>JAAXCT010000697.1:0-362259 GCA_012490785.1 Eragrostis nindensis
ATTTGGAAGGAATTGGGGAAGGATTGGAGAAGTAAGTAAGAACAGCAGAGAAGAGAGGACGAACAGCTGGATTGCTGATTCGAATAATTGTTTGTTTGTCTGTTACATCATACTCGGCATCGCGCCGCACACACGCTTAAGTAGCCAGCGATTACAACGGGTCAGGCCCGCGACAGCATTCAGCATTAGGCCCATTCCGGCCCAGTTGTCTTCACGTTCCCGCGCTTGACGCGTGATCCTCTTCTGGCGTTCCCGCCCGCTCCAGGTAGGCTTGCCGGAACAGGTACAGTAGGTGACGCGCTAACACATTAAGAAAAAAAAACAGAAGGATGGTTGTTCAGATCTAAGTATGTACAGTTCATTTCGGTTAAACATGACAGAGGTTAAATTTTTTTAATCCTTGAATCGTGAGCATTACAAGATACCGTCGCCCTGCGTGCCAACGCCATCTTTTTTTTTTTTTTTTTTTTTGAGGGGAGCGTGCCACCGCCATCTGAACGCCTCAACCCTCACCCTCAACTAGAGCGCGGTGCGGCAATCGGATCCACTCTATTTTTGTTTTTCGAGGAAACGCAATCTGATCCACTTGCATGATCTTGGGCTCTGGCTAGCTTTTAGAGCATCTCTAAGAGAAGCCTAAAAATTAACCCTTCAAAACCTCTTTTCGGGAGCATTTCAAAAAATATTAGGGTCAAATTTTCTCCTTTCCTCCAACAGTTTCACCAATAGTAGTCCCAAAACCAATTTGAATGGGCCATGACAGCCTCCTCCGCCACCTGACTATGTCTCCAGCCCCACGCCTTTGCCTTCAAGTCCGGTCTGCAATCCAACCCGCCCCGTCCTCACTAGGCTCTTCGCGGGTACGCGGCAGGGATGCGCGAGGACGGGCGCTAGAGGACGCTCGGGGTCAAGCGGCGGCGGGATGACGCCCGGCCCGAAAATCACACGGTGACGACGGCGGCGGGGATAATTTGGCGGACCCACGAAAATCAGCGCGCCAAGCGGCGGGAGAGGCAGATGGGTTACTAATTCTTCCCCTGTTTGTAGCTAAAGATGAAGAGAGTTTAGGAGGTATAAAAAAGTTAGGGTTAGTTTTGGGGTGCTGTTGGAGATTGTTTTTTAAGTTAAATCTTATTATTTTAATTTAAGAAGGTTTATGAGACTCTCTTACAGATGCTCTTACCTGTTTGCTTGAGAGCACACGTCAGCTCGAGGCCCACAGTTAGAACTCAACGGCCCAATAGCAACACCCACGAGTCCACGACCGAGCACCACGATCCGCAACGGATTAGAGAACTCGCCACGACGCCGACACGGATTAGGGACTCCGACCTCCACACCGCCGCGGCCGTGGCCTGAAAAGCAATAAAAGGGGAAGCAAAGAGCTCATCGACAGCCCAAAGCTCTAGCACCAAACTCCCAGAAGCGGCTGCCATGGACCGTAGTGTTGCGCGGGGCGGAGCACGGCTGGGAAGCTCGGAGATGGCGCCGCCGGAGCCGAGCGGCCGAGCGTGGGCCGTCGAAGAGGAGGATCCCGAGAAGCTCGTCAGGGAATTGGAGAAGCTCGCCAGGGAATTCGGGCAGTGCGTCGTAGCGACTTCCGCCGTGATCACGATAAGCACCGTGATGATGCTCTGCGCCTCCCTCGTCCCCGCTTGTCCTCACAGGCCCAGTTTATTCTCCGAAACCTAGGGGCCGTGTGGCTGTTCGTGACCGCCTTCCACGGCTTCCAGATGTATGTCGAAACGTTCGGGTTCCGGTTCCTTCAACCGGCGCGGAGGCGGCGCAGACCGGCGGCGGCCGCAAGGGGTGCTGATCTTTGCTGAACGGGCACATCCTCTGCTTCATTGCAGGCATCTCTCCGCTTGTCATTGGAGTACTCATTATTTTTTACTTCTAATTTGTACTTGTTACAAAATATTGTAAAAAGCAGCTTCTATGTGAACTTGCGTGCTTGTTTGTCTATGTGTGTTTGTACTGTGTTGTTTTCGCAAAACAGAAAAATGTTAGTTTCCAACGTGCTTGGCCCTTATCCGGTGAAAACCGGATTGGAAACTTGAAAGTTCCATAGAAAACAATCTACATGTTCTAAAAATTTCAAAACAACTTTGATGCAATATTATGGAAGAACCCAAAATGTCAACATCAAAGTCAAATCGTTCACATGATAAATCGAATTGTAACAGGAACAATAATTTACTTTTGAGATGTAACACAGGTATGCGCTAAAAGATAAAAAAATATTTTATTTGCCCTTGGTGCATCTAAACTCTAAATATCTCGTTTTATTATCTTGCAAGTGATATCGATGTTGGTGTTAAAACACATACTAATGCATCAGCTAATGTATGATCTCCCTGTTTCGATGCAAAAGCGGCAATGGTGCGTGCAACGGGCCAGCCAAACTCTGTGGTGCTTCTATGGCTAACGCGTCAGAATCTCCCTGTGTTTTTGGAGGAATGTAGCTGGAAATGAATTCTTGGTTTTTTTTTCTTGCGAATAATGGATTGTTATTTCTTCTATTCGTTGATTTGGGTGATGGCATGTAAATCCCTGCGATGGAAAACGCTATCATTCACGCATGCGGAGCTGTGGACTGGTATGCAGCCGATCAGCTTTGTCCCGCGGCGACGAAATCAAGCGCTTTGTTTTCTTTTGAAGTAAAAATAAAAGCAAAACGGCTAGTGTCACTGACAGTCCGTCCAACTGTAGAGTGTAGAGTGTTGCAGGCCGCACGCAACGGGCTGCACGCAACAGCCCATTGCAACGCAGAACGATGATTTGTAGCCAGCGCCCAGCGGGGTCTCTCATAATAAGGGAAAGACATGATGAAAAAAATCAACAGGCAAAACACCACATATGACAGCAGCACAACCTCTTTGTTCAAATCCAAATAGTCAGGATTCAGGAACCACGCCGCCGATAAGGATGTGCAATGCTGCCAGTAAACTCAGTGGCCAAGGACTAAAGTTACAGCATAACTTTTTCGCCAGTGGTACCTTTTGCCCAAAAAAGACTATCCATATTCTTAACTGTGAATCAGTACGCACATGATATTGAACTGAAACACCAGGCTAATTGTCCAAACAGACAGCAGTGTCGACTGTCCAACATACCAAGACATTACTAGCTAACATTTTCCCAAAATGAGGGTTCAGGATTTTGGTGCGACCGTATCAGCATCCTGAAACACACCCTTTGCAAAAGAGAGAAGTTCCTAATCCATCACGACACCTTGCCCTGTTAATTTTCAAAAACCTGTAAGGAAAATAACTAAACATTAGGGGTAGCTGGGTAATCATACAAGAAGAGTGCGCGATATTAAGCAGCAACAGTTTTCTTGGTTCAGTATATCAAACGCTAGCAAAATCAGAAGCATATTATTATCTCATATCAATCAAATATAAAAGAGTGCACATTCCATGCTAAAATTACAGCAGAGGGAAAAAAAAGACTAAAGGATCACTTGTTAAAAAACAGGGAGAACTTCAGGCTAATTCGTTGCTCAGCAATAACTGGTGATCATGAGAAGTCTTACGCTTTCATAAATCGTAGCTTTATAGGCTGAATTTTTAGTGATGCCTAGTTCTATATATAAGACTGCATAATATAGCTGGACGACAAAATTTGGAGGGACGAGCATGCCTGAAGACTAGAATTATGAGCATTTGGTGAACGTTTGCCATCTGGGAGGATGTCTGGTTTGCCGAAGTCCCTCTGAGATTGTGATTTTCAAAGCTTTACGCTATAGTCAGATATAATGAACTAGAGAAAAAGTTTGCTCATGATGGAATGAGTTACAACCAATGTAACAAAAATGTCCAGCTGAATGCGTCTCACGGCAGTATAAGATGAGATGTTGAGAAATCCTGGAAATGTACAACTAGATCAATGTACACAGGTTTCCCAACAGTAAGAGGGTAATGGAATTGCAGAAGGGCTGAATGTTTTTCTCTCGCTCGGGCTACAAGGTAAACCGCAGACAGGGATCCAAGAGAAGAAGAGAAAGCAAAAAGAAATATAAATTGCATGCCTTCCACTCCTATGCAAGATTTTCTCGTGAATTGACTTACGCCAAAGTCAAAACATTATGATCTTGGACTTTTTTTCGGTTTTACAATTGCGCTGATATCTGAATAAAAAAAATTTCTTGCATAAATGGCAAATCCTGCTAGGTGTGCCTAACAAAGAGTGATTATGAGAGCAGATGGAACATGTAATATGGTTCATGGACTTCACCTAGGGAAGCAGAGGCGATCAAGCTCCATCTACATTCTGTTTTTGTGGGGTGTGTGTTGTAGTTGTTATGAGCAAGAAGTATAATCCCCATGTATTATATTGCTGAAAAAAAATAACCCTCACGTATTATAGAACCAGTAGATTTTGCACAATATGGAGACCGATGTCAGCCCCAGCATTAGTTGTAAGAACTTGGTTTGGTTATTTTCTTCTATAAGAGCAGGTGAGTACTGTCTCTTAAAGAAAATAAAAATCGCCAAATAGCACTAAGCCGCTAACTGTTCAAGAAGCACTGTTCTCATAACAAGAGAAGAATTCTTGATCCTGAACAAGGAAAATAACAAAACAGATATGGATTGAAGGATAACTCAGGGGAGTACCAAGTGACACATTGCTGCTTCATCCTAGTTCTTCTTCCTCTTGTCTATACGAACCAAACGTCTGATAAAGTGTTGCTTTTAACATTGGCCTTGCCGCTTGAAAGAGTTCCTGCAAACACATACAGAACAAGTTCCATGGTTAGGATTATAAATTCCACCTTTGACATCTCATGATAATATATCAGTAACCTGAAAGACAGTCATATTATAGTACAATGTACATAAGCACCGAGTGCATGATTCAATTTGAAGGACAACGTAATGTAAACATCATGCTTGCTTCGAATTCAAAACCTAGGGAACCACTCAGCAAATTCCAATATACATCTAAGGCAGTATCAAACATGCATAAGGAACTTATACCAAAGATGATCACCTGCAGAAGGGATCCGACGATTCAAGCCACGGTGGGAGCATGCAAGGTTTAAAGAAACAAAGACCCCCACTTGAACCATCAGTTTCGTCGTTTATTGGTGACGATGAGCACCCAAGCACCTTCTCCTTGTCCATGTCGACTGCGAAAGCAATTTGCCGATTGTGATATGCATGACGCTTGCATTCAGTGGGTCAACAACGGCAATGCGCGGCGCGTCCTCCTGCCACGGTCGATCTCCCCGGAGCCAGAGACTGCTGAGCGCCATCCGGTGCTCCAGCGTCCAGCAGCCAGTGTCGTTGTCAAGCGTGAACGAGCTGAGCACGAACGGCTCCTCCCGGGTCACCTTCCGCGTAGCGCAGCCTCCCCTCGCTGACCCCCAGCGCCGGTACCTGCAGCTGCAGGGTCCGTCACGCTGCCTCTCGGAAGCTCGATGAAGCGAAAGTCAGGCTGGTCGCTGAACGGATCGAAGGAGACGGCGCCCCAGCTCACGTCGACCACCACCACAGCCGACCGGCAAAGGCCAGCACTTCGTGGTCCAGTTCCAGCTTCAACTCCCGGTCGAGTCGGAGCCCGCGCGGGCGCCGCAAACAACCCACCTGTCCCACTTCCCTGTTTGCGAGAGAAACCGCCGCACGGTGAAGACCAGTCCCTCCGTGCAGCGGTCCACCCTCATCTCAGCGACGGCGTATCTGTCAGGCGGCCCGTGCCCGTGCGCGGCGTTGGTGAGCAGGCCGTGGGAATGCCAGCCCGGAGAATTCTTCGTGCCGCCGGCGTCAGGGAGGCGGAACATGTCGCCGCTCAGCGGGTTGCAGACGAATCTCAGGAAGTCGGGGCCCTCGCCAGGGCCCAAGTCGACGCGGAATTTGAGTGCCCGAGCGCTGGCGTAGGCGGCGACGGAGCGTTCCATACCGCGGGTATCCCCGAAGTCGAGGAGGAGGAGGCCGTCGCCGCTCACCGCGTGGACGACGCCGCCGTGGAATCGGCGCGCGGCGTCGCTGCCGACGTTGGGACCGGGCCGGGGATCGGACGAGGTGGAAGGGGACGAGGAGGCGGGGGGGCGCACGGCGGCTCGAGGAGCTGGAGAGACGGGCTCGGCGCCGGCGACCGGACCAGCGGCGCCCGGTAGACCATCGCCCATTGAGGGCGCGAGGCGGCCGCCGTGGAGAGGCCACGCCGGAGGCGGTTGGACACGGCGGCGGAGAGGCCGCCGACGCGCCGGAGCAGCATCTTCGAGGAAGCGAGCCCGGGCGGAGCGGAATCGACCGGGTGCGGCGGCGGCGGAGCGGTCGGAAGTGGGGGGAAGAGGAGGTTTTTTTGGAGGAGGGGAGGGAGAGAGGTGGTGGCCGGGGAGAAGCGAAGAGAAGGTGTGGGTTTGGTTGGTTCAGGAGGGCTTGGTCCACGGAGCTCTGTCTGGCAACAATGGCGGAGGATGGGAGGGCGGTCCTTTCATGGACGCGGTCCGTCAAGATTGTTTTGCGCAACGCTGGGATCTTGGCATTACGCCCCACGGTGTATGTGGACTCGGTGCGCCCTAGTCCGGTGGCTTTGCAAGGCATCGAGGGAATAGCAAAGCTGTGAGCTTGTCGCTTCCACCCAGGCGCTGAGCCATTACTGGGGCCTACTGCTAGAGACATGACGTGTCTTCCGCCATTTCCGCATTCAGGTGGAACCCTGCCGAATGGTTCTTCGACCTTTTCGCGCCAAAATGCTCGCGTTCTTGGGCCGTATGGGCCACAAGTGGCAGAGGCTATAACACACACCACTACTGACTTTAAGCCCATCAAATTCGCATTTAGTTGTCTAAAAGGAAATCTTTCAATGTACTTTTGTTTTTCTTTTGATGTCGTTACAACTTGGTGCAAGTTAGCTAGTGAAAATCAAAACGAAAACAAGGAGAGTAGTTAGTACTAACTGTATTACATTTCAGTCCAGACATGGCCGTATCGGTTACCAGCAACAAATACAACTGGCATCTACCAGCAAGTCAATGGCTGCATATATTACTTGCCTCGTATAACACCACACGCAATGTCGTATAAGGTTTAACTGACGTAGAGCGTAGAGAAGAGAGAACGATTGTTACGCTAAAATTTGGTTGTACTATTGTTTTTTTTTACTGGTGGTGTACTATTGTTCAAGTTGTTGTAGTTGTTATGAAATGGGCATTATTAGTTTTTCTTCTCTAGTAAGTGGCCATTTCCTCAAAAAAAGTTTCTTCTCTAGTAACTGGCCATTATTATTTTTGGTATCAACAACAGTGATCATGCTCTTACTCGTCACTATTGGTTATCATACTCCTGCTCTATTATTTGACATGACTTGATTTGAAGGTAACAAGTTCTGAATGGGACTTCGTTTATGACAACAAATCTTATTAACCTTTGATGAAGGCAATCTCTTGAGACGTAAGGTAAGTACCGTAGATATATTACAGAGAATGTAGGGAACCATAATGATATTGCAGAGTCGTAGATGACTACACATCTGTAACTTCAAAGTCATCGTTTGAGACTTGGAGCTGATCAAAAGGAGCGCTTGAGTGTAATGGCCGGTATATACCTCCAGGCAAGCAACTCTGATAGAGATCTGCGCGACCTGTTCAATCTCTGTACATGAATTCGTCGATTTATCGCCAGGAGAACGTCAGATATATAGGACTGAGCTCAATAAGATTCGACCCAAGCAAAGCAAGCCGAGAAGTGAACAAGTTTTCTTGTCCGGTTCGAAGTCTGATCTATTGTCAAGCAAACACGTTTTCTCTCTGTCAGAAAAAACTGCTCTTACTGACCGAGGAAAATTATTAAATAAGAACACAACCATGTCATTCTATTAAACTGATCATTTTGGAGAATAAAACTAGACACTAATACTGAAGTTCACTGTGCTAACTATACTTGCAGTCGTTAATGCAACTAATAGTTACATGTTTCCCCATTCAAATAACACACACTTTAAGTTACATACTCATACAAAGTTCAGCACTGATGCATCTGCAATTTGACGAGAAGTCCACCGAATAAGCCACTGAAACAGTTTGCATCTCATCATGTACAAATTTATACTTCTGCAAGAGCTGCACCAGCCTAGCTGGATTTAGCTCAAGGGGCTGTCTTCTGTGGGGAAGACGGCGGTAGGACAGGGAGGATGCCCTTCTCCTGGAAGCAGATGACGGTCTCGTAGAGTGCCTGCGCCGCCGGCGTGAACTCCATGCCCAGCTCCCTGAGCCGTTGGTTGGATACCTTGTACAGCTGCTTCCTCGGGTTCACCTCGTCAGAGCACCTGAAATGCAAGAAGAACGAGAATTAATACAGGTTATAATGCGATCCATCAATAACACCACCTTAGCTTCCGTTGGTAGGAATACTGTTTTTGTTTCCTCCTGTACATGAAAATTTCAGTATAAAATGAATACATGACTTGCTGTTCTATGCAGAGTTAATCTCTGAACTATTAACACGTACTAATCCTCATTCTAGATATCATGATAAAGTGCCTAGATAACAAAGTCAATATTTACCGCATGAGATACGATGTATAATTCCCTCGCAAAAAAAAAATACGATGTATAATTAATCTGGGGGGCTAATCGCAATGATAAAGGTCAGGAGCCTTAGACCAAGTCTCCGCCAAGAGGACATTTGGCGCTCAGCCTTTGGACCTGATTCGCACGACTGAAAGACTCGTCAACAGATTTCACTGTCTGTTCAACCGCAAAAAAATATTTTCACACGTCTGTTCTGCATTACGTAACTCCACCGCTAACACTTACAACCTTGACAAATTGGTACCACCGCCGCCGCAGTTGGTATATCCAAATTTGGGGCTCATCAAATTCAAACGAGAATAGCACGTGAGCATATCCCTTGACTATTTGGGAGTACTATGTTTTATCCATTTTGTTTCAGAAGACAGAGACATGCATGCGTACCGACGGCGACAGCGTCAAGAGAAGAGACTACTGTGACGTGCGACGTACTAACCTTTCGGGGACCGGATACTCGGGGAAGAACTTGCGGAGGATCCTGACGACGTCCTCCCGGTGCAGCACGGCGTCGGCGCAGAGGTAGCGGCCGGCGGCGGCCGGCGCCTCGAAGACGCGGACGTGCGCGTCGGCGGCGTCGCGGACGTGGACGTACGCCTGCACGGCGTTGGCGAACGTCTTGGCCGAGCCGTTGAGGTACTTGAGCACGTGCATGAGGCTGGCGTTCACCGACGCCTGCAGCGCCGGACCCTGCACCAGCACCGGGTTCACCACCACCAGGTCCACCCCGCGCGCCGCCGCCGCCTCCCACGCCGCCTGCTCCGCCACCGCCTTGCCGTAGCAGTACCAGTTCTGATCAAGCATCAAGAGACAAGAGGCGTCATGCACCACAAGTCAGCCCGCAGGCAGGTCGATCCAAGGTTGGTTGATGAGCGCTATTACTGCTGCCGCCATTGAATTTTAACAGCTACTACTAGCGTCCATGGTTGATTACAGTGCATGGCTAGCTAGCTCATACCACACGACGATGTATACCTTTGTCTTCTTGCAGAACTCGAGGTCGCTCCAGCACGACTCGTCGACGACGGCGTCAGGCGCGCGGTTGGGGTCCATGGCCACCGCGCCGATCGACGACGTCAGCACGACGCGGCGGACCGTGCCGGACTCCGCCGCGGCGTCGATGACGTAGCGCGTGCCCCTCACCGCCGGCTCCACCATTTCCTCCTGCGCGCACGCAAAACATGCCACTGATGATGAGCTGTCATGCCCACACGTCACGCACGCACGACGACGCGATCGAAGGCCACAGTGGAGTGGGCCCGTGTACAAGCACGCTCATCTACCTCGTTGTTTTAGTTGGAAAAATGGATTCGGCAGTATTCGAAGAAAAAAAAAAGGATTCGGCAGTATTCGAAGAAAAAAATGGATTCGGCAGTATTCGAAGAAAAAAAATGGATTCGGCAGGGAATAAGATAGTACACGCATTTACGAGCCGGGTTGATATAGTACTACGTGCTCCTACGTGATATCGTGACCACCTCCATCTTCTTCTTCTTTTTTTTTTTTTGGAAATGTCCATCTTCTTGTTTTAAAATACAGAGATAAATTCGGTAATTCCCCGTCCTACGCGTTCACACTCCGCACGTACCGGATCGTCGGTAACCGGCGACGCGGTGTGGAACACGCCGTGGCATCCGGCGATGGCCGCCCGCAGCGCGCCGGCGTCGAGCAGGTCGGCGCTGCACAGCGACAGCCTCTCCGCCGCGCCGGGCAACGCCCTCAGGTGCGTTCTTCGCGTCGTCTGCCTCATCATGAAACAGAAACAAAAAATCAATCCATCTAGTATAGATCTACACATCGCCGGACTAGTGTTCCATCGATCGACGGATGTACTGTACGCACGTACCGGGGTTGCGCAGGGTGCCGCGGACAGCGTATCCCCGCTCGAGGAGGAGCTTGACGATCCACGACCCGATGTAGCCGCCGGCGCCGGTCACGCACACCGTCTGCCCGCGCCCGGGCGGCGCCGCCGTGTCGTCGCCGTCGACGAATGTCATGGCGGCCCGCGCGCGGTTACTGGGATGCTGTAACTTGGAGGCGTGAACTGACGGGGGATTGGGTAAATGGGTCGATCGCTTTGTGTGCGGCGTTTGGTGGCGTATTTATACATGACGCGCGAGGCGCGACAGCATTTGGTGGGCTGGCTTGTTTCGGCCAAGGAAATCGAGTTGGTGAGGTATCTGGCGTGACACAGATTCTCTCTGGGCCTGACGGCTACTCGGGTTCGCATCCGTCTGACGATCATGGCATTGACATGGTCTGCACCAGATGCAGCGATGGGTGCTTGTGGTCAGTCTGACAGAAGTTGTGGGTGCAGTTTTGGTAAACTCGATCTAAAGGATTTTTTTTTTGTGCAAAACTTTCTATCAAAAGCGAAAGGGACGCGCATGATAGTAGTAAAACACAAGATACAATTAATAATCACAAGTAATTGTTTGGTGTAGTACTACTGTCTTTCTGTTTCTTCCCGGACACCAGTGTAAATGATAAAATGAATGTCGCGGAATGATTACCGATGATCCGGCAGCTAAGCGTGTTGGTACGTGATGTTCGTCCTGAAAGGGATCCAGCTAGTAGAATAATAACCACTTAATTACTTTGTGGGGCGACGACAACGTGGTATAGCGCACTGCTTGATTCGGTTCCTGATTTGCAATCTGCCGGGACGATTTCGTGTTGCTTTCCGGAAGCACACATGAATGCTTCGACGCATTTTATATAATTATAGTACTACATATCATGCTTACAATGCAAAGCAACAGTACATATGTTTGATTTACAGAGTAATACAGTTTATGTAAAGCAGATGATCGGGACGCAGGTACGGCGACTCGCGAAAAGGTACTTTTTGAGAGAAGATGGTCATTTTTCGGCTTCTCAGTTGCTTGCAAACATTAGCCTACATGTATAGCCCGGTCTTAAAAGCCGGATTAAATCCAGTTTAGAGCGTCCCCAATTGTCAATTGTGTTCTAAGAGACAATAAATATTATACTTTATTAGAAAAAGAGATGAGAGAGAGGAGTCTACCATTTAATGTGCTACTGACAGACAGGACCAACCATTAATTAAAAGTCGACATAACCTCTTATGTTAACTCTTAAATGAGATAGAGAGGCAACATCGTCTCCACTATTGAGGACGCTCTTACGGAGCTTTAGTTTCTCGTAGTGGAGTACTTCCTCCGTCCAACAATATAGTGTATATCTAGGAATTTTAAGACAGATTAGGTAAGATGACAAAAGTCCTTATTGCCCCTATTAACACAAAATGCTCATTAATCCTTACACAATACCTAAGACGGCCACCTAGCTGCCGTATTAACTTTTTTTTGCTCCCACCAATACTCATCAATCTATTCGCAGGTTTCAAAACAGAATTTTAATGACAAGGACTCATTGTACTCCGTAACATTGTGAGACCCACTCAAATAGACACTATATTGTTGGACAAATAGAAATCTCTAGATGTACACTATATTGTTGGACGGAGGGAGTACTAATCTTGTAAGAGCGTCTTAAATCGTTGTTTCTAAATTGTCTCTTAGAATTGTTTATTACAGAAAAAAAAGAGAGAAAAAAAAGAGAGAGAGAAGCTAGGCAGCTAACTCTTCTTCCAGAGACAGTCTCTAATAGAAATAAAAGACTTTAGCATGGACATCACTCCTCTTCAATTCTTTGCAAAAACCAGCTGCTAACTTTTAGTTAGCTTTACCATTGGGGACGCTCTAAATGCTGCCCCGAAGAGCTATCTCTACGGTACTCACGGGGCAATGTAAATTTGTCAAGGCAAGCACTACTCACGCGTGCGTTACACTGGTAATAGTCATCACTGCTTGTTCATTAACGCTGCAGCAAAACCAGGACCAGCTAGAACTAGCTTGGACGCAACTCGAGAGCTTTGGTGCGAAACCTGTCCAACCCAACCGTCGCTTATCCTGGTTCTGGTTATCACCTGCACGGCAACGCATGAATATTCCCCCGTTCGGCCGTTCCGTTGGTTCCGTTTCGTCGCGGGATGGGTGCATGCACCACCGCCTGCTGCTGGCCCGCCCGGCCGTTTGCCTGAGCCGCGTGCTGCCGTCAGCGAGCGCGGAAACGCCATCCGCGCGCGTTCTTTGGTGGGCCGACGGATGGGACAAGCAACCACCTCGCCCGCGCGCCACCAACCCCGCGTCGCCGTCGTCGACGGGTACACGGCCACTGCTTTGCTGAGCAATGCAGGCATCTCTGAAACGGAAAGCCTCGGCGGAGTCGTCGACGGGTACACGGCCACTGCGTATGGAGTTGCCACCGGCTCCAGGGGAATTGGTTATTCGGAGCAGACGCTCACTGGCTACGTTGCAATACTACATGTAGTACTATTAAGTCTCTGTCTGTGTTGTTGGTGTGATGCAGACGTGCCCAGGAGTGGTCAAGGTGGAATCCGGCGAGCTCGGGGCACGGTTCCCACGGCGGGAGAGAGTTCACACGACAGGAGTGGAGGCGCGTCCAGGCGAAAAGCTCTCCAAGACGAGAGAGATTCTGCGTCGCAGCGGGAGAAAGGAGGCCCGTGTTCGGTAGGGCCACGATTCAAGGCCCATGAACTGCAGCCCATATCGAATGGCATGATAGTGAGATCTGAGCGGAGCTGCATGTTGCCAGTCCGCTTCTCTCCGCACGGCCGCCGGCCGGCAAGCCGCTCGCCACGGCCAGTCATTTGAGCAGAGCTGTCGTCGGGCGACTACAGCGTGCGGTGACCGGTGGCGGCGCTGTCGAACGTGACTCGGTCCTGGCACGAACCGAACCGATCGACACCGGGCTTCTGCTTCGTGACGCCAGGTTCGTCAGCAACTAATATAGCCGTTGGGCTATGATCAAACAGCGCTTGAGGCTTCACCCACATGGATCGGCGGCTGCTGATTTCGCAACTGCTGTACCATTTCATACATGCTTTGAACGGAACAAAGATAAAAGAAGGATTGATGCGTGGTTGGTATCTGACAGACATCATAATAAGCATCAAAAGGATTGCCCGGATCACCGACTAAATCAGAATTGTTCAAGTCTGTCACAGAAAGAAGGGGATCATCCCCAGGATCAGAGCAATCGGAGTACTACCAGTAAGATGACTACAGAACAGAACAGACACGGGCTCTGATGAAAGTTAGCAGCAGCAACTCATCGTCGTTCGCGACGGACCAGGCTCCTCCTTCCCTCTGTACAGCCTCTGCCGCCGGCCGGACGGCCGTCCGGCCTACGAGACCGAGTACCGCCGGTTCCTCGACGACGAGCTGGACGACTTGGACTCGAGCGGCTTCGCCCCGACGACCGCGGGCTCTGCGAGCTGCCCGACGTGTCCGACCCCTTGCCGACGACCACCTCCCCGGGCGGCTTCCCGCCGCCGACCCACAGCTTGTCGAAGATCCTCCGCGACCGCGACGACAGCGACAGCCGGCTGCTCTGGATGGCCGCGCTGCTCCGCGCCACCAGCCGCCGCCCGCCGTCGTCGTCGGCGCCGCCCTGGTCGGTCAGCTTCAGGCTCCCCAGCTGCTTCCTCAGCGCGCCGGGAGTCGGGGGCTCCGGCAGTGCGCGGTCCTTCCAGCCGTCATCGTCGTCGTCAGCCTCCGCCAGGCGCGCTAGGCACCGCGCCGAGGCGCCGTTGACCGCCGAGCCCGTGGCCTGGGCCCCCGCGGCGCGCAGCTGCTCGAAGAAGAGGACCTGGACCACGACGCGGAGAGGGAGCCGGTCGTTCTGCGCCGCGTGGATGCACGCCTCCTTGGAGAGCTTCTTCACGTCCATTAGGCTGGAGATCTTCCTCTTCTCCATCTTGGGTAGGCTGGGATGCAGCTGAACAGCACAAGGCCACACAGATGTGAGAATTTTATATGAACTGATCAACGATCTTGATGGCTACAGAAAGGTGAAAACAAGACTATAATTGCACATTGTTGCAGTCAAATATACCTTCAGAAAGATGTCGATAGCGGTGTACAATCCATCATGCGTTGGTCTAGCTGTTTCAGGCACGGACGTCGCCAGTCCCACAAAGCTCGAGACCGACAGGTTTGGATCAGAAGCAACATCGGCCAAGTACCGATCAACGAGCTTGCACAATGCTAGCAGCGATTCATCATCAACATTCGTCTCAAACATCTCCTGGTCAATGTTGTTCAGAAAAATCCCATCTTCAGTTACTCCAGCGCGCCTCATATACCGATTGATAAGTGTCTGGACTAGTTCGACATCGTAAGTGGTCTGAGCCGGTGGCTTGCAGGGAATCAAAAGATCGTTGACTGAAGCCCTGTGTAGCTGTGAGACAATCCTGTCCATAAGCTCTTCCTTCAGGAGGTCACCAGCACCAATCAAGACAGTGACTTTTAGCAGCTTCAGGAAGAACCGGCATGAAGAGCCAGAGGATCCCTTGTCTGAGGGCAATAGCCAAATGATGGTTTCAAGCAGATGCTTATATGAGCTGGAGTAGACATCATCGACCAGTGTCTCACAGCAATCAGGAAGCCATCTTGCAGCATAGGCCTTGAGAGCTTCTATGACGGCATCAGAAGGGATCCTTCCTCTAGACTTAATTGCAACCATGACACGCCTGTAAAGGTCTACATCCAGTTCACACAGATCTTCGACCCACCAGTCCTTCGGAACCGCCAGTGAGCTTTTGCGAGCTTCAACTATCTCATTGGAGGATGCAGATTTTCGGTTGTAGGTGTATGACCACATTACATTTGATGGGTTAACAGTAGCTTTGGCAGCAACGGAATCTATGCATCTCCCAACCAACTTGAGCTCCTCAGACCATGGTAACAATGCATCAGTGGTTTGTAGCGCTATGATCGAGTCTTTCCAGCTTCTGAAGATGCTGGAATTCAGGAACACTTCAATCTTAAATATCAGATTGCTCTTCTCAACATCCTCTGTCATCCCAAGGTACTCCGCTGCACACCTTGCAGCGACAACGTTGTATGCATTGAGGGTCACAACCATGCCATAGCAGAACTTTGCACAGATCTCAAAAGTTTTCACTCCACCAGGAATGTCATGTATGACAACTTCATCAGTGCCGTTCTGACTGGCCTCAATTATCAGCCTCTGTAACAAGCTGCTCTTGGAAAGAAGTGGGAACTGCAAATATATGTTAAGAGATCAAGGTTACAGAGATTAATGAAAGCTTGTACACGAAAATAGCAGTTACTGAACAGTAGACATTAGTAGATTTTTTAGCATTCTATATGCCGAGCATATTCAGCAAGTGTATTTGTTTAATTGCAAGGTACATGCAACGTTGTCATCTAGTAGCAGAGAAGAAACTCATGGGGAATTGGAAATGATCTAAAGAAACCTTGTGAAAGATTCTCAAGAGCAACAAAGATCCAAACTACAAGTGGCACCTGACAGCAGATGTTACTATAGCAGCATCTTCTAGTGTGCTAATAGCTGTACTTTGGCGGATATATTGTTCTACTAACTTATAGGAAGTGTCTCAGTCTACTTTTGTTCATCAAAAACTAGTAAAAATGGTACGGAATTACCTTGTGCAGATAGAACCTTGCCTCGTCGACGTGGATGACGATGTCCGATGGCAGCTCGGACATCACATATCTGCATGAGAACAGGAGATTAGCTTGCTCAGAGCTGCATAACTGATGATGAATAATGAAAAACAAGAAGAGTGAAAGCTCCGCAAGCTGAAACTAGTTACTGGTCACTTGGTCATAATTTGCAGCCATTTCTCAAAGCAAATAAAGCAAGTTCTGGTAACACAAGACAAGAGGTAAAGCATTCAGAGTAGTTCGATTAACGAATCTCCTAAGTCCTAACAACACAACACAACAGGTAAAGCATTCAGAGTAGTTCGAATAACGAATCTCGAAAGAACGTCTCGGGTAAAGCATTTTTTCTGCATACTCGTTTTCAGGTCGAACAAAGACATGCCTTTTCAGCAAAGGTCAGTAGTCTTGGTCATCGCCGTAAGTTTGAGGCAAAGGGAGAACATGAAGCAATCATATACTCGTATATTAACATAGTTTGAAGCGAAAAAAAAACATAACAGTCAACCAGTTCCTGTCACAACTACTACCATGTTCTGTTTGTGCAGCCAAAAGGGAACTTTTCGATCGCGGCGGGAGCCTTGGTCAAATGATTACCCACGTAGCTCACGAGCACTCAAGGAGTAGCAGGCTAGCAGCCCCACATTGCAAAATAATCATAGTAGAACAGTTTCCCCAGAAAGAAGTGGTTCTGTTAAGAACAAATCAAGAACTTATGAAAGCATTTTTATGAGATAGTTACAGTGCATCATGTCTGCAGGTATCAAAGAGCCAAGAAAACATCATCTGAGGTGTATGAACTAGGAAGTCAGAAACATGTTCAGCATTGCCCCCTAAAATCTTATGACATTGTGGTGTTCTTGTTCGTGCAGGAACAGATAAAGCTAGAAAACCAGACAACTTTGCTCTGCTTTCCTCTTCTTTGAAACGGACTCAGGAACTTTCTCTGACGAACAACAACAGGAGCGCAACCAAGAACATGCGTCGGATCATGCCGGCAAAGAAGCACTAGCATAAAATGCTGCTTGCAATGGCGAAAGAAGGAGAGGGGGCAGGCTCACCTGGAGTCGCTGCCGTCGCTCTGGAAGGCGTCCGGCTTGGAGCCAAGCTTCATGAACTTCATGGTGAAAACGAAATGCTCTTCTCCTCTGCCTCTCTCTCACTGTGATGCTTGATGCTTCGCAGCGACAACTTGTCTGCAGCTTCAGCTCGGCGTGTTCCTTGCTTACATTTCACGGCTCCTGCCTGCCTTCTGCTCCGGTTCTTTCGTTGCTCTGTTCTGCGAACAGTGGAGACGACCAGCCCAGCAGTCAGCAGGCCGTAGTCCCAAGAAACACACACGGGAGCAGCAAGAAGAGAGAGAGAGAAGAGAGAGTGGCGAATGGAGGAGTTCGGTGGGTGGAGGGTGGTGGCATTTACTCGTGCTTCTTTACTGCGACGCTTGCGTCGTTCAGCTTTCTTGACCTGGCGCCTGGGCTAGCGCCTAGTCTATTCGTTTTCCACTCTGATTTTTCTCGAGGTTAATAAAAGCATTTTCTTACACCAGATCTTATCTTGGAGTATTACTCTGAAAAGATGCACGATGTCGAGCATATGTTGACAGTAGTACGTGTAATTTTTACTACGGAAAATGGCGATATTACTCTAAAGTTAGTGGAAGTCTGTCAGGGTTGAAAGTTCAGTCTGATTAGTTGTGTTTCGACCCTCATGATAAGTACAACATCGCGTCAGAGCCAAATTGTCCAGCAAATCAATCAGACCTGTTCAAGCCAAGGCAGGCCATGAATCTATAGACTCATGCTGAAATTAATTACTAATGATTTTTTTCGTTTATATACTTCCGCAAGATCTTGGGTCTTGCGGTAGAGTGAATTGCCAAGTTCCTCTCGCAAGAGAGAGAGAGCGCGAGAGAATTTTTTTTTAGACACAGAGAGAGAGAGAGAGAATTGCCAGTGTACAATGACAGGTCAATTCGGGCAACACACACGCAGAGAGTTCCTTAACATTCCACACTCCGTGCCACTGACAGTTGGGACTACGGGCGGGCCCAGCCGACGCCGCGTGTAAACTGTAGGCATAGGGATCTCATGCGGAGGTCGCGGGGGTGTTCATTTCTCTAGGTCTAATTTTAGACCTGCTACAATCTTATTATTTAAAGATATTAAATAAAGCATAATAAAAAAACTAACTGTAGAACCTTGTACTAATTCGAGAGACGAATCTAATGAGAATAATTAAGATGTGATTAGATGATGGTTACTGCAGCATCACTTGTAGCAAAATATAGATTAATTAGTCTCGTTAGATTCGTCATTAAACTTATTTAAAATACCTAAATAACAAGATTAGTTTTTATATAACTCTAAGCCTGAAGAAACGAACCACCCCCGGTAGTAGCGGTCACTCTCCATGTGGTTCGACAAATTACTGTAGCTCGCCAGCAGCATCCAAGTTTAGCCCCTGTGCAAAGCTGCGGCAGGCACAGTAGCTGCTGATGCAAACGGGGGGAAACCGAGTTTTGGACTTGAAGAAAAGCTGCGGGCGTTGCTCGGGAACTGGGGACTGGGCCCACTGGGGTCGTCGAGAGAGAGCAAAGGGGGGCCGGCTGTAGAGGCAGCAATGCCGGCCGCCATGGTCAGTGCTTGCAATGCCGGCCGCCATGGTCAGTGCTTGCAAAGTTGCAAGACCAGAAGCGCAGCTGTGCAGCACGACGCGTTCAGCGGCAGCACGGGGCCGCCTTCCTTGCCCTCCACATCCCGAACACGAAACGAAAACCAGAACGTCATAGCAATGTGTTTTCCGTTGTGGTTTTTTTTTTCTCTTTGCGTGAATAGGTGATGGCTTTGATTATCATGCATGTAATGCATGTTCAGTTTAAACGATGGATAACTGCACTGTCGTTCTTCATCACTGAAACTTTCGTGACGTTGCACGAAAAGCTGGGCAAGGTGATGTTGGCCGAGTCGCGGATCCACCGGCAGACGAGACCTGCGAAAACCAAGTCGAAAGCGGGGATGTCTAGTGTCCTCCGCAGTGGGGGGCTCGCCGAATCTCTTTTCGGATCGCGAAATCGCTTGGTAATCATGGAGTGCTGCAGCCTAAAAGGCCCGCGTGATGCATGTTTGATCCCTGCATAGTACTCCTAGGAGTAGTCAAATACTTGTTGTAGGCGTGTGTGTTAACATATATGCGTGCGTCTGACCTTGTTGTCCACATGACTGATCTTATATCTGATGTCATAAGTTGAAGTCCTTACATATAAAATGCTCCCTTGTTATGCCTTGAAGTTAACTCTAAAATTTTGCCTCGAGGAAAATGTTTTAATTGAATAGTGTTGGTGAAAACAAATCTTGAAAATTTGGTAGTTTTTGTCTATGAGGTCCTTGTTGTTTTTTTTTGAGATTACACAGTACAACTCAGACACTCACAACGCACGCACACTCACCCCTATGAACACACGTACGTAAACCCTACCCCTATGAGCATCTTCGAAGACTGAGCCGGCAAATCTAGAGATACGAAGTCACCACTGGCGCCTCGCTGTCGACGGGAGCGTCGCCTACCACTGAAAGCACAAATGCCGTTAAATCCTTGAAAATTCGCTCCCACGGGGAGTCGAACCCAGGACCTAAGAGGTGTTACTCGAATGTCTTAACCACTAGGCCAAGACCCCTTTCACGAGGTCCTTGTTGATCATGTGCCACCATGTTTTGAAGAATTTTTCAGCATTCCCCATAAATTTCCAGCAAACCTATATCTTGAAAATGTCCAGCAAACCTATATTGTTGGAGTATAAAAGAAGCCTAAACAGCGGTCATAGACCAAGCATCAGTTTAATCCCAATGAGGACGCGAAGCTGATGATTAACGAGCATGCTGTTCCACGAACGTACAGGCAGCGCATGATCACCCTAGAGATTTCTCGGATCTTTTGCCACGTAACGACACGCCGCTAGCTAGGATCTAAATACGGCCAGCTGGCCCCATACATACCACACGCATGTACGTACGATTCCCTGGCTTCAAAGTACTCGAAAGAAGAATTTATCCAGACGACCGGCAAGAGCATCCAACAACGGCCATGCGCCCCCATGTGTCCGTCCACGGCTTTCAACAACTGCTACTAGTGGCTCTGTCATCAGCGAGCTAATTAACCCTAGACCATCGTCGTCGGCTAATCTCTATAGACTAATTAAACGGTTGGAAGAATCCGACGCAGCGATCAGCCCCTGCCCTGGACCACGGCACCAATGAGAGCTCTAATGATCACGATCATCCGACCCTTTTTTATTACGGTCAGGTCGATGCCTTCTTTCTTTCCGCTGATCCATGATTACGGCCTGGCAAATGATTGCCGCAGCTTGGTAGCGAAACGGAGGGGAGAGGGGGACCAGGCCTCCGTCGCAGGGAATGTGTGTGGAGACATGGTCCTCACCTAGCTAGGCCGTTAAACAGTCAAACATGGGATTAGGCAGCGTTCGAGGACCACGGCTTGCCCGACTGCAGAGCTTTTCTGTCTCCCCTCCTGCCCGTCTTTCGAAAAGTGTGTCGTGGCATGTGGTGCGGCGCAGGGCTGGTGACGAAGCTCGGGGTGTGCGGTGGCCTCTGCCTAGGCGTACCGTGTCTGTTAGGGTGGTCTCCAAACTTTTTCGTCGTGCTATGATCATGTAGAGAGTACTCGTATACTTGTAAAGCATGGTTTTTGAAGGGCAGTACACTGCATTTGCAGCCTGTAGTTTCAGGCGTGGGAATGGTGCCGTGGTGGGGACTGCTCCGTGTTCATGCATCGACATATCATTGCTGACTGCTGTATATAACTATACTTTTAACAGTTAACCTGAACATTCAACATGACCGAGAAATTCCGTATGGCAGCAGCGGTACAATGTGAGTACATACGCATAGGACATGCCAATCGCCCCCTTTGGCAGCGATATCGCACTCCCCGATATCATCTTCTGACCCAAATATATTCTCGCAACGGAATCACGTGCGCGCGCCCGGCCAGGGTCCGTCCGTCCGATCGTTGCGCGCCAGAGAGACAAGCGCTGCTGCGAGTGCGGTGGTGCTGGCCCTGGCGGTTCCGCTTGCGTGCGTAGGCAGGCGGCGCTTTTGAGGCGAGCCCGACGCCATGCGCGTGCACTGTGCTGGCGGGTTGGCGGGCTGGCAGCGGACGGAGGCCTGCGACGCGATGCCGATGCGCTCACCTCACCGGAGCGCGCACCGGTTTGACGCCCAGGCCGCAGTCGTGCAGCATCGCATCTCGCAAAGCCTGGCGCGGCTGGTGCGCCCGCCCGTGCCCCCAGCCCCCGTGCTGCGCGGCGCGGCGCAGCGCAGCGCAGCCAAACTATCCGTCGTCGTCGCCTCCCTTTGCCGCGCGCTTCAAGCCAGGCCAGCGCCAGTGCCTGTCTGCGGGCGTACGCACACGAATCTTTGGCGTGGCAGACGCGGCCTGACGGCCTGACACGCTGACGACGACGATCGGCACCGGTGCGTAGTGCTCGCTGGGCGCGTGCGTGAAGCTTTGACGTCGCGATGTGGCGACCAGTGTTTTGCAAAGCGAAAGCAACTCGGCTTTCGTGGCCGTGGCGGCTTGCGCTGCCCCCTGGCGCCGTGAACCTTTTTGCTCGGTGCGCTCTGCGACTCGATGCGTGGCGGGGGTAGTAAAAAGTGAATAAGAGGAGGAGCACGCACGCACGCACGTACGCGCCGGCTCGGGTCGTGCCGTGCGGAGAAGCGCTACTCGCGTCGTGGCCGATGATACGAGTAGTATAATGCGATGCGCGGAAGCACCGGCAGAAAAGCGGAGAAAGGGCGGCGTGTGACTGGCTGCGTAGGCGTGCCTGCACGCGTGCGTATGTGTGTATTTTTGTACCCGACAGAATCTCTGTCGACGCACCACATACCGACTTTATCGTTCGCGTGGTATTCAGCGTACAGGCTTTGCTTTGGCTATGTTTGCTGTGGACATGTGGTTGCCAGTTTACCACGGTCGTCCCTGGCGATCTCTCTGAAGAATACTCCAGTTCAGGTAATTTGACCACGGTCTCTTCATTGTTCATGGAGTAGGAGTAACATTTGGAAACGTTAATCGTACGATTCTGCGTTCATGAAAAGGATCATGCACAAACCATACGTGTTCAGTGGTCGCTGATTCGTGCTACTGGTATTAGGCCCGGCTTTGTTTCCTCCCTTTTCGGGCGCACAACTGCAGGGGCTGCCACTCCTGCAAGAGACAAAAAGAACGACCTACCTTTTGCAAGAGACAGGGCTTGTTCCTCCAAAGCATCATCGCCCGCTTGCTGATGCCAACTTTTGTCACTCGCTCGCAAGGAATTCACCAAAAACTGCTCCTCCTGACTTTTGCGCAAAGCTTTGTGTGCATCCCCTTGTTCTTGTCGTTGGGTAAGGTATCTCGCTTTCTTGCTAGTCAGCTCAATTCTGCTGCTGCCGCTGCAACTTTTTCGGCCACTTCCTTTTGATTTTTGTGCATTTTTTTTGAAGAAAAGAAAAAAAACGTGTCAATGCTGTGTTTTGTGTGCTGCCTTTGTCCTTTTATCAACAACGTCAGAAATCTTTTGTGGATTCGACCTCATATTGACGTGTGATATGCTAAAACGAGGAAAATATTAAATTGTTTGAGCTAATGCAGCTTTGCGTCTTTTTAAGCTGACGGTAATGTTTTCTTTTTTAAGCTCAGGATAGAAAGCTTAAACATCAATGTTAGTTTGACATAAATATTATCTTAAAGAAAAGCTGCTGGCGTGGGAATAACTTTGTGTTCGAATTTCCATGCCCTTTGTTGAGTATGCAGCCTGCCATGTTCGATATGGCACGAGTTACATTGTTCATGACATGCTTGGAAAGAAGAAAAGAGCTCCTGAGCTATATCATTGTGAAATCAACACAATTTTTTTAAAGTGCGTGATGATGGTGCAAATCAATGGGAAAGCTGGTAAACACAGTAAAAATCATGAGAATGACTGAAACGGTGGAGAAATAATTGAAAAACTTTTGACCTTCTAGGAAGAACTGGCCACCTTGTGAGTGAAACAGGGAGTTTACCACCAACAAAAAAGCAAAAGAAGGAAGGAAAAAAGGCAGGGGTGTTGGACATGAATACCATGGATGGGCCTCATTAAAAAAATATGGAAACAAAAATCGTTTGTATTTATTTTTAACTAATAGCTCTAGGGATGATAATAGAGTTACACTATGTGCTGAAGATGAAGGAAGGAAAATTTTCAGCACACATGGAGCAAAATCACCCTGTTTTCAATAGTTAATGGCTCTACGATATAGTTTGAGGATCCCCTATCTCAAGTTTGAGGATGGCTATGGTTTACCTGAAGCTTCGGTTAGAAGCGGGTCGCATAAACCTTGTCGGATCTATAAGATAACTCATTCATAAATTCCTAGAAGATTTTGTTTGATAAAAACTAAAAGGGTTTAAACGTTTGAAATGGTGCAAGAGCCCCATTTTCTGGAAATGAAAATTATCTCAAGTATTAAATTGTCTGATCTATATTAATGCTCATACAAGATATATATGAGAGACAACATTTCTCTAACACTTCCCCGATATGCATGAATCCTAGTGTAGATCCAAACCAGAGAGCAAAATCACCCTTTTTCCTCCCAAACCACTGAGAGAGCAAAATCACCCTTTTTCCTCCTCCGCATGATTTTTTTAATCACTCCTTTATTTATGTTGGTGATAGATGTTAAATAGTTAATGACTGAGCGAAAGGGTCTGTAGCCTAGTGGTTACAAGAGTCTCAGTAGCACCTGAGGTCCTGGGCTCGACTCCCTATGGGAGCGAATTTTCTAGGAATTTACGGCGTTCTGCATTCAGCGGGAGGCGACGTGGCCGTCGACAGTGAGGCGCTAGTGGTGATTTCGTCAATCTCGAGGATTTGCCGGCTCAGTCTTCGAAGATGCTCAGAGGGGTAAGGTTTGCGTATGTGCGTTCATAGGGACGAGTGTGCGTGCATTGTGAGTGTCTGAGTTGTACTGTGTAATCGCGAAAAAAAAAAGTTAATGACTGAAGAATCATCATGGTCAGTGACACGTGGCTAAAGAGCCAATCTTGAAAGTTTCAGTCCATGTTGATTGTGCGGACCGAATTTCATATGAAAATGAAACCCCACCCTTGAGGTTTCATTATTGAACCAAAGAGCTAGATATTTTGTTTCCTGTGGTAACCATGAGCACGTAAAAAATTCGCGTTGAAGACAAATTTCTCAAAACTGTTCTTGCGTTGACACTAAAAAAAACACAATCATGACACCTAAATTGCCCAGTGATTTGACATGCTTACTTGGTTTCTTGCCACTGCTAACTCCGGATTGGAACCACTAAAAATGTAAAATAACCCATCCGAAACCGAGTTTAGCCCACGTTCTTCTTTTGGACCACATTATCCTATAAGCACATCTCTATTATAAGAATGAGCAACAAATTATCCAACATAGACCACATATATCATGATAGTGACTAATCCCATCCAAACAGGGGAATAGGAAGTGGAAATGCAGGGTTTGCAAATGATGGAGGAAAGAGCACTCGCCCGTGTGGCTAGAAGTATAGATTAGGGTGCAAAGCTATACACTAGGCAGTACGACTACTGTGCAAAAAGGTTACTGCACCGGTATACGGATGAAAATTAAATTTTGTATAGCGAGCTAGCGTAGGGTAGGTCAATTGGATTGGTGGGGGCTGGCTTGTCGCCTGGGGAGGAAGGCTAGCTACTGCCTACTGGGCTATGAGCGCGACCAAGCTCAGGAGTTAAGCGTAGGGGGTGGTGATCGCACTGATCATCTGCTGTTTGGCCACTTGCAACAGCTGCTTTATTCTGGATCAACATGGCTACTGCAAGTGTGGTGATCTCAAGACCACGTCATTCTCCGCCCACAGCTCCGCGGGATCCTAAGCAGTTCATTATCGGCGTCCTCGAGTACCGTTCTGGGTGCAAAGATATTGCAAGTGAAACAGTTTAGCTAGTTCACGATGCGTGAGAAATCATGGTAGTATTGCAGGTTTCAGACCGGGCCTGCTGGGGAGTTCAGGTTTCAGACATGAGCTGCGATCTCAGTCTATACTTCGGCCGCAGACGAGGACGGAGAAGGCAGAATGCCATCACAGCAGCCTATGCTTCAGAAGCCGCTTCATCGGCCATGGCCCCTCGCTCGTGGCCCCCGATCCTGGTCGTTTCTACTGGGTTGCGATTTCTTTTTTTGTTGAAAAAAACCGAGAGCTTTCATTAAGCATTAACAGGCATATCGCCTGAGACAAGTTGAGTTACAAAGCTTAGTGCTTGGCACCAAACACATGCTCGGCAATCGGAAGAGCATTGACACCAAAGGCAGCTAAACAATCTGCCATTTTGTTACGTAATCTGGGATACACCGAGACTAAACAAGAATCAAAACTCGTTGCCATATAATCTCGGATCCTCCTTTTTTTTTTTTTTTTGAGCAAAATCTCGGATCCTCCTGAACAAAACTTCCCTCCTGCCTCTGATCAGTTCAGTCGAAGTTAGAGCTCGGCCCAAATTCGCTGCATCTGCAGTCTCCAAAACTGTGATGCGAATTCGTCTGCTCTCAACAGGCCATTGCAGAGCGGGCTGATCAGAACCTGTCAAATGGATTTGGGCCGACGCGGCCTTCTTTAGTGGACTGCCTTTTCTTCATTTTTCTCCAGTGCGTGCCACGTGAGTATCGGAAGAGGACAAAAGAACCAAAGCCCAAAAAAAGCTAAAGCAAAGCCCACTCCCAAGGTTCCGTCTTTAGCCAGATGACCTGTGCACTCGCACACTGACAGCCAGAAGAGCTTTGGACGCATGATTCTACACAGAAAAAAAAATTCTGAAAAAGCTACCAGCTGCCTCTAACTTTGGACGCTAAGGACTCGCTGGTGTTTCTGTGCATAGTTAGGGTAGCAGTAATCCCAACCGTTACTCCATTAACCAGTAGCGTGACAGGAGTATCAGACTGTTGCGTTTGGTGAAACATGAACGGGAATCGGTAATCAACGTTACTTTTTCAAAAAGAAAATATTGCTCACCTCCGCCTTGTTACGATCTTTTGCCGGCGTCGAGCACGTGAGGTCCTTCGGCTTCAGTTTTTTCTTTTTTTACTCTCTGTCGGCTTTGGGATGGGGGAACTGAAAAAGTGAATTCGCACTTTCCGCCTTTTTATCTCGCGCGAGCACCGTAGTCCGTAGGAGATCGCAAGGACGGGCGGATCTCGGGCTCGCACGCACAGGTCGCCCTGCCATTGCGAGCATGCCTGCCTTTCGGTCCGTCCATAGACAGAACAAAATCACTGAACTAAGTTTCTACCCTCACATGAAACGTGGACCCGGCTCACTGTTGACCCCATTCGTCAGACATAAGCGGCGCGACTGCTACGAGTAGTGTTGCACCAAAATCTCCGACGGCACGGCCCTCGGCTCCACGGCCAAATTAAAGGCGAGGCCACTTTCAGTCGTCACCAGTCACCACCGGTGAGGCGGTCACCACTCACCACCACTCCGCTCGCCCACTCGCCACTCCGCCGCCTGCTTCGGAGCCGAATCGCGCTAGCGAGTTTCCTACCGGGATCGGCGCTCCTCGGCGGCGCCGCCTCCGCTCCCTCCATGGATTTCCTCTGCCCCGGCGATCCCACGGTGCGCCTCTTAAACCCCCCACATCCTAAACCCTGGTTGCACGCGCGGGATGCTGCTTGGGGTTTTGAATTTTGACGACTCTTTTGCGGCTGCCCTTGATTTTGTTTCTCTCTCTCTCTGTGGTGTGATCTCCTGATGCAGGTCTGGGACGGGAGGCGTTTCGGGCCGTGCTTCGCGGATTTATATCCTTTGGATTGTCTGTTGATTTTGGGTTGCAGCTCGTCGTCTGCAGCACCGGCGGAGCCACACCAGGGCCAGCCTGGGCCCTGGCCCCCCCTTGGCCAAGGAATTTTTTTGAAGATTTAGTCATGTCTCAGACTGTTATTTCAAGCCGAAAGCCTATAACGAGAAGCACTACCGATTGGTCTTGAGTATTGAGAGGAAAACAAACGCATTGGCCCTTAGGCATCGGCGACATGGCAACGTATCATCTTCTCTTGCACGTATTGATGCACCAGATCAAATGGGGTATAGAAGGAACTGAACTATCGCTCCTCAGACTGATGGGCGACAAGGAGGCCAAGCCTAAGCGGCCGTTGCACAATTTTGCACGGCACATCTCCGGCAGTCCGGCCGTCGCCGTATCTCTATTGGCATGCTTCCTTAACTTTGATCCCTGTTGCTGGTGTTAATCGACAATTAAGTACGTTTTCGTTTCCCTCTCCAGTACAAACATAAAATTGATTTTACGTTCTGTTAATTGACCTCACGTCCTCAAGTTCCTGTGATTGATTTTATAGTGGATGCGTAGACTGATTAATCCAGCACCCATGTACTGAGTCGTGTATTTTTTGACATGTCTTTACGGAATTGTTCGACCGGCCCCCCCTGTGTTCTATGTCTGGCTCCGCCACTGGTCTGCAGGGTGGCGGGCTGGCTGTGTGTGTGTGTGTGTGTGTGTGTGTGTGTGTGTGCACGGACACGCGTCAATACGTTTTTCGTTTTTTTTTGTCCTTAATTTTTTGCTCGTCGCCGCACGGTGTTGGGGCTCGCCGGGAATGTGATCGCCGCATCTGCTGCCGTCTCGCTATCCAAGAGGAACGCGCCGAGAACTCAGGTACTTGATTTTGCTCTGCTTTTGCTCCCCTGATTCTTTCACCGTTGCTAGCACCTCAGAGGGAGTTGATTGTTAGCAAGTTTTGTGGTTGAGCAAGTAGATGTGACTAGCCAAGGCACTAATATATGTGTAGAATAGCAAAATTATGGTTGAGAATGTAGACAGGTACTAACTGACATTGTTCGCATAGATAGAATGGTTTCAAATATGCTACTCGAATTCTGTTACTTAATTGATCGTGGCACAGTTATAAATATAGTACTATTGCATTTTATATAACACTAGCTAAATGGGATGTTCTTGCTTCAAACACAAGTAATAGGACGATTTGCAGTATTTTTAGAAATAAAATAACAGTGCATTAATGTTCTCCCTTCGACCTTAAGTGTTAAACACACTCGATTACCTCCGGATAAGCCAAAGATGAAATTTGATAAACAGGGCAGATATTTGATAATTATTCACATTACCTGGGACTGTGATACTTTAAGCAGCTAGCAGTACACTACCATCAGTTTTTTATTGTTGACTTTAGGACAACTTTCTTGGCCTAACTATGAAAAATTGAAGGGAGTAATTTAATTGTCAAAATTATATGATGATATTATATTATATTCAATGCTTCTAGACTCTTTCACGAATCATGATAACTTGGCCCAAGGACGAAACTGTTGGAATTAACTTTAGCAAACAAATTTATTTTCAAACACCTGGAGAAAAACAATCTCAAGGTGATTAGCAGTTTGCTTGCATTGGCTGTTACCTTATAATCGATCTTATTTAATTTTTTGTTCATAGTAATTTATACTTTGCTATATTTTGTGTATATGATTATTGCTACTACTTTAGAATGGCAGGAGAGGTTTATTGGAGAAATTTTTTGTATCCGGTGTTCCTGGTTTTGCCGCCTGTCTTTCAATGCTTGAGCTAAGTATGCTTATAATGGAGAAATTTGATGGGAACAATGTTGAGAACTATGAACTTTTCTTCCAATTATCCCAATTTATTACATGGGTAAGAACTCTGTTACTGTAATGATAATTTTTCTCTTCCCATGCATATAAATGGATGGACAAATGCCCTTATTTAAATACTCCTTGGGTAGGCATCTGTAAGCCTCGTCTGTGCCAATGGGGCTTGGTTTGAAATCCTCTGGAACCCAATCATGTGCTTGAGCTGGGTCTTGAAGATTCTTCTAGAGATACCTCATTTACAATACAAGCTGACCATACCTAAGGTACCCCGTTATTTAAGTTTCTGTTTTAGAGATGCTTCTTTGTTATTAATATGAGCTATGAGTTCTACCATTTATGATCACTATAATGTCTATCTGTGTTCCTTTTAGTCTCGAACATGTTAATTACTGCATATGTAGTATAAATCAACATGAAACAGTGATTATTTAAGAGAAAACATCTAATTTTAAGTTTTATTGCGTGATAAACTGAAGGCAATGGCATCTGTTGTGGAGATCGTGTCATTTTCTACTGCAAGTATATTTGGACTCTTTGTTATTGTGGCTGCTGTTCTAGGGAGATCGCGTATTGAAAGGTATATGGTTTGCTACAAACATGCTACATGGAACTTTCTATAAACTTTTGTAAATTATTGAATTTTATTTTAGTATCTTGTACTAAAGCAGTGCTGTTTTTGCAACCGCCAATTCAAGAGTTGCGGGGGTAGCACTATTGAAACTAAATAGTTTGAAAGCATCCACTGTTTCTGCAGAGAATCAGGATTCATGTGAACATAAGATGTGTTGACTCCAGGGTATAGGAGACATTGGGAAGTAGCCAGCTTAAACTATGCTTATGATTTTATAATGACTCATGTAAATGATTCCATGTTCATGAACTAGAATATGGATGTAGTTGCTATGATGGGAAAAATTTAGCTATAGTTCTAATATTCTCGGAACCTTGCACCTCCTGCATCTTGATTCTCTATTTGATCTGGACACACTATACTTATCTATTTTCCAAGCATAAGAACCTTGCTAGTTGCTACTCCGCTGGATTATTTCTTGTTTGATATCTTCCATTGTCATCAAATATAGAAACAAAACCAATCTAATGACATTGTTTGCTTTTTCTTGAGAGAGCTTGCTCTCCATTATTTTTCTCAAGTGATTGATTTCTTGCTCTTTCAGAAAAGTTAACTCTATTGAAGCCCCTCTAGTTCCAGATGATGAAAAAGCTGAGCGCGAAACTATGGACTTGGTATGCTATTTTGGCTCTGAGCATTTTAGGTTTCTGTCGTACATTCAGGACAGTGCAAGTTCAGCCTATTTGCTAGAGTAACAGTTTTATGATGGTCATTTATTGCCGTTATAATGTCCTCTACTTGCAGAGTTCCTGTCACCTTGTTATTTAAATACATGGTCTTCTAACACATCTGTTGCATGTGATTCGTTTCATAAGAATGCCATCCTTGTTTGTTTACTGAAACTCCAGTTCAAATATTGACAAGACTTGCCATGTTTTGGATGGATAATGTTGACATGGTTAAAGAGGTGGAATAAAAAAGATGGATCCCTCAATCCTGTAACGCAAATATTCGACCATGTTTGAAAAAAAAGTATTTGACCCCGCAAACATGTTTCTAAAAATAGTATTTGCTATAGCATAGGAATGATTATCACTTACAGGACTTATGCTAACTGCTGCATGCATTTATTTTTTGTACTACTGACTACTTGATATTTCAACATCAGTCTTTGGCTGTGTCCATTTTTTTTCTTTATTTTGTTTCATCAGCAAAAAATTTTGATAATCCACCTTCTGACTTCTCCCAGTTCCATCTGCTCTGTATTCTTTCCTCAGGTAGAAAAGGATCATAATATGTGGGAATTGTTGACGTTCAAAATCGTTAATCCTATGATGAACATTGGTATCACAAGACAACTTGACTTCACTGATCTACTTGAATTACCTGCTGAGCTTAGAGCTGCCTCCTGTTACGAAAAACTTATGTCTTCCTGGGAGGCTGAACATCAAAATCACCATGACAACTCGTCTCTACTTAGAGCCATGTTTGGTGCATATGGATGGACTTACTTGCGTTTGGGCCTTCTAAAGGTATGTTTTTTCTATAATGGACAAATTAACCAGGTGACAAGAAACACATTATTTACACGAAAACCCCCCATGAACTGTGACTTGGGTTTATACTTCTATAATAGAACAATAACTTTGTCATATTATTGCCCTTATTTTGAAGTCATTTTGTTTTTAAAAAAAATTGAAACTCACACTGATTGCAGGTGATAAATGACAGCATCAGTTTCATTAGCCCACTGCTACTTAACAAGTTTATAAAATTTCTTCAGCAAGGTATTGTTTCTTCGAAGAGTAGAAGGTTTGTTACTATATGATTCCCATTCAACTTGTTATTATATGAAACAAGCGCTGAAGTTTTGTACTATTTGTTCAAGTATTTTGTTAATTAGTATGCTTGACATGGATACTGTTATGGGATCCAAAGACTAACAGCATGCATTGTTACATGCATATATTCGGTAGTGTTTAGGATCTTGTGCACTTATTGTAGAAGCTGTGTGATATATTGACATTTTCTTTTAAAGAAGCAGATAATGCCCTTATCTTCTGTTTGCTTTGGATCCAATGTTTCTGTATTTCTTTGCAGGTTCTAATGGAATGGATGGATATGTTCTTGCCATTTGTCTAGGATTGACTTCTCTTGTCAAGTAAACAATCTCACTGTAATTTGTACTTTTGCACATCCATTGAAACTGTATATGACTTCTTTTAACTGACTATTGTGAACTTGTATACAGAGGAAGTAAAAAATACAACTTGATGTAAAGCTGTTTATATTTTGGAATATAAACTATTACTTTTGGTGCTTAAAGTTTTACTATTGAGTTCGAGTGTCAAATTATCTAAAATAATGTCAAGTATTTTGAGAAGAATGCCAATGTAAAACTCCAGTTAAATATTTTTTTTTTAGTTTAACACTTTTTTAGTCACCCACAAGTTAGGCAGATTATATTGGTTGGTTTTAGGGGAAGTTTTCTTTTTTGAAGTGTTGCCAGTCCAAGGACTAAAACAGAATAACACATCAATGGACCATTCTTGCCTATTAAAAAAGTGGTTTCTTGGAAGTCTATCTTGTTTCTTTACATCATGGTAGTCTTATGCAGGTCATTTTTAGATTGCCAGTACTCCTTTCGCCTAGCAAAGCTCAAGTTGATGTTACGATCGAGCATCATGGGGCTAGTTTATCGCAAGGTATGACATTCCTATCATGCACTTGTTATTGTCTTTCTGTGAAAGTAAAAAAAAAAAAAAGGGTAACTCAACATTTGCAGTCACCTTGCATTGTAGTAAAATAGTTTCCAATTTTTCAATGAGCAAGGGTCTTAAGATTCCTAATTTGTACTCTGATACTACAACACAATACCACATTGATTCCCTAACTATTATGCATAAAAACATATGCACAAGCATGATTCAGACCTTCCGTTACGAATTGTACAAATTATTACAGTAGGTGGACCCTCTATAGTATGCTCTCCTGCAATTGGATATTGAACTGAGAATATGTTCATATGCTAGCTCATTTACTATTACTATGGCCTCTCAGCCCCTTAGATAGAGCACAGCCAGGCTTGAGGATTAGGCCAAATTAGTTGCTTCATTAGGATAGAGCCTTGATTAGAAAGGCTTAGTTTGTTAGGGTTTATTTGCTGGCTGTTAGCAGCGTGTGTTAGAGGCTGGCTGTATAATGCCAGCCGAGTCATTTGATTGAGGCAAGCAAGAAACCAAAGAAAGCATCCAAAGTTCCAAAGGAGCGCGACTTGCAAGTTTCCTCTTGCTATTCCGATGTATCCTAGCCAATCCATAGCATCATACTAATGTTCGCAAACAGATGTTATTTGCTATGCTATATTTTGATAATTAGTTTCACAAATTATATATTAATACATATGATTAAAATGTAATCATATGAAAACAATTCTAATGTTGTACCTGTTGGCATCATTTCCATTTGAAAGGCACAAAGAGTTCAGTATGTTAGGTAACAGAGGTTTTAAAGTTTAAGAACATAATTGTTTAGATTGAATTTGTGATAGCATAGAACTGCTGCTACATAATTGTTTCACTTCTGTGGCATGTAATTTCTTCTGCCAATTCAACAATTAACCGTAACAACTCTCGTTTCAGACTTGAATCATCAGTTTCTTGACCGTTTTTTTTTTCTTTCTACATTTTAATGTACCTGAAAACAGTGCCTGGGCCTCAGTCTAGCAGAGCGTTCTAGGTTTTCTGAAGGTCAGATTCAGACCTTCATGTCGGTTGATGCTGACCGTACGATAAACCTGTGTAACAGCCTTCATGATGCTTGGAGGTATTTCTCGCTCCAGATTTTTATATGAAATTATGAATGACTTAAATTTTACACCTCATTAGCTTAATTCTTTGCATCTGGTGTTTGTGCAGCTTGCCGTTGCAAATTGGAGTTGCTCTTTACCTATTGTATATGCAAGTCAGTTACGCTTTTCTCTCTGGGCTTGCGATAACAATCATGTTAATACCAGGTATGTTCATCTTTTGCTTCTTTATTCCGCATTAGGTTTCTTTGCTATTTTTAAATGTATTGACCATGCATTTTTTATTGTGTGTGTAGTGATTTGTTTACCTTTTTTTTTAAGTGAAGATTTGTGTACTCTTCTATTGTTTTGTCTTGTGAACCTCAAGCCACTAACTGAGACATGCTTTTGTAGTAGTCCAAAAATAAAAAAGATGTGCATTGTAAACACCCTGATTATATAAGATTTTAGTGCATAATGATAACTCCTAATTATAACCTAATCACAACTTCTAAAATATGTTAATATTATATTTGCTTTTAACCATGTCTCCTTTGCCTGCATCCATAATACACATGCGCAGTGAACAAATGGATTTCTACAAGGATTGCTGGTGCAACAGAAAAGATGATGAAACAAAAAGACGGGAGGTAAGAAAAATGTTACTCCATTGCGCTTAAAATACAAGATCCTTTGCTTTGTTTTGGCATATTCCCATTTTCTCTATTATTTTTGGGTGCTATTTTTTTAAAACAATAAGGTTAAACCTCAATTTATTGGCACAAATTATCTAAACTTATGGTAGGATCAGGGTTAAGAAGCATTGAAATTTATGCATAAATTGGCTTTTCAACAGTATTGTAGTACTTCAAAGTTATATAGGGCTATTTTCCCATGAACAGGATAAGCTGTGCAGGAGAGCTATTGGCACATATTAGAACAGTGAAGATGTACAGCTGGGAGAAACTATTCACTGAACGTTTGGTGGAAAGAAGAGAATTAGAAGTGAAACATCTTGCGGTCTGCAACTGCTCATGATTAATTTACTTTTATAAAAAGCTGCACATCTGGCATTGGAACTAACAAGTTCTTCCCTACAGACTAGAAAATATCTGGATGCTTGGTGCGTCTATTTCTGGGCAACCACACCGACATTGTTCTCTCTTTTCACCTTTTCCATATTTGCAATAATGGGCCACCCACTGGACGCTGCCACGGTAAAACAATACCCTGAATGATATTTTTGGCAGTATGCATTTGGAACAACAAATATTCCTACTAATATATGGAATTTTTCTTATAGGTATTTACTTGTGTCGCACTTTTCAACACATTGATATCACCATTAAACTCATTTCCATGGGTTATTAACGGGATGATTGATGTAAGTGAACAATTGGTATGAGTTATTATACTGCTAAATATATTTACCACAATGCTTACATTATTTGTATGCCTTGGTCCTGCAGGCAGTTATCTCTAGCAGACGGTTGAGCAAATATTTATCTACTCCCGAGCATTGCTCATCTAAGTTGGCTGCTTCGGGTGACCTTTTGCAGTGTGATTTTGAAACACATACTGAATCAGTACATAATCCCAGAACTCTAGTCCTTCAGAACGTATGTTGTTCTTGGTCTAGCAGCTCTGTTGTCAAGCCAAGCGTAGTTCTCAGAGACATATCACTGCAGCTGCAGAAAGGCCTCTTCGTTGCAGTTGTAGGCGAGGTAATATTTACTTCTTGGGTTTCCTTTGAACATGCAGGAGAGTTGCATATCATTGTCTTGAGAGAGAAACAGTTCAAACACCCGAGAGTGTCCATGTGATGGAAATAACACAACGTTGTTTATTTAGTTTAAGAAACAGAGTACTCTGTTGGATACATGTCAAATAATCAAATACAAAAGAAATGCGTCTTTTTCGAAACTGTCCAATCTGAGACTGTTGGCCACTTGCTATTTTCTCTTTTATGCCTATTTCAGGTTGGCTCTGGTAAATCATCTTTGCTGAACTCTATCATTGGAGAGACTCATGTCATCAGTGGTTCTATCATCTCCTGTGGTTCAGTTTCTTATGTACCACAGGTATTTCTTTATGACTTAGAAATTGCTTATGATTTTTAGTTGAAATGTCTGAAGCCAAAGGTGGAACTGATGTTGCGCAGGTACCATGGATATTATCCGGATCTTTACGAGATAATATTTTGCTTGGGAAAGAATTTGATCCAATGAGGTAGGCAACTTATGTGTTGACTATTTCCCTTAAAATGCCTTATGCTTTGACTGATGTTTGCACAAGTGTATGCTATGGTGTCACAGCATGCCATCAGAGACAGCTGACATGTACCATGGAGACATGTGGTTTTTATTGTTTCCTCGTAATTTAATTAGCATGCACTGCAACATGTATGCAGATATGAAGAAGTAATACAGGCATGTGCGCTTGATGTTGACATATCAGCAATGGACAGAGGAGATATGTCACAGATTGGAGAGAAAGGTTCCAACTTATCTGGTGGACAGAGAGCCCGTCTAGCATTAGCAAGGTCACGTTTAACAACTTTGTGCACTTGTCATTGAAATTTTCTAAGTTCGCTTGCTAACATTATGATCTGAACTTTCAGGGCTTTGTATCACGATTCGGAGGTGTACTTGTTTGATGATGTCCTGAGCGCAGTTGACTCACAAGTTGCTTCGTGGATCCTGGAAAAGGCCATTACGAGCCCCACTATGAAGAGCAAAACAAGAATAATAAGCACCCACAATCTTCAGGTAATGTTTATCAAATCTCATCCAAACATAAGTACAGTGTTGTTATTAATTATTAGCAACAAATTTAAGGATGTTAAAGGCAGTGAATTTTTTTCCTTTCCCTTTCTTTGACAGGCCATTTCAGCCGCAGATGTGATTGTAGTCATGGCTAATGGGTTTGTTAATTGGTTCGGGACATTGGATTCTTACTTGGCAACTCCGTATTCAAGAATATCTAAGACGGGTAGTTCAAGACCTACTTCATCAGCAGTTACTGATGAAGATAAAACAGCAAGTGGCTCGTGTGGATTCCAGACTGATATTCTACTTGACGATGATTTAATGGTTGCTTCTGAGGAGCAAAAGGATCAGGTTGAAGCAGAGGCAAGGAAAGAAGGCAGGGTTGAGCTCAGTGTGTACAAGTGAGTTATTATATCAACTGGTATCTTTTAGACTACACATTCAAATAAACTAGTTTTTGTCTTTGTGCTATATATTATTACAGTAGCTGTTGTTTTGCAGAAACTATGCAACATTTGCGGGATGGTTTATTGTTTTTATAATATGCCTAAGCGCATTCTTAATGCAAGCATCTCGTAATGGCAATGATCTTTGGTTAACTCACTGGGTTGATACCAACACAGGCACCGATAACACAAGATTCTATCTGGTAAGACTTAAGAGTACTTCTATTGAAGTGAATGTGAATCAGAGCAATCAGTTGCTTTCTATTGAACGTATGCTGTTCGATAATTAGCTGCTGAGGCATATATGAAATAGAAAATGAATCTTATGTGCATCTATACTGTTTCAATCTTTGGCTGTGCAGATTGTCCTTGCTATGTTTGGCATAATCAACTCTCTATTTACATTGGGAAGGGCATTTTCTTTCGCGTTTGGTGGTCTCCGTGCGGCAATCCATATCCATGCGTCTCTTCTTGAAAATATTATCAGAGCACCAGTTTGTTTTTTTGACCAAAATCCTAGTGGTCGGATCCTAAACAGGTTGGCATCTCGGTTACTTCTACTTTGATATTTGTCGAAAAATAATTTGACTCAGAAAAAAATCTATACTCTCTAGCTGGAAAGTGAGAATGCCCCCTGATGAAACTTGATGGACTTTCAGATTATCATCAGACCTCTACACCATCGACGATTCTCTTCCATTCATCCTCAATATATTTGTCGCCAACTTCTTCAGCTTGCTTGGCACTCTGGTTATTTTGTCTTATTCGCAGGTAAACGTGTGAACACAGATTAAGGCTAACCTTGAATAACAAAACTAAATCATGTGGTTGTATCCCATGAATTTTCTGTGCAGGTTTCCTTCCTACTCGTCTTACTTCCTCTCTGGCTTATCTACAGCAAAGTTCAGGTACCTGTTCACCCATCGTCGTTCTCTACTGCAGCTTGATTTATCTGCACACTTAATATCTATACTACGATACAACACTACAGGATCTTTTTCTTCTTATTAATGGATTTGCTAGTTTAATATGTTCTTTATCTGTCAACGATTTATTTTATTTACAGTATTTCTCATAAACTTCATCTTGTCAAAATTGACTTGATTGTGATGTTGAAGATTTCAATTTACGTAATATTCCATTTGTAAGCTCTTTCCACTTATCTGATGAGTAGGGAGCTAATGTGCTCTGTACCTTATGAAGAAGCAAACGATTATTTATTGTTCTTGGCAGTTCTATTACAGGTCGACCTCACGTGAAGTAAGACGACTTGACAGCGTTGCTCGTTCACCAATCTATTCATCTTTTACAGAGACACTTGATGGTTCATCAACAATAAGGGCATTCCAAAAACAAGTACGTTTATTTTCCTATTTGGAGCAAAATGAAGTATTTTAGTTGTAGATCTGAGTACGCTAGAACTCTTACAGAATCGAAGTCTAGCGTCTAGGGTTGGTACAGTTTGTTTAAGACACTGACCGTAAATACACAGGATTTCTTCTTAGAAAGATTCATCCAACATATGACGCTATATCAGAAAACATCCTACTCTGAGCTGATTGCTGGTCTCTGGCTTTCATTGAGACTCCAGGTAACATTCTTCAACCTATTTCTTTCTTCTTTTTGAATGATCATCGTCTGCTTAGAATTAAGAACTTTTATCCATAGTAAGGCCTATAACACAAGCACTGTAATGACCAGCAAACTGTTCAGTTGTTGGCAGGTTTCATCATCCTGTTTATCTCCGTGATGGCTACTGTTAGCTTCCAAAGCAATTCTTTTGCTAACATTGGAACACCTGGACTGGTATGTTCTACAGGACACCATTACTGACCTCACTCTTAGGCCTTTCCATTCTTGTGGAACTTTTGTTCCAAGTACCTAGAAATTAATTGTGTAATACCATCTACAGGTGGGCCTGGCACTATCATATGCAGCACCTGTTGTATCACTGCTAAATGGCTTCTTAACCACCTTTACGGAGACAGAAAAGGAAATGATATCTGTTGAGAGGGTTGTCGAGGTATAATAAAAAAATCGTTTATCCTTATTCATCGAGTAACTTTTGCTTTAATAATTCTAGGTTGCTTGCAGTATGTTGGAATACCTCAAGAAGAACTCCAGGGGTTAGAATCTCCACCGAGAAGCTGGCCAACACAAGGGATGATTGAGTTTGAACATGTAACTCTGAGGTACAAGCCAGAGTTACCATCGGCTTTGAGTGATGTTTCCTTCGTTATTGCATCAGGCATGCAGGTACGACACGATTAAGACTTTCTCGGTTAATTGCTTTTAAATCCATCCTGAAATCTGCTTTGCCTTATTAGGTTGGTATAATAGGAAGGACTGGAGCAGGCAAATCCAGTATACTCAATGCACTTTTCCGTTTAGCACCAATATGCAACGGCCGCATCTTGGTAGATGGCTTTGACGTGTCTAGAGTAGCTGTCCGGGAACTTCGTGGTCACTTTGCAGTAGTCCCGCAGACCCCCTTTATGTTTGATGGGTCTTTGAGGTAACTACTGGCTGCTCTAATTCCTGTGTTTCCAGGCAAACTATTTTCATGCTTGGAATGATTAGGGAAGAAATAGAAAATCTATTTTCAACCTTTCAATATTCATAATCGTGAATGTCCGTGTCAGGGAAAACCTGGATCCTTTCAACACTACAACAGACATCAGGATATGGGAAGTTCTTGAAAAATGTCATATGAAGGGGGAGATTGAATCAATAGGTGGACTCGACATCCATGTGAAAGGAAGCGGTGAATCCTTTTCAGTTGGCCAGAGACAACTACTGTGCCTTGCTCGGGCGCTCCTAAAATCATCCAAGGTAGTACATACTACTTTTTTAGTGCATTATTACTTATAATAGACAAACAATTGTCAAAGATCCATCAACCTTGTATGTTCACTTTTACCAGTTTTTGTTGTAAGCAATGACATAAAGTACTTTATATCCTGTATACACCTATTTAATCAAATTAAGCTAAACTGGTTATTGGTTAATAATTCTGCAGGTGCTTTGTCTTGATGAATGCACAGCCAACATTGACAACCAAACAGCCTTCCTACTGCAAAATACGATTTCTACTGAATGCGAAGGCATGACAGTTCTGACCATAGCGCATCGGATTTCAACGGTGATTAAGATGGACAATATTCTTGTTCTCGATCAAGGCAAACTGGTACGTAGTATGCTATATGCTGTACCATTCTTGATCTATGTTTTATGATGTATTAGCAATAAACAACCTAGAACGTAAATGCAGTAATAACATTTTACAAATGTGATCAAATAACATAGATGCCCAACATTCATGAGAAAGGGGTGGGTAAAGCATATGATGAAAAAAAAATCTAGGACCTTCAGGACATCAATATTCTTTGTTTAGCTTACCATATCATCTAACTTTGCATACTGCTCAATTTTAGGTGGAAGAAGGAAATCCAGAAGTTCTCATGAATGACAGATTCTCAAGATTTGCACAGTTTGCCAAGGCATCTAACATGTGATTCTAGGAACACGCTCTGCAACTCTGTTTATCTGTTATACTAGGCCTTAGTTTTAACAACCACTGTTAGTCTGTTATGCTAGCCTTATAGTTGGCCCTCATTCCGACAGATGTTATGCTTTCTAATGAACTCGTAAGAACAGCTGTAACAACATAGCTATTGGCTAACTCAAACTCTGATCCTCTACCGATGTGAACCGTCAAACTCAAGATCTGAAATGGGTCCAGGCGCCATGAACTTACTGCATCTCAAGTTTCTCATGGCTGCTTGGTTTGGTATCTGGGAAGGAATGGGTAGCAAAATCAAAGCCTGATAGCTTTACTAACTTGCTTCTCAACGCAAGCGAGGCGTCCAAATGATCTGATGGTGCAAAACAGTATACATATCCCAAATTAACATCAGCCTTCATGGAGGGGAGCTAGCTACTCAAGGTTCAAGAACCAAAGCCAAGCTCGAACGAGCTGATCCAATTCACAAGCAAAAGTGAAACACGCACTGAATTCATCCCAAATCAAACTGAATAATATAACCCACAGCAGCACGTGTAGATGCAGTCAATTTGATCAAATTGTCAGATCAAGGAACACGAACACACAAGTGTTTACAAGGGACATGAACAGGATTCGCTCATCCTACTAAGTACTAACCCGATATAGATAAGCAGCAACCCACGCGACGAGGGGAGGCACGGGCGACCGCGATCCGCCGATCAGGCGACGTAGACGTAGTCCTCGTCGGGGTCCCGGTTGCGGTGAGGGTCAACGGAGAGGATGACGTAGACGGCGTAGAGGACGCCGGGGAGGTAGCCGAGGATGGTGAGCAGCACGCTGATCCAGAACTCCATCTGCCCCCAAACAGGAAGAAATAAATACACCAACGGTTAGAGAGGGAACCGGGCAAGGAAGAGGAGATGGAAGTAGAAGGGGGCGGGCGGGCGGGCGGGCGGGACTGACGGTGCAGCAGCCGTGGCGGAGGCAGACGCCGAGGGGCGGGAGGAGGACGGAGCACAGGAGCTCCAGGCACCGGCAGCAGCACGAGCACAGGCCCATCTCCTCTTCCTCCTCCTACGAGTACGACCGTGCGCGGGGTGTTGTTGGTTGCTGCGGTGCTGTCTCCGCCTCCTGTCCTCGCGGCGCCGCTCCGATTGCTCTGGTAATCGGGGATTCACGGGCGCTGCCCGCGGACGGGGAAGAGGGGGAAGGAACCGGGAGCGCTTGTTTGTTCTCGGTACTTGACTAATCGCGTGCAAGCAGAGAGTCAGCCACTGGATTAACGTGTCACGGTGTCAGATCATATGGGAACGAGGTTGAGCTGGCCTTGATCCCGAATCTCCGGATTCAGCAGGCACGGGCCCGCTTGGCACGACAAGAAATTAAATGGGCCGCACGGCCCGCTGATTACACGAAAGCACGAGAAAACGGCTTATGAAGCACGAGAATTACAGATGGGCCCATCGGGAATGAAAATAACAGAGACCTTCATTCACTTCAAAATCAAGCAAAGTAACAGCATTTTCTGCTCAAATATTCAAACTACCAACCATTTTGAACCTTGCTAAACAAAACCAACCATTTTGATCAGAACACACGGAAGAGACAATTTTAGCCAAAATAAAATACTTACTACATGTTTGAGATGGGCTAACTTGTCTGCCTTGTTAAAAACCCTTAGATCTAAGAATAAATAAAGAGTCGTCGCAATCCTCAGAAGGCGCTGCCCTAGTTCAAACTCCTGAAGGGACATCAGACGCGCTATTTGCCAGTCTTAAATCTAAAAGTAAATTCTACAAAACTACAATTATCTGTGTCAAGGTTTCAGGAAACTACAACTATTTTGAAGCAATTTAGTAGAGGGAGAAGGCGCCAAACACAGGAAAAGTGGCGGCAATCAGACTAATGGTTATCTTTGCGCGAGGGAACAATTAAACAAACAAATCACGGTAACACAGATTGTCAATTAGCAATGGAGCCGAATCTCCCCTAGCCTAATGGCGAGTCCAGAAACATGGGAGTGACCATGCCGATCCTACCACAAGTTCCTAGCAGGTCGATCCTGCCCCAAGTTCCTAGCACGCCTATCCTTCTCCAATCAATGTCACTAGAAAATGAGGCGCGCTCCGCCGCGCCCGAAAGTTTTGGGTTGTAAAAATTGGTCTCGTTCACTAATCCACTATTTATTCTGCCCATAGTAACACTAATCTTGAAGGCCATCAAAAAATTAACGCATGCTCTGTGGCACAAAGGAGCAGACATGCACCGATGTGTGGCACAAAGGAGCAGAGACATGCCAACGTGGAAGAGCATTGTCCATTCATTCCTCTCACCTAACACCACCTGGTCTCTTTTCTCTCTCTAATTTTTCTCTTGTGCTGGCACACGCGCAGAAGCCCAGGAGGCCACGCGGCTATGCTTCTTGCCACTTGCTTATGGCTGGCCTGACCACATCGACATCCAAACGCCGTGCCTCGTCTGTTTCTTCTGATAAAATCTGGGGCCGGCGCTTTCTTCAACCTCTCGCTTCTTAACAAAGATGCAAAAGCACACAGAGAGCTCAACACTGCTCCACAGCTTCAGGCGTGCGACGCTCATCTCAGCTCCACAAGATGGTCTTCCAGCCTCTCTCCCTCACCCACTTTAGTTCACCGAAGCACAACACAGCCAAGATGTTCTCCCTGCCCAATTAATCCGCCATCTCCTGCATCCGGCCGCAAGAGCTCGTGAGCAAGCCCCTAGCTGCAAGATACCCAATGGCCTCCCTCCTTTCATCTCCTCCACCAATCGGCCCCTCATCGAGGATGGCAAGGAGGCGGGCCAGGCGCCCAGGCCCGTAGCCGTCGTCTTCGAGGCTAGTGAAGGGCATGGCAGGGAAACCATGCTAAGACACGGGCCGGGCATCAAAGCGAGGTTCAGTCACCGGTGCTAATGGAGCCGAGGCTCGCTCGGCGCACTGCGGCACGGGGCTTGCGGGATATTGAGGTCCTTTCTCTGCCGGTAAGTGAGGCTGCTCCCTTGCGTGGCATTGCCCTTCCATTGCCGCCGCTGCACCACCTCCCTTCCCCCTGCCTCCTCGGCCTGGGGAACCTCCGGCTCGGAAAATCAGGCCCGGGCGCGGGTCTGCTGCAGAGGCCGAGACGGAGCCCAGCAGAGCGGCCAGCCGCGTCGCGGCCCACGCCAGCCCGTCGGCGGGAACCGACGTATGGAGAGCGGCGTGGCGGGTGCGGGAGGTGTCCACGCCGACCGGTGGTGACGCGTCGCGACGGCAAAGAGGCCACGTCGGGCAAAATGCTGTCGAGGGGCCTCAGGCTCTGTGCTATCAGAGTATAGTTATGTCACGGGCTGCGGCGACATTCTCATCAGACAACTCGACGATCAATAATCTTCCTGCAGGAACAACATAGTTAGATACTGCAAGTTTTACTATATTGCATCATCGTTCATAATGTACATAGTTTATCAATTGGAAAAAAAAAAAAAACTAGTATCTTCCATTCTGCTTCACTTCGACTTATTGCATACTGAATACATTATAATTTTAAACAGGACTCTAGTAAAACCGAATCCACCCAAGTGAAAAATTCTCAGGAAGACAAGGTACCAAAGATTGGTATGAAATTCTGCACTGAACAAGAGATGTATGATTTTTGCAATGCCTATGCCGGAGAAATATGTTTCAGCATTCGAAAGAGCAGCTCCCATAAAGTAAAAAATACGACCACAGTCAAGAATAGAACATTTTGTTGTTCTCGTTCAAGTATGAAGTTTACTTTATAATTGTATTGAAAATGGTCATGGTTTGGGAAAAGATAATGTTAATCCATTTATTTATCTCAACTGGTGTTCGTGGTAAAGATAAAAAGCAGAATCCTCCAACTATGGACAAGGCTAGAAGGCCAGAGACCAGATGTGAGTGTCAAGAATGCATGAAGATAAGTCTCCAAGATGATGGATTCTACTACGTATATGAATTTGTCCCTGATCATAACCATATTCTCGCTACTGGTATCCAAGCCCACCATTTGAGATCTCAAAGAAAAATAACTGAAGCGCAGATTGCAAGTGCGGAAGAAGCTAAAGCAGTCGGCATCTCAAATAAAGCTACCTTTGATTTAATGGCAAAAGAAGCAGGTGGAATGGAAAATCTTGGATTTGCTCGTGAAGACATGAAGAATAAATTGTATTCAAAGAGGTCACTAAAGGTACACCAAGGAGACGTTGGAGGAGTATTGGAATATCTGCAGAAGAAAACATCAGACGATGATAAATTTTCCCAATCTATTCAAGTGGATGAGGATGACTTGATTACAAATATTTTCTGGACTGATTAAGCAAATCAAAGGCACACATGGGAACACATCCAGGACACATGGGAACACATCCAGGACAGCATCCGCCGGAATCTGGTGCTCTCATTGGATGCTTCCGTTCACTGATTAGGTCTGTCTCAATGGACTTTTCATTGGTATTTAATAGGCTGCCACATCACTTAAATCGTTTTTTTCGACAAGGGCCTTGCCCCTTTCCATTACTATTAACGGAAAGAACATTCACAGAATTTGTTACAGGTTCTATAAAGCCCGGCAAAGACAGAAAGCAACAAAAAACAGCACCATTAGACAGGTAAACAGAGAGGACTAGACAGGTCCAGCAGAGTAAACACTACGGCGCTGAGACAGAGAAGAAGAATGACTACTCCTCGTCAGATGCCTGCTCTCCATTGTCTTGCTCCTCCCTTTCACGTAGCAGCAGCTGTCGAGGTTGAACCTGAGCATATCGTCCAGCTTGTTGAGCATTGATGCGCGTCACAGTCTGAAGCAGTCCTTCCACACCCCTGATCAGATCGTCCTTGGATAATCCAGCCAGCAGCTCTGCCCAAAATTTAAGAAAAGCACAAGCATGATATATAACATCACTTGGGGAGTTAATCATTTTCTTTTCAAAACAAGCGTTATTTCTGGCTTTCCAAGTCGCCCAGCACACAGCAGCCAAGCCCATGGTGTAAAATTTCTTTCCTGTTGGCAAGTATTTCTGTATCCAGGGATAGTATTGTTCAAGTGAGGAAGGTATACAGTTGGCACCTAAGCATGTGCCTATGTAACCCCATACAGCTTTTGCAATGGAGCAAGTGAAAAAAAGATGTCTTGCATTCTCTTGTTGGGTACAGAAATCACATACCCCATCCCCCTGCCACTTTCTTTTCTTGAGGTTGTCTCTAGTAAGAACAACATTCTGCTCTAGCAGCCAGATAAAGATTTTTATTTTAAGAGGAATTTTCGCCTTCCAAATGTGTTTCTTATCCCGGTTAGGTGCTTCCTTCATTAACCAGTTGTAAAGAGAGTTGACAGAAAAGATGCCATTACTCTGTAGAGACCATTTTATTAAATCAGGATTCTGGGAGAAGTTGTATGAACCAATTTTGGCCAGGATATCATTCCATTGACCTTGTAATTGGTCATCCAACCATCTTCTAAAAGAGATGTCCCAGTTCCTATTCAAACATTTGTGTATCATGATGCCTTGTTCACTACAAAGAGCGTATAGGTCAGGGTATATAGTTGCTAGAGGTTTCTCAAGTAGCCAACTATCTTCCCAAAAACGAGTATTCTTCCCATCCCCCACAACACTGAATCTCCCCATCAAGTAAATATCTCTGACCTTCAACAAGTCATACCAGCATGGTGAATCAGTGTTTTTATGTTTTACTGTCATGAACCTGTCTCTAGACAGATATTTTTTCCTTACTATTTCTTGCCACATACCCTCTTCTTTTTCCAACTTCCACCACCATTTGCATAAGAGACTAATATTCATTCTTAGGAGGTTTTTTATTCCCAAACCACCTTTTTCTTTAGGCAAACATACCTGGTGCCATCTTACCATATGGTATTTCTTTTTGGAATAACCACCTTGCCAAAAAAAGGTCTTCCTTGCTTTATCTATATGATCTCTAACTGTTTTTGGAAAAAGGTACATTGACATGTGGTAAGTGGGTACATTTGATAGACTGCTATCAACAAGGATAGACCTGCCCCCTATAGAAGAAGAACCCCCTTGCCACACATCTAGCTTTTTCCATATTTTCTGTTCCACAGGATCCCAGTCACTTATTCTCAACCTACTAGGGCTGACTGGTACCCCTAAATATCTGAGAGGGAAGTCACCCACTTGACAATGAAACAAATTTGCATACATTTCATTGGTGGTGTTATCACCTCCAAGAACAATGACTTCACTTTTCTGGAAATTAATTTTCAATCCAGACATCAACTCATAGAGATATAACAGGAGTTTAATATTGTTTGCTTTTTCCATGTCATGCTGTAGACACAAAATTGTGTCATCGGCATACTGAAGCACAGCAACTCCTTTGTCTATAATGTGAGGTACCAGCCCCTGAACTAGGTCATTTCTCTGGGCCTTGTGAATCATTTTTGTTAGGCAATCTGCAGCCATATTGAAAAGAAAAGGAGATAGGGGGGTCCCCCTGTCGAACCCCTTTGTAGCTGGAGAAATATGAGCCCAATTGATTGTTTAGTTTCACACTCAAAGTACCAATACATACAACCTGAGTGATCCACTTTCTCCATAAAGGGCTGAATCCTTTGATTTCGATGCATTGGAACAGGAAATCCCAATTGACTTTATCATACGCTTTTTCAAAGTCTAGTTTTAGAATAACTCCCACTTCTTTCTTTCTTTTTGTTTCATGTAGAATCTCATGCAGTGTTAGGATTCCATCCATGATATTTCTATTTTTTATGAAAGCATTTTGACATCTGTCAATTAACTTGCCCATAAAAGGTTCTAATCTGATAGTCATTGTTTTTGTTATCAATTTGTAAATAACATTCAACAGACAAATGGGCCGGTACTGTTGAATTCTTTCAGCACCCGCCACTTTAGGTAGTAGTGTAATAATGCCATAGTTTAGACGACTGACATCAAGTCGCCCCTCAAAAAAATCTAGGAACAGGGCCATGATATCATCTTTAACAATGTCCCAACAAGATTGAAAGAACTCCACCGGCAGTCCATCTGGACCGGCTGCTTTGCTTACTTCCATGTCAAACAGGGCATTTTTAACCTCCTCTTCTGAGAAGGGCCTATCTAAAACTTCATTGTCCGCATTATTTAACTTTTCATTCTCTGTCCACATATTAGCATCAATGGGTATTAGGTTACCAGGAGCTTTTCCAAAAAGTTCCTTGTAATAGTCAGTTGCATGTTTAAGAAGGGCTTCATCCCCCATTATTTTCTCCTCCCCATTTGAGAGGCTAAAAATGGTATTTCTCCCTTTTCTACCATTGGCTACTCGGTGAAAAAACTCCGTGTTATTGTCACCTTTGAGAATCCATGTGGACTGTACTCTTTTATACCAATACAACTCCTCATCTTCATAAATTTTCAGTAACTCCACTTGTATATTCATTTTCCTTCTCGCTTGGGAGTCATTGAGGGTCATATGCTCCTCAAGTGACTCTAGAGAGTCAAGTTCAGCTTTAAGATCAGATTTCTTCTTTTTAATCTCACCAGCTAGATTGTATCCCCAGCCTTTGAAGTATTTTCTTATTCTTTTGGTTTTTATTTGAAGGATGTCCACCGAGTTTGTCTTCCCAGTAGGGGACTCCCAAAGTTCTCTTACTTTTTCAAAGAACTGGGGATTTTTTAGCCAAGACAGTTCAAATCTGAATTGCCTAGGTGTTTTTTTGTTATCACAATCAGTGGACATAAGGAGCAAATTGTGATCAGATAAATCCCTGACAATCTTTTGTATATTTGCCATGGGGAACATGAATTCCCATTCCTTCGAGACTAACACCCTGTCAAGACTCTCTAGAGTTGGGGGGTCCTGATTGTTCGTCCAAGTGTACATGCCTCCACTCATGCTGAGCTCTCTCAATTCATGAGTATGGATGACATTGTTGAACAGTTGAGAAAAGTGGGACAGAGGTTCATTTCTGTTCTTTTCAAAACTATACCTCAGAATGTTGAAGTCACCCCCCCATAATTAAAGGGTTTTTATTATGAAGACAAAATGAAGACATTTCACTAAGAAACTCTTCTTTGTCCTCATCCTGTGGCGCCCCATAAACGTTTGCTATTGCCCATTGTTTTTTTGTCAACTTGTCTATTACAGTATTCAGAAGAATGTACTTGCCATATTTTGTGTCTACTACATCCAGGAGGTCAGTGCAAATGCCACTCAAGAGGCCTCCAGCCCTACCTCTTGATGGCACCCAGTGCCACTTAAAATTTGCACCAGGATCAAATTTTCTGAGAAAAGCCTCAGAATAGTCTTTCTTTATTGTTTCTTGAAAACAGAGAAAAGATGGATGATGTTCAGAGATCAGATCTTTTAGGAAGGTGGACATGCCTTTTTTGCCCACCCCCCTACAATTCCAAAAAGTACCTATCATAACTAAACTTTGAGATTTTGACTCCCCCTCAGCCTAGCTTCCCTCACAGGTCTCTGAGAGGTTGGCTGAGGGTTGTACTCAGGTCCTGATTTCAGAGACCCTTTTCCTTTCTTGACTTTGCCAATCTTCACAGATGGTTTCCTAGTACTTTTCTTTCTGGAACTGACCAAGATGAAGTTCTCAGAATCAGAAACTTCTTCTTCAGCCATCCATTCAATCAGATTTGGAGAAGGACAATCATCTACCACTTCTTCAATAATATCAGCAGGATTATCTACTTTCTTAGATTGAAGTCTTCAAGATTTCTAATCAGGTTTATGGTTTCAAAATCGTTAGAAGAGAGAGATGATTTCACTTAAATCGTTGACATGGCAAGAACTTGAAGAGAGAGATGATTTCACTTTCATCCTGGTGAAAGGCTCCTGACACTCGTTCCAATGTGATGAAAAGGTAACGAAAGGGCATTAAGGCCTCTTCTCTTTCATCCCCCACCGAATCTCGACCCCCTGCGCCGCGCCCTCCCGTTCCGCGCGTCTTCTCCGTCAGGCTCCACCTCGTCCCCCACTTCGCCGAATTCCCTCCTCGACCTTGGCGGCCAGCGCGATGCAGGCCACGACGACGAGACACGCCCTCGAGGGCTCCCCGCCGAGCCGGAGCGTGCCACCGCCAAGGAAGCACCGGTCCAGGTACGTGGCGGCCAGCGCGGCGGTAAGCGAAGAAGCCCAGCCTCGCGGCGGCGTGGCACACCCACCCGACTGCCGCCTCTCGCCTTGCCGTACCCGTCCTCCCCCTCCTCTCCTGCCCCTGTCCTCCCCCTCCTCTCCTGCCCCCACTCGAGATCCGCTACACCAGCGCGGCAACGGCGACGCACGCGTCCCTCGAGCTCGGCTCCGTCATGCTCGTTCGCGAGACTCTCGTGGCCCTACGCGCCGGTCGTTCGTCGCGCTCGAGATCCTCGCTGTCGTCCCCCGCGCGTGAGAGCCACCATGCCGCCGTCTACCGCGTGCCCGTGCGCTGCAGCGCCCTGCGCGAGCTCCAGACCGCGCCGCCCATTGCCACCGCATGTCATAACGCTGCCGCCGCTGCCACGCGCTGTGCGTCCCCTCGCCTTGCCGCCCGCCGTTGTCGCACGGCCATGTGGGCTACAAAATTTGTATGCCACAATTGATCACAGCTCATATAGTAATTCTTGTCTACTAATCTTATGAAATCGCGAAATGAAATGGTGCACTGATAGAAGCACTTTCATTGCACTCTATAAGACCTCATAGCTAACGTGTCATCTTATACTAGGTGCTTGCCCGTGCTTTGCTACGGGAGCTAAAAATATCCAATGTTGCAAAATTTCTGGTCAAATGGTTGACAAACAACTTACGCTTACGGAAATTTCCTAATGCAAGAATAGTGGTGGAAAATAATAATGAATAAAAAAAATCATCAGCCAATAGCTGCTCTTGAGCACATCTAAAACTTCTATAAATTCAGTAAGCTCAAAATTGATGGTTGAAAAGCATACTCAAATTGAAAGCACGGTTTGATGGCTTCTATTGCTTACAGCTGACCATTAACCTTGTTAAGCCTATACAATTTGTTCAACAAAATTCAAATTGACACACAAACTGCTAATGCATAATAGCTTAATTCGATGGATAATGATTTTTTTCGAACCGGGGATTATCCACCACCATGCCCGCAAGACACGGGTCCAAAGAGTTTACAGAGGTTCTAGTGTGCACAAGACTAAGAAAGAAGAGAACTCCCGCACCCCAACACTTCCTATCTGATTCAGAATAATCGTGTTGGGGGTAGAGAGGATCTAGTCTGTTACAGCAATTCAGTCACCAGGCTAAAGTTTTTGTCCGCCAAAAAACTGCTGCTTTATCCTGCTACTTTACGGACAATGCTACCACAAACTTTTTGTGCAACCTGACTTTTTCACTGGGCGGCATCTCCATCGCCCTCATCATCAGCAGCTTCATCTCCAAGTTCCTCGACGCCTGCCTGCAGCATCCTGGCTTCCACGCACCTCCCTTGGCACTTCAGGAGCTCCACCGCAGCTTGCATCATGGAATTCGCTCCAGCAGTAAGCACTTCCTTCAGATCTTCAGAGTGTAGACCTGCCCAATAACGCATAAATGCACGTGCCATACAAAGAATATCACACGGATGTTTAATCAACACTTTGTCGAAACAGGCACGATTGCGTGCTTTCCATGCGGCCCAGCAGATGGCTGCCAGCCCCACCATATGAAACTTTTCACCTCCAGGTAATGCTTGCTCAATCAAGATCCAGAATTGATCAAAAGAAGATGGTCTTGTATTGGAGTTGAAGCAGATAGCAACAATCCCCCATACCACCTTCATGACCGGGCATTGGAGGAACAGATGGTCCATGGTTTCAAGCTGTTACAGAAGCAATAAGTAGTGTCACCCTACCACTTTTTCCTTGCCATATTTTCTTTGGTTAGTGTAGCTCGATTCTCCATGAGCCACATACGACCAGATAATGATGAAATGCAGAAACGCCTCCATAAGAATGGATGCTGAATGAAACTCTACCAATTCTACATCTTGAACTGCCGAGACAATCAAATTTACTTAGAGGTACATAGTGATCAAAGCTGACAGAAAACTGTGTGGATTGATCCAATAGTAAAAGACCAAAAAGATGCGCAGAAACAGTCACTTACTTCCTGTAGATCTGCAGTTGACAGGAGATGGCGCCGGTAATGGTGGCGGTGCAGATCCACAATGAGTAGGTTATTTCAGTGGCGCCCGGATACTCGTCCCCCGTATGCCCCATGGAGGTTCATCTCCTGCTCATAGATAAACCTTATGCACCTCTAAATCCTCTTAAAATTCGGTGATTTCACATTTACAAATGAAAAAAAAAAAGAAAAAGCAAAGAAGAAGCTCAATTCGGTAGCACAGTTAGTGATGGAATAAACCACGTGTGCTTAGTTCAGTTAGTGTGTTAGTGGGTCAGTGCATTAGCTCCATGTTTGTGTTTTCAGTCATGGGAGTAGCCCAAATCTTTAGTTTCAGTTTCAGTCAGTTCGAATGAGAGCAGTAGAGGCATTGCACGAGCCTGTTCATGGCAACAAAGTAGGAGACCGTAAACTCAGGCCACTAAGGCCAGATCACATGCATGTAATTCGGTTATATATTCAGCAATACAGAGTTAGAAAAGATGCCGCTCTTGCAGCATCAAAAACTCCACCGCTTTCGTTGGCTGACATTCGTCCGACAATAACCAAACCAAACAGTTAGATGGCTTCTAAGTAAGCAAATTTGAGAGCAATGAATATTATATGATTGAAAATACCAGGGTTCTATACATGCATGGCACATCTAACATCTACTACGATGTGCCATTTTAAATCAGAATGGAATGGACTGATCCGATCATTAATTATGCAGCTTTCATGACAGCTGAAGATCAGATTTCAAAAACTTCACCAGCTAGCTGTTCATGGGTTCACCAGCAAACCCATTACTTAAGAATATTTTCATGTCCACTCAGTTATTTTTTATGTAACAATCTGTCATTGTGAATTCCTACGGCAAGGTGAATAGAAGCTAACCTTGAGATAGACAAAATATTCACACCATTCGGGATGTTTAGGATGTTTTACTATTGGCAAATATAGTCAAGCAATACTGCACCAGCTATATATATCGCAGCGTAATCGCGCTGCAATCACCAAATAAGAGCAATACTGTACAACTGACGATGCCAATGAAACGTTGTTCCAGCCAGCCTCTCATTCAGGAAATTCATCGAGCACGCTATATGCAGAGTAAACAAGCACACCGTTGCAATACGCATGGGACAAGTGAGCGAACCTGCAGTCCTCGAGTCGAGCAGCGTTAGCAATGGGGCGGCGGAATGGGCCGCGGCGGTTAGGCTGCCGTCCGGGAGGAGCAAGGCTGATGGAGGCGGCCGTCAGGCGTCAGGGTCGCAGGGCTGATGTAGGCGGCCGTCGAGTTGGTGAGGCGAGCAGCATCGCAAGCAAGGAGAGGAGCTCGCGTGGAACGCACCGCGGATACAGCACCTCGGCGCTTGCCGGCGTTCAGCGATGGTGCTGGCGGACTGAAATAATTCGACGTCGCGGCATTTGATTGCTGCGTTGACAGCGTGGGCGCCGACCAGACCTTCGCCCTGGCAGCGGTGGCGGGTTGCGGTTCCTCAGCATCGGCGCCATTGCGACGATGCAAAATCCTAGGAGGCGGTTCCCCTCGACGGCATGCGGCATTGTTTCTCTGCCTCTTGACGCGGCGTGATGGTGGCTTCTCTCCTCCTCGACGGCGTGAGTCGTGGTTCCTCGGCTCCTTGACGCGGCGCAATGGAGGCTGCGCGTGGGTTGAAGAGCTGCGCCGCGGTTGCTGCGGTAGTGGCGGCATTTGGCGGCGAGGCACCACGGCGGCGGCGACCTGACTGCACGGAGGAGATGGAAGATCGAAGGGGCGGCGGAGCGGGGGCATTGCACATGGAGGCAGCGCTGGGGAGGTTGGCGAGCTGCGCAAAACGGGGGAGCAGATCACGGGAGTTGGCGGCATGGTGGGTCAGCGTGCAACGCAGGCGCGTGTGGGTCGCAGCGGAGCGGGGATTTCGGATCGCAGGGGGCGCGTGCGAAATTCGCGGGGGCGGAATAAGCCGAGGCGGGGGCGGAATAAGCGGGGCGGAGGACACGCAGAGAATTCATTAGTTGTAGAGAAAAACTATGAAATGAAAGACTGGCCTTAAAGGCACACACCCGATGACCCGAACACATTGAGAGCATCCGCCGCAATCAGGTGCGTTCGTTAGATGTTTCCTTTCAGTTATTCATTTTTGATCGGCCTATGACGAAAAATCTGATGAACAGAACCACAGGAGACTTATACAAGGTCATCCTCGCGTCCTTCATGGCGTCTCAGAAAGAAATGACGGCGACGATACTCGAGTCGTGCATGGTGACGCCCAGCGAGGAGACGCCCAAGCACGGGCTGTGGCTCTCCAACCTCGACCTCCTGGTGGACAGGAGCCACGCGACCCTGGTTTTCGTTTATCGGCCCGGCCGTGGCCCGTCCTGCTTCTCGCCGGACGTCCTGAAGGCCTCCCTGTCCAAGGCGCTAGTCCCATTCTACCCCCTCGCTGGTCGGTTGGCGGAGAACCGCACCGGCCGCCCGGAGATCCGGTGTACCGGCGACGGGGTGCTCTTCGTCGCCGCCCGCGTTGACGCCACCCTCGACCAGATGGGCGACCCCGTCCCGTCGGATGAGCTGCGGCGGATGCTTGTCCCCTCGGCTGACGGCGAAGACACCGGCGCCCTGGTCATGATACAGGTGACCAGTCTCCTGAATTGATTTTGCACAAGCGTGCAAGCTCTTGCGGCTTTTGTGGTGGTACGAGTAGCTTGGAATTCTGAAGCATGCAATGCATTGGGTGCGCGCAGGCGACGCACTTCAGGTGCGGCGCGGTTTGCCTCGGCGCGTCCCTCCACCACTTGACGGCGGACGGCGGCGCGTTTGCCAACTTCTTGAACACGTGGGCTGCCATCGCGAGGGGCGTCGACCCGGCCGCGGTGCCGCGCCCGTGCCTCGACCGCACGCTGCTCCGCGCGCGATCTCCTCCCGCCGTGCGTTTCGACCACACCGCTGTCTACTCCCAGGCGCGGCGGCGGTGGGGCGAAGCCAAAGGTCCCGTTTGAAGCCGCCATCCTCCCTATTTCCAGAAGGCAGGTTGACGCGCTCAAGGGCAGCGCCCACAAGGCAAGAAGAAGGTCGCCACGTTCGGCGCGGTGGTCGCTCATGTGTGGCGCTGTGCGTGCTTGGCGCGCGGACTTGCGGGAACAGAGGACACCCGGTTGTACATGAGCGCCGAGGCCCGCTCCCGCGTCCGCCCGCCGCTCCCGGACAGCTACCTCGGCAACACCATCGTCCGCGCGTCGGCGGCGGCCAAGGTGGATTCCATCATCTCCGGCTCGCTCGGCGCCACCGCCAACAGAGTATCCGACGCCATCGCCGTGTTGAATGACGAGTTCATACGGTCGTTGGTGGACTACGTGGAACTAGCGACGAGCGACGCCGAGGCGGCGGCGGGACTGCGCATCCACGAGTGGAAGGTCATCCCGGAGACCGACCTGTGGGTGGTAAGCTGGCTGGGGGTGACCTTCTCCGACGTGGCTTTGGCTGGGGTCGGCCTGCATTCATCCGCCCGGCAACCATGAAATGCGGCGCAGTGTTCCTCATCCCCAATCCCGAAAGCCATGGCGGACTTGACGTCGCTGTGGCCATGGAGCCAGAGCGACTGGCCAGGTTCAAGGAACTGTTCTACGTGGGCCTCCAGCCGCACTCTACCGTGTCACCGGACACGCATGCGGCCAAACGTTCCAAGCTTTAACTGTCTCCATGTATTTTGATTGAATTGTAAGTAATAATGCTTCTGTTGATTGAAGAACCACTTCGGCTTCAATCACGGGGGAGGTGACCTCTGTTTCCTTCTTCAAGATATATAAGTTCCAAAAGGAAGGTCAATAAAGTCTAAGAATACCTCAGATTGAATCCATATTCCATTGAAGAAATCAAAAGGATGGTCTATTCTTTGAAAATTTTAGGATTTCATGTTGATTCGCATTGACTAGAACTATTCGACCATGATATAAATTCCAACCTAACATATATTGGATAAAAAATAGGTATGGAACTGTTCCAACTTACATGAATCATACATGCTCTATGATCTGTACTTTTAACCTCAAGACGTAAACTAAAGAGATACAGTTCCAAGGAACAAGTTTGATTTATTCGAGTTTGCACTATAGCTAAATCAACACAGATGTACTATGTTGCAGTTCGTGTTACTGTTCAAGTTAAATCTGATGATACCTGGGAATGGCCGTGCCGGATCAGAAATTGCTACAGAGGCAAATTTATCAGCTACCATCCCCATTTTTTTTTCTTTTTTGGAGGGAACCATCCAAACAGTAGCTGCTCCAGGCAGGCCAAAAGAACAAGAATTTTGATTCCACATCTCCCATGAAGCCATATTGCAGATCTCTTCTACACTTTGGTCCTTACATCAATCATATGTGAGCTGGGGTGGCTCATCTGCATCAATTCATTGTGCATCACTCTAGCAGAGGAACCCAGTGTTTCGAACAACCAGTCATGCATTTGATTTTGAACCACCACGATCACCACATAACAGGACAATATACTGACCATTTCAATCATCAGAACCCTTGTCATGGGGAGGACGATTGTCCCGATGAGGCTGAGAAATCCAGTGCAGCCCGTCGAGCAATTCCGAGTACATCCTCTGATCCAGTGCCCCTCGCTTCCACCCTTTCAGCTCCTCCAGCACGTCAAATGCCGCCTCTGTTCGTCCAGCCCGGCACATCTCCTCCAGCAGTGTCCTGTAGGTGATCATATCCGGCTTCCTCTTGCAATCCAACATATCTAAGAGCACTCGTTTTGATTCCTCAAACCTCCATTCCAACGCTAGCGCCGATACAGCTATCATGTAGACACCACCTGACGGCACAAACCCTTTCTCCCTCGCCTCTGCAAAATAAACCAGCCCCTTGTCTGTCCTGCCCTTCTGGAACATGGCCTTGACAATGTAGCCATAGGTGAATTCATTTGGCTCACATCCGTACAGAGGCATTTCACGGAACACCTTGAGTGCGTCGTCTATCTCAAGGCACCGCGCGTATGCCTTGATGATGAGGTTGAGCAGAAAGGTGTCCGGGACCACGCCCGAGGCCTTCATCTGCCGGGAGAGGGACCGGACGGCGTGGAGGTAGACCATGGAGGCCGGCGGGCGGCGTACGCGGCGGACGACGGCGGTGAGGAGGAGCGTGTAAGTCTCCACGTCCGGGCGGCAGCCGGCGGAGGCGGGCAGGGCGCGCATCTTGTTGAACATGTCGAAGGCGAGCGGGAAGAGGCTGCGGCGCGCGCAGCAGAACCGGAGGCAGGCGTTGAAGAGACGGAGGTCGGGCGGGCAGGCGCCCGCGAAGACGTCGTGGACGAGTGCCTCGGCCGCGGCGGGGCGGCGGCCGGACGAGGCGGCTGTGACGGCGGCGAGGTAGGAGTCCGGCGAGTGGCGGAACCCCGGGCGGAGCGCGGCCCAGCGGAAGAGCGCGAGCGCGAGGTCCGGGTCTTTCTCGATGGAGATCGCCGCAGCCAGGTCGGAGGCGGTGAAGCCCGGGCGGAGCCGAGTGACCCACGCCGCGAACTGCTCTTCCGGCGGAGCGCGGACTGGGGACCACGCGGCAGGGGGCTCGGGGTCCGGAGGGGGAGGGGAACCGGAGGAGGAAGAGGTGAGGAGGCGGAGAAGCGGGAGGCGGAGGCGGCAAGGGAGACGGCGCGCGGCGGCGGCGAGCAGCGCCATGGTGATGGGCTTGGTTTGCGCCGGTGTCAGTCCGTTCCATTCCACCGGACAACTTGGTGAGTTGGCTAGGCCGTGGGCCGTTGAACTCGTGAGTGATATTATGACGGGCTGAATTCGGCAGCAGATAGCGCTGATCTGGCCCTGGGCTCCCATAAGGCGGCTCGGCTTGTGCTCAAAAAAAAAAGGCGGCTCGGCCTGACATGTTTTTTGCTATACTGGGCTGATTCGTGCTTTCCACTGAACGGAACTCTAGATCTGAAGCTGTATTTGCTCAAAAAAAATGTATAAATAAATCTGAAGATGTATAACACGATTTTCCTCTGTATAAACTGATCGATACCACCACTGTGCCGCACGACATTTGCAAGTCTTTAGCTGTGTATACTCCGAATCTCCGATATGTGAAAAAAGGATCGGGAAAGGAGTGGAGTTTTATAACTTTCCGCTCATGTTCCTTGTGACAGTATAACTTCTGCTGATTTTGGTTGCCTTCCCGTCCCGCCACAGGCAAAACGGCTGCTCATTTCCTGATACCAGAGGCCTGATTTGGCCGATGGCAGGCTGTCAAAAATGGACTATAGTAGTCATGAAATGTGGAAGCGGCACGGTAAGTTCCATTCAGGCAACGAATTCAGCTTGGTGAGTGCAAATTTCTGGAGAGGAGGTGAGGTGAAACAAGAGGTTTCTCTTCTATTTTGCGCAAGATTGGCAGGACGGAAACGATGAGATCGCGAAAAGTTTTCATCTTCGAATCAAATTACATCCATGCGGTTAGATATATTGAAAATCAGATCAGCAGGCTCTACTGCACTGCAAAGACTCTACTCGAACCTAATGGATCGATCGAAGCAACTCTCTTTTCTCGCTGTCACACCATGGATAAGCCCTCGCGGGCCTCGTCCTCGCGCGCCTTCCTCTCGCGGCGCCGCCATCTGACGCGGCGGAGGAGGACGAGGACGAGCGCGGCGGCCGCGACGCCCACGAGGTCGGCGGCGGCGTCCTTGGGCGAGGCGCCAGCGGATCCCAAGAACCCGGCCTCATCCGCGGCCTCCTTGGCGGCGCCGGCCGCGAGGGACGCCGCGGACCCGACGGCCACTGCGCGGCGGCGGAGGGCGGGGCGCGCGCTGCGGGCGGCGAGCGCGGCGGCGAGCAGCGAGATGAGGAGGCAGGCGAGGACGTGCTGCAGCTTGTCGGGGGCGAGCCAGTCGTCGTCCCACTCCATCTGCTGTCGCAACCTGCCGCCGCCGCCGCCGATGAGCAGCAGGTCGGGATGTCTGTCCGCCGTCTCCGTGTCCCGCAGCGCACACCCGTGTACCTGTGAACTATCATCGCCGTTTGGACCCGTTAACGGAATCACCCCGTTTGCAACGCCCCATGCCTCAGCAGTCAGCACTCGCACATCTGATGGGGCTACTTCAGAGCAAAAGAAGCCTGACGATGCAAAACGTAGCGATGACGCCATCAGGGTCTGTCATCACACTAATCACTGCCAAACTGCTGCCACCAACGCGCACCGAAAATTCAGACTGTCCGCACCGGGTACTGGGAGGGAGCCGCTACCGCTCCCTCCAGTACCGCTTTAGCCTAAATTTTGCTGCAGCGGGGTACTGGGAGGGGACCGGTAAAATGGCGGAGGAACTCGCGCACGTTAAATCTGGCGTTGTACCGGACGTCCGGGACGCGCCGACGTGGCGTGGGCCCGTTGCTCCTCCCTCAACAACTGCTCCTCCGCCTCCTCCCAGGCCATGGCGCGCGGCAAAAAGAGCAGAGTCCGCAAGGCCGGCGGCAAGCCCCGCGCCGCGCGTTCCTCCCCCTCCGCCGCGGAGGCGGCAGCGCCGGTCGCCGTGCTCGAGGACGACCACCTCCACCCCATCTTTCTCCGCCTCGACCCCGCCGACCTCCTCCGCGCCGCGCTCGCCTGTCGCCGCTGGCGCCGCGTCGCGGCCCGCGCCGCCGCCCTCCCCCGCGCGGCGCCGCTCCTCGGCTACTTCCTCCACCCGGCCGTCAACCTCCCCCCGCCCTTCCCGCCGAGGATCGACGTCGTCAACCGCCCCGCCATCTTCGCGCCCCTCGACCTCTACGCCCCGCGCCTCTCCCTCGGGCTCGCCCCCGCCGCCGCCGCCCGCCTGTCCGTCCGCGACGTCCACCTCGGCCTCGTCCTCCTCCTCCCCGTCCAGCGCCGCGGGCCTGTGACGAGCCTCGCCTCCTCGTCGTCGACCCAGCGTCCCGCCGCCGCGAGCTGCTCCTGGCGCGACGACCGCCGCGTCGTCGGCGTAGGCGTCACCTTCGAGGCCGTCTGCGTCACCGTCGACGGCGACCGCCCGCGCGCCTGGGTCGCCAACGTCCGCGACGGCGCCTGCGCCTGGCGCGTGCTGCCCCGGGCCAAGGACGTCAAGGTGGACTTCGACCCGGCCTATTTCGACGGCAGCTGCGTGCGCGCCGCCGCGAGCATCTACTGGCACATCGACGGCTCCGACCGCCTGCTCGCGCTGGACCGGAGCACGCTCAGGTTCTCCTTCCTGCTGGCGCCGGACGACGACGCGGACGAGCTCCATGGGTGGCCGGTGTCCTCCTTGAGCCGTCCCTTGGCGGTGGAGAAGGACGGCCGCCGCGGCTGCGGCGACGGGTCCCGCGACGACAGCGGGGTGGCGGCCATCGGGCGGAGCGGGGCCAAGGCGGAGGTCGCGTGCGGGGAATCGGGTGCGGAGGAGGGGCGCGGCGGCGCGCGCGGGGGAGGAGAGCCCGGCGGCGGCGGCAGCGCGCGTGGGAGGTGGAGGAGGGGCGCGCGTGGGGAGGAGAGAAGCAGGAGAGAGAGGGAGAAAAAGAAAAGAAAGAGAAGGAGAGGGAAAGAAGATGGTAGTTGGAGATGGTTGAATAAAATATTAGGTAATTAGGATAGAGGATGGATATAGAGTATGAACGGGTGCGGAAAAACTGGATATAGAGGAAAGAATCTTGCTGACCAGGATAGAATATTCTTTTTAGAGGATGAATTTAGAGTACGACGAGTGCGATCAGTCTCAATGCTGGTAGGTGCGAGCCAGTACGTTCGTACTAGCTGGTAGCGCGTACGCGTATGACACGGACATGGGTGGTAAAAATTATTTGCTTCCGTGAGCGTGATATGTCTGAAGAAACGGATCGCACGAACCTCAAAGTGGGGTCGTGCGAGGCACACAACACACTGGCGGAAAGCCAGACCAGCAGAGCAGGCCGCTGTTGATGACTGATGACTCCGACCGTGAGTCGCCCGGCGCGAGGCGCCAGCCAAGTGGCCGCTCCACCAACCAGCCAACCATTCAAAGTGCAGCTAGCTGGGTAGGTTGGTCAAACTTTATCAGCCCCTCCGGTCTCACACCTTTCTTTTGGTTCGGTGCCTTTTGGGATTCATGTCTGCTAAATTAAGCTCAATGGGTTCCTCTAAAAGAAAAAGTTAAGCTCAATGAATGGAGTCTTACATGTATGCAACCATGCGTGTGACACATACTATTATATCATGAGGCGTGTTTTGCTCGCTGCAAAAAGAATGTAGCTAGTGATACACTTTTTTTCTGAAGGAAGCTAGCGATGAACTTTGTCAATGTTGAATGAGCTATGAGCAGCCAGGAATGTTACAAATCAAAATGCAGCAATTAATTCCCTCGTGTCCTTGCTAGATCATCTGAACATATACTACTACGTACACCAAAGCAAAAAAAATTTAACGTCAAACGTAGATGCATGGTGTGGACGGGACCAGGAGATCATGATCACTGTGACAGTGCGTGATCTTACCAAACAGTAGTGTACATTTTCGAGCCAAGAAACACGACATTTGGGCTGCCCATTGCCCTAGTAGGTAAGGCTCAAAAACATATCTGGTAGGTACCGCACGAAATGGGATCACACCCAAACTGCGCTGAGCTAAATTAATCTCTCCTCTCTTTTTTAGTTTTCCTTCTCTACCAAACGCCCGGTACGTGCATCTGTGGCTGAGCAGCCTCGTTCGGTTGTCAAGATCAGTAAAAAAAGGACGCTTCACTTAACATAGCGATTAGTTTTTGGCACTTAAAGATGAAGCATGTGATTCATTTTGCACCACACGGAGGGAAGATAAATAAGGGACTAATTAAGGAGTGGTAGGAACAGTGGTTGGCAACTGGAGGCCGGGATACTTGATTCTAGCTTTACATTCCACATCTGAAAAGATTAGGTATAGGATTCGAGACATTTTCCATGGAGACATCGTGTGCGTCTTGAGGATATATATAATTCTTCCTTGCTTGGCATGCAAGGAAATTTTAATAAGAACAGAACTTCGCGTCTGTACCAAGTAGAGTTAGGTTCCATTTGGACCTGGTCCTAAATGTCAGGCTACGTACGTATAGGAATCTGTGCTTAGATTGAACGATATATAGTCGTGTCCTTTGATCAAATATTGTATATACTGTAGAGTGTTCTTTTTAGAACGATATATGGTGTTTTGCATGGCCGGAGAATTTGGAATTATATATCATCATTCTTTTTAGACACGCATGTTGCATGCTTTTAGTTTATTTGTCTCCGTCCACTTTTCTTAGACCATTGACCGGTGATAATCACCTGCATGCGCCTCTGGGGAGAGGTCATTTTTTACTTAACGTTCACCTGCATGCAACCCGATGTTTAAAATTTACACATAAACGACGCGAACTATGAATCTGAGTGTGTCCGCATTCGTGATTCGTGAAGCTTTCGCTCCTCGAGGCATAGCTTTACCATGAAGTTAACTTTGCTTTACTAGTGTATTTTAATGGCTGAGCGGGCTTAAATCATAAATTTCAAGTTTGTCGTAGCACGAAATTACAGGTCTGAAGTCTATTTACACAAAACTAAAATTACTTGGACACGAACTAAGAATTAAATAGATTTTACATCACATGTGTGTGGCTGACTGGTAAGGTCAATCCATGTGGCACATATGAGACTCATGTGTAGGATCATGCCAAAAGGGTCTTATGTTCTCGTTTCTTAGGATCAAGTAGTTGTAGTTTTATGAAATAAACAACCACGATGGTTGTTTTATGTTATAATGGGGAATTCATGAACCTCGACCCTCCCGGAGCTACTTTCCCATATTCCGAATTTAATAATCTCTCATGAATTGAACATAGCTCAGTCTCCGAATTATTAGTACAGGCGCTCATATTTACTTATATTCATCTTTCAGTGGTAAGTGATGTGTCTAACAACAAAGAGCAGCCGATATGTGGTGACTTTATCGGTCTCAAGATATGCCAGTCCGATATAGAAAAGACTTGCCTCTATGTTCTAAAAAAGAGTCCCCACTCTCTTTACTTCTCCTTTCAATAAATGTTTGAAACTCATCATTTACACAGAAGAACAAATGTACCCTACCATTTCCACTTTCTAGTTTCCGTTCTCCACAGCCTTTACGGCAGTCAACTGAGTCAAGAAATTCACACGCGGCAAAGTGGTGCGCACTTGCATCATCCGGAGCCAGAGCCACCAACCGCGCGCGCGCGCCATGCATGCACTTCCTCTTCTATATAAACCCAACAAAAGACCCGCAGAAACAATCACAAGCAAACCAACGGCACAGCTGAAAACCAAGGTACAACAACCACCTGCACTCTTCACGAAGCAGTGAAGCACAGGCGCACAGCACAAAACCACACTGCTCAAGAGCGGGCCGATCGACGTGCCGCGATGGCCACGGTTGAGCTGTTGACGTCGGAGCTGGTCGTCCCGGCCGAGGAGACGCCGGCGGGTGCCGTCTGGCTGTCCAACCTCGACCTGGCAGCGCGCCGGGGCTACATACCCACGGTCTACTTCTACCGGACCAACGGCATGCCGGACTTCTTCGAGGCCGAGGCCGTCAAGGACAGCCTCGCCAGGGCGCTGGTGGCGTTCTACCCTCTCGCCGGCCGGCTCGGCCTCGACGACACCGGGCGCGTGCAGATCGACTGCACCGCCGAGGGCGGGGTCTTCATCACCGCGCGTTCCGACTACGTGCTCGACGACCTCCTGAACGAGTTCGTGCCGTGCAACGAGATGCGCGACCTGTTCGTGCCCGCGACGCCGGCGCCGAACCCGCCGTGCGCGCTGCTCTTCGTGCAGGTCACGCGCCTGCGCTGCGGCGGCGTCGTGCTCGGGCTGGCTCTGCACCACTCGATCGTCGACGCGAGGAGCGCGGCGCACTTCGTGGAGACGTGGGCGAGCATCGCGCGCGGATCCACCGGGGACGCGCCCCTGCCGCCCTGCTTCGACCACCGGCTGCTCGCCGCGCGCCCGACGCGCACGGTGCTGTACGACCACCCGGAGTACAAGCCAGAGCCGGAGCCCGTGCACCCGGTCACGGCCGCCACCTACGCGAGCGCCATCATCACGCTCACCAAGGCGCAGGTGACCGCGCTCAGGGCGCGGTGCGCGGGCGCGTCCACGTTCCGCGCCGTGGTGGCGCTGGTGTGGCAGTGCGCCTGCCGCGCCCGGTCGCTGCCGCCGGACGCCGAGACGCGGCTCTACTCCATGATCGACATGCGCGCGCGCCTGGCGCCGCCGCTCCCGCCGGGCTACTTCGGCAACGCGGTTATCCGCACTTCGGCGCTTGCCACCGTCGGGGAGGTGTTGGCCAACCCCGTGGGCTACGCGGCGCGGCGGGCGCTGGCGGCGACGAGCCAGGGCGACGACTACGCGCGGTCGCTGGTGGACTACCTGGAGGGCGTGGACGCCATGAACCTGCAGCGGAGCGGCATCTCGCGCGCGCACCTCCGCGCCATCAGCTGGATGGGCATGTCGCTGCACGACTCCGACTTCGGATGGGGCGCGCCGGTGTTCATGGGGCCGGCGCTCATGTACTACAGCGGCTTCGTGTACGTGATGCAGGCCCCCGGGAAGGAGGGCGCCGTCGCGCTGGCGCTGTCGTTGGAGCCGGAGAGCATGCCGGAGTTTAGGAAGGTGTTCGCCGACGAGATGGCTCGTCTCGAGCTGTAGATGTTGCCACGTCCATATGCTGATATGCATGTGTTGGGTAAGTCTGTAACCACTACGAGCTTGACGCGTTTGACGTACCGTAAGTGTACCACAACCTACGATAGGTTAATTCGTGTCCTCCACGACTACGGATCCAGTCGATGTCATAAAAGTACTTGTCACACCTGTACATTTGGCATGATTCTAAGTTAGCGACCACGTGAATTGGTTGAAATAACGAGTGGTAAAGCCCTGTGATGATACCACTTGAGTCGGCATCAGTCAATTATTGGAAACTGGAAACTTTGTGTTGGTCCATACCGAAAGCACACATTGATTTTCCAAGTCCAAAAGCTGCACAAGCTCAACGCAAAATCTCACCAATTCCCACTACCGAAGAGTTGTTCAGTTCACATCCGTTCACGTAAAAGAAATCAGGGGCTCCTTTTTCTTCAACACCACACATTAGCATGCAGCGGAAGTAAACTAAACCAAAACTAGCAACTGAAGACTCTGAAGATGACGACGACGACATGTACATGTTTGCGTAATGCATGGTGACGATGGATGCACCCATCCACAAAATGTGATACAGAGTACCTTTCAGTCTCATTTCATGCTTTGTTTATGACACTGCGATCGTACTGAACCATGGCTTTGTTTGTTGGGGGAACTCTGAACCATAGCTTCTTGAAGCCGCAGCGTACTGTGTATTTAGCATGCATGAGCATAGCCAATCTGGCTTCGACGTCTGACATTCACGCTGATGGAGAATTCAAAGATGGTTGAGATGTCATTGTCACGGACTGACCAAATTATCAGGTGTACGTGTCATATGTTTTGCCTTAGAAACCCTATCTCGGTGCCCACGATGCACATGCTTGGTCAGAGTTGTAGTTCCCTTGAATCAGAAAATTTGCCGAGGAACATACATAAGCACGGGTCTACAGTGGTCGAATTCATTTTGTTGTTAATTATTATGATCACTTAATCGATGAGGATTTGGAGACAAAGAAAAAACCACTAAATCGATGAAGAAAGCGAATCTTGGACGGCCCTGCTACCTGGTGTCCGAACGGACGCAACAACTGAAGATTCAGATCAGATGCGGGTGACAGAGAAGCAAGAGGACGACAAGGCGCCTGTGCCTTGAACAATGATCAGCTTCAAGCGGGCATGGTCAACAGAGGACTCTTATTATACGACCATCTCCATGGCCGCAACCCCCCGGCCATGGACACTCCAGCTGCCGCAAAGATCCAAGCCAAGTACCAATCAGAGCACCAACCTCATGAACCGTTTCTTCCAGCCGACCCTTGCGGTTCCGGACCTCACGATGCCCGCGCGCCCTTCACGTCCCCTTCGTTCCTCGACTTTCGTAGTATCTTGATCAAATTGTTGGCGCTCGCAGAATCCCGGCAAAGATTCATTCCAGTTTCAAAGGTCATGTTTCTGCGGCCGCGGGAATTGAGAAAGCCCTGCGTTCCGTCAACGTGCGCCGCCACTTGCTGCGGAGTCTGGAGAAGACATATGCTCCGCTCTATCTAGATTCTAGACGAAGCCCGCCGTAGACCAAGGGCCACGCCGAGCAGAGCCAGGGCGCCGGACACGCTGAGCGCAACGAACCGGTGGACCGAGCCAGGGAGGACGCCAGACGCCATGGGCCATGGCAGTTACGAAAGCGGGGAGGGAAGGCAATGATGGGGGAGTCGAGGAGCTGCTCCGTGGGCTTCTGAGGCGAACGCCGGCTAGCTAGCTCGACGTGATTACTTGACTCCTCGGACAACGCAGCTGGCACAGGGCAGGGTTACGATTCCGGCCGGCCGTGCATGACCGTCGGAAGAGTAGATTGAAGTCGCCGCCTTAATTTTGCGGCCAACATTCTCACTGGACTATAACATTTTTCTTTCTTTTTTTTTTTGAAATGTATCGTTTTATTTTTTTCGTATAGACTTCTTACTGGAACTCATTTCTCCAGACCGGCCGCATGGAATTCTATTGTGTTGGAAATCTGCAACCATGCATGCCACTGCACATTTTGTTGATTTATCATGTAGTTTGTTTTGATCGTTGCGAAAAGAATGTAGTAACGTACTTTGCTGTTGAATGAGATGTGAGCAGCCAGGAATTTGGATCTCGCAAATGCAGTGATTCCCTGGTTTCCTTCTATCATCTAAAGTCTGAACATAGACTACTACTACGTACCAAACCAGCAGAATTTTTAAAGGTCAAACGTAGATGCATGGCGCGGAAGGTACCAGGAGCACCACTGTGACAGCGCGTGATCTTACAAATACTACATTTTCGAGAGAAGAAGCAAAACATTCGTGCTGCCCATTGCTCTACGTAGGTCAATACTGAAAAATATATCTGGTAACCGCACAAAATGGATCACACCAAAAGTGTGCTGAGCTAAATCTCTTCTCTTTTTTAGTTTCCCGTCTCCACCAAACGCCCGGCGTGGCTGTGTGCATCAGTGCTTGACCGGCCTCGTTAGGTGGTCAAGATTAGTAACAAAGGGCGCTTCCCTCCAAAAAAAAAAAGTAACAAAGGGCGCTTCACGCAACATATAGTGATTAGTTTTTGGCTCTTGAAGCTGAAAGCATGTGATTCATTTGGCACCACGCATATATAGGAGCGGTAGGAACGCAGTGGTTGGCAACTAGAGGCCTGGATACTTAATTAGCTTTATGTTCCGCATCTTTGATAAGATTAGTAATAGTTCGAGACATTTTCTGCTGAGACCTCGTGTGCGTCCTGTGGAGGATACATATATATAGTTCTTCCTTCCACGCAAGAAAATTCTATTAACTTCGCGTCGTTAGCTTGCTTAAGTAGGGTTTAGGTTCCATTTGAACCTTTTTTTTATTACACAATACAACTCAGTCACTCACAAACGCACGCACACTCATCTCTATGAATGAAGCATCTTCGAAGTCTGAGACGGCAAATTCTCAAGATTTACGAAGTCACCACTGGCGCCTCGCTTTCGATGGCCACGTCGCCTATCGTTGAAAGCACAATGCCATTAAATTTTAGAAAATTCTTTCTTACGAGAAGTCGAACCCAGAAACCTGAGATGCTACTGAAACGCTTGTAACTAATAGGCTACACACGCTTTTGCAGGTTCCATTTGGACCTGGTCCTATGGTCCACAATATCAGGCTAAGTACGTAAGGAATCTAAGCTGAGATTGAACTATACGGTGTTCTTTGATCAAATATTGTATACGCAGAGTGTTTATGATAGTTTGCATGTCATCTTATGAGATGCACATGTTAAATGCTTTTATTTGTCTCAGTCTCCTTCCAATCTTGGACCATTGACGGGTGATTTTTTTACGGGAGGGGGGCACAAAATTAGTGTTCACCTGCAAGCTACGTGCTGTTAAAAATTATACATAAATGAAGCGACCGGAGAATATTAGTGTGTGCATTCAGTATTCGTGGAGGTTTGGCTCCTCCAGCCGTAGCTTTGCCGAGCAGTGGACTAGCTTTACTAGTGTATTTTATTGTCTGAGTGGCTTATATTAAATCATAAATTTTAAGTTTGTGATAGCACAAAATTATAACGTTTGAAGTCTATTTTAACAAAACTACGATTACTTCAACATGTAACAACAAACTTTATGTCATGTGTGGCTAACGGGTAGGGCCAATAATCCATGTGGCACATGTGAGAATGATGTGTACCACCATGCCAAAAAAGTTTTAGGTTATTGTTTCTAAGGATCAAGTAGTAGTCGTTTAACAAAATGAACTTCGACGATGACAATTTTATGTTATAATGGTAATTGTAATTACATACTCAAAATGAAACCAAGTCTCAACACCAAATTGATTCTTGGCTCATATCGTATGCTTGTTCCCTTGTTTCAAATGCTTGATTCTTTTGTTCAGCATGTTTTGTTCTCCCTTCGACAAAAGCATGTTTTGTTCTCATTTATAGAGAAAAAATAAGTTTTTATCTCTCCACCTATCGAGGCACATAATCGTGTCATCACAATGCCGTTCTCACAAACCGCTTCATTTGTGGCGTCCAAGTTACAACGACATTCTCTTAAGAGGAAAACTTTTCTCGCTCTTTTTTTTATCTAAACGAGGAACTCGTTATAAAGCCGTCCTTGCAGAGCGCAACGGCACGTCCACGTACTTACGAGGAGAAATTGCTTTGACAACTTTTGTCATGAACCTCCCTCCAAAAACTAACCCTCATTAATTGAACGTAGCTCAATTTTGGTTAGCTTTTTCTTGAACCAATCCATTCCAATTTGAGTCTCCAACTTAGTATAGGTGCACATATTTATTTCTATTTATTCTGCGCAGCGGTAGGCCACATATTTGTGATTGTGGGGCTTCGAGGGAAAAACCAATAATGTTGTGACTTTGTCAATCTCAAGAGTATGCTAACAGGTAGAAAACTTACCTCTATTCTCAAAGATTTCCCGCACTATTCAGCACTTACCTTTCTATGACTGTTTGAATCTCATCATTTACGCAGAGAACAGATGTACCCTACCATTTCAGCTTTCAGTCTCCGTTCTCCACAGCATTTACGGCAGTCAGCTGAGTCAAGAAATTCACAGGCGCCAAAGTGGTGCGCACTTGCGTCATCCGGAGCCACCAACCGTGCTCTCGCGCCATGCATGCACTTCCTCTTCTATAAAACCCAACAAGAGCCCGCAGAAACAATCACAAGGAAACCAACGAAAAGAAAACCGAGGCACAACAACCACCTGCACTCTTCACGAAGCAGTGAAGCACAGGCGCACAGCGCAAAACCACACTGCTCAATAGCCGGCCGATCGACGTGCCGATGGCCACGGTTGAGCTGCTGACGTCGGAGCTGGTCGTCCCGGCCGAGGAGACGCCGGCGGGCGCCGTCTGGCTGTCCAACCTCGACCTGGCAGCGCGCCGGGGTTACACGCCCACGGTCTACTTCTACCGCACCAACGGCAAGCCGGACTTCTTCGAGGCCGAGGCCGTCAAGGACAGCCTCGCCCGGGCGCTGGTGGCTTTCTACCCGCTTGCCGGCCGGCTCGGGCTCGACGACACTGGCCGCGTCCAGATCGACTGCACCGCCGAGGGCGCGGTCTTCGTCACCTCGCGGTCGGACTACGTGCTCGACGACCTCCTGAACGAGTTCGTGCCGTGCAACGACATGCGGGACCTGTTCGTGCCCGCGACGCCGGCGCCGAACCCGCCGTGCGCGGTGCTGTTCGTGCAGGTCACCCACCTGCGCTGCGGCGGCGTCGTGCTCGGTCTGGCGCTGCACCACTCCGTCGTCGATGCGAGGAGCGCGGCGCACTTTGTGGAGACGTGGGCGAGCATCGCGCGCGGCTCCACCGGGGACGCGCCCCTGCCGCCCTGCTTCGACCACCGGCTGCTCGCCGCGCGCCCCACGCGCACCGTGCTCTACGATCACCCGGAGTACAAGCCGGAGCCGGAGCCCGTGCACCCGGTCACGGCCGCCACCTACGCTAGCGCCATCATCACGCTGACCAAGGCGCAGGTGACCGCGCTCAAGGCGCGTTGCGCGGGCGCGTCGACGTTCCGCGCCGTGGTGGCTCTGGTGTGGCAGTGCGCCTGCCGCGCGCGGTCGCTGCCACCGGACGCCGAGACGCGGCTCTACTCCATGATCGACATGCGCGCGCGCCTGGCGCCGCCGCTCCCGCCGGGCTACTTCGGCAACGCCGTGATCCGCACGTCGGCGCTGGCCACGGTCAGTGAGGTGGTGGCGAACCCCGTCGGCTACGCGGCGCGGCGGGCGCTGGCCGCAACGAGCCAGGGCGACGACTACGCGCGGTCGCTGGTGGACTACCTGGAGGGCGTGGACGCCATGAACCTGCCGAGGAGCGGCATCTCGCGCGCCCACCTCCGCGCCATCAGCTGGATGGGCATGTCGCTGCACGACTCCGACTTCGGATGGGGCGCGCCGGTGTTCATGGGACCGGCGCTCATGTACTACAGCGGCTTCGTGTACGTGATGCAGGCCCCCGGGAAGGAGGGCGCCGTCGCGCTGGCGCTGTCGTTGGAGCCGGAGAGCATGCCGGAGTTTAGGAAGGTGTTCGCCGACGAGATGGCTCGTCTCGAGCTGTAGATGTTGCCACGTCCATATGCTGTCATAAAAGTACATGCCACAGCATTACATTTGGCATGATTCTAAGTTAATTACCACGTGATTTGGTTGAAACGAATGGTAAACCCTGTGATGATACCACTTGAGTCGGCATCAGTCAATTATTAGTAAACTGGAAGCTTTGCGTTGGTCCATACCGAAAGCACAGATTGATTTTTCCAAGTCCAAAAGGTGCACGGGGCACGACGCAAAATCTCGCCAATTCCCACTACTGGAGAGCAGTTCCGTTAGTGGCACATCCGCTCACGTAAAAGTGGTCAAGGGATCCTTTTTCTTCCACCACGCACACATTAGCAGGCAGAGGAAGTTTAGCTAACCCAAAATTAGCCAACAGAAGCTTGACTCTGACGACGACGACTTACAAGTTTGCGTAGTGCATACGTCCACGGTGACGATTGATGCCCCCGTCCACAAAATGTGATAGAGAGTACCTGTCAATCAGAATATAGAGGAAACATCCTTTCAATCACATTTCAGTATTTCACTACCTGTTTTTGACATTTTGATCGTGCTAAACCATAGGTGCCTCAAGCCGTAGCGTAGACACATGCATGGTCGTGGGCATAGCCATCTCGCTTCGACATCTGACAACACTGGTGAAGGTTGATGAGGACAGCGGCCGGATACATTTCAAAGATGGTTGTGATGTCATTGTCACGGACTTATCGAAATCATCATGTGTGTCATATGTTTTGCGGGACGGCAGCTGCTTGGAAGCCAATCCCTCCGTGCTCATGATGCACACATGGTCAGAGTTGCAGTTCCCATTAATCTGAACAGTCGTGTGCCTTACAAACATAAGCGCAGGTCAATAATAAGTAACCACTAGATTGACCAGGAAGGCGAATCTTGGACGGCCCTGCTTGCTGGAGTCCGAACGAAGAATTCCTTGATAAGGATACATGGCATGGCATGTGCACCGGAAAAGACAAATTCGCATCATGGACCGGGCTCTAGAGGGACAAATTTACGCGTAAAAATCACTGTCGAAAACAATCATACGTCCTGTACGAAGAAAGAACGAGGCATCCGCGCCAATGATCAGATTCAAGTAGGCCTAGTCAACAGACAAGCTCTTATTATATGACCGTATCCATGGCCGTATGCCAGCCAGCACGCAATGGACGCACAAGTCGCCGCCAGGTTCCAAGCAAGTACCCATCAGCACCAACCCCCCGCGACCCGTTTCTTCAAGACGACCCCACCGGCCATGCTCGCGATGCCTCTCTGGCCCTGCCCAGCTGCCCTTCACAACGTTCACGTCCCTTTTGTTCCTTGATTTTGTAGTATGGATCGAACTGATGGCGCTCGCAGGTCGCAGCATCCCGGAAAAGATTCAGTCCAGTTTCAAGGCTCTGTTTCTTCTGGCCCCGAAATCGAGCGTGCGCTGAAGTTTCGTCAACGCGCACCACCACTTGCCTGCCGAGCGGGATCGGGGTCTTCTGCTGTGGTGTACAGAGACATGTAGCACGAGCTACAGAGGCCGGGTCGTAGGCCGAGCGTCCAAGACGGGGGAGACGCCGAGCCACGGCAGCCGTGCCGGCCCACGTGCCATACTTACCACTAGACTACTACCTCCTTAGTGTTTAACATAAAACAAATATAATATTTATAATATCGGGCCATGCTGTGCCGCCCGTCGTGCCTGCCCCTTGGCCCAAGCACGGCCCGATGGTGCGTGCTGGGCCGGCCCGGGCCCGAAATTGATCGAACCGTGCTGTGCTCGTGTCAGGCTAAAATTTATGTGCTTCGTGCCTGCCCGTTAGGCCCGGCCCATGTGGCCATCACTAGCCCCGTGTGTCCCCGCTCAAAACCTTTGGATGGACAGCGTGCGGCTGAGAGTTAAAATAGGGGATCAAAGGCCCAACTACCTGAGCCTACAATACACCTTTTGGTGCGGCCCATAGTGCTTTCATGTGCTCGGTTTGTCTGACGCTCTGACCCGGCGCTCGTCGCCGGCGACACGACCACATTCAATAACCGAGCACTATCATGCCACGCCTACCTTAGATTCCAAGGTCTCACAACAAAGGCAGAACGACAGAGACACGACGGTCACATCCCAGCGTAATACTGCTCCACAATTCAAAGTTCAATAATCACGTGACACGTCTTGACGTTACATCTATATCCATGCCAAACGCGCATGCTGCTGTGTACGTACGACGGGACGGGAGTGAAAGACTAGGCCACCTCCAGGCTCGCCAGCTCGTCGGCGAACACCTTCCTGAACTCCGGCATGCTCTCCGGCTCCAGCGACAGCACGAGCGCGAGGGCGCCGTCCTTCCCCGGCGCGTTCATCACGTACACGAATCCGCTGTAGTACATGAGCGCCGGCCCCATGAACGCCGGCGCGCCCCACCCGAAGTCGGCCTTGTACAGCGACATGCCCATCCAGCTGATGGCGCGGAGGTGCGCCCGCGAGATGCCGCTCCGCGGCAGGTTCATGGCGTCCACGCCCTCCAGGTAGTCCACCAGCGACCGCGCGTAGTCGTCGCCCTGGCTCGTCACCGCCAGCGCCCGCCGCGCCGCGTGGCCGACGGGGTTGGACACCACCTCCCCGGCCGTGGCGGAGACCGACGTGCGCACCACCGCGTTGCCAAAGTAGCCCGGCGGGAGCGGCGGGTCCAGGCGCGCGCGCATGTCGATCATGGAGTAGAGCCGCGTCTCCGCGTCCGGCGGCAGCGCCCGCGCGCGGCAGGCGCACTGCCACACCAGCGCCACCACGGCGCGGAACGTGGACGCGCCCGCGCACCGCGCCTTGAGCGCGCTCACCTGCGCCTTGGTCATGGTGATGATGGCGCTCGCGTACGTGGACGCGGCGACCGCGTCCACGGGCTCCGGCTCCGGCTTGTACTCCGGGTGGTCGTACAGCACCGTGCGCGTCGGCCGGGCCGCGAGCAGCGTGTGGTCGAAGCACGGCGGCACGGCCGCGCGCGCGGCGTCGTCGTCGCCGCGGGCGAGGCCGGCCCACGTCTCGAAGAAGTGCGCCGCGCCACGCGCGTCGACGACCGAGTGGTGCATCGCCTGGCCGAGCACGACGCCGCCGCAGCGCAGGTGCGTGACCTGCACGAACAGCAGCGCGCACGGCGGGTTCGGCGCCGGCGTCGCGGGCACGAACAGGTCCCGCATCTCGGGGCACGGCACGAACTCGTGCAGCAGGTCGTCGAGCACGTAGTCCGACCGGGCGGTCACGAAGACGGCGCCCTCGCCGGTGCAGTCGACCTGGACGCGCCCGGTGCCATGGAGCCCCAGGCGGCCGGCGAGCGGGTAGAACGTGACCAACGCCCTGGCGAGGCTGTCCTTGACGGCCTCGGCGGCGAAGAACCCTGGCTCACCGTTGGGTCGGTAGAAGTAGACCGTGGGCGTGTACCCACGGCGCGCGGCCAGGTCCAGGTTGGACAGCCAGATGCCTCCTGCCGGCGTCTGCTCCGCCGGGACGACCAGCTCCGACGTCAACACCTCCACCGTCGCCATGGCCTCCTGGCTCCTCACAAGCTAGCTCACACTCGGTTAGCAGCTGGTGATGGTTTCTTATGAGCATTGCGTCGGTTTATATAGAGTCGGGCGTGTGACAGTAAGGAGTATGGACCGTGCAGGGCGCGGTTGGTGGCAGCGAGCGGACTGATCGCTCTCAGGTCCTGACACTACTACACCGTTGTCCGCAGTGGTCTAAAGCAGCTGACGGGTCGTGAATGCACAAAGACAGCTGGGAGATTGGATTCAGCATTGGACGAATCAGCGTTGATGCCAAGTCTATTTCAGTCACTACTACGTGTCTAACGACCGGGTGCAATGTAACAAGGGCCCTTGTTTGAACACAAGAATTCCGAATGATTACAAATTTTCTATAAAATTCAAGTGTTCCAAAAAAAAAGGCCTAACTATAATTTCTGAATTATGAAAAAAGAAGGTTCAATTACCTGAATGTGGTCGTCTGTTACTTTGTGCCGAAGTCACAATGATGTCCTACAAATGGTTGCCCATGCACGGAAAGGATATTTGGAGGAGTCATGCAGCACCCGAAGCAACATTCTTTCGGTGAAACTTCCCAGCATTACGCGTCTCTCAATGTAGTCCTTTCTGTCTAGACAATTAGACCTTTGTCCAGTAAATCATCAGCTATAACCATATTTTGAAGGGTAACTGTACTCTAAGTCTAGACTCTGGACTCAAAACACCGAATCAAACACTGCCTAACTCTTTAAAATTCGATCAGTCAAAATCACCACCAACTGTTCTTCAATTTTATTGGGGGCATCACCACCTACTGTAAGTTGGACTATGTATGCTAAAGTCTCACTCTCACAGAATGACAGAAGTCGTCGTCATAATCTAACCTTTGTTCCTATACCCGTGCCTACCTACGCGCTAAACCTTTAGTTTTTCAGTAAATTAAATTCACACGTGTCATAGTTTACGAACACAATATAGGGGATTCTGGCCAGGACAATGCATCAGATTCCGCTGAGAAAAGGAGATGCTCGCATGCTGATTCGCTGCGTCGACGAACATGGGCCAATAATGTCTTCGTGTTTGGTGCGAGGAGACGCCACGATCGTGGCAAGAGACTTCTCATGCACACTCATGACTAATTATGCCGACAGAAGAGTGATGGTTCATGTCCAGGGCTCCATGTCCAGGCAATCCAGCGATCAAAATATGACAGAAACTCTCCTTTAATGATGAGACAGACAATTTTTCTTATGTCTTGTGAAATCTATGGTTCTGAATAGTATTGCCATATCAACGGGACTCTAAAGAGACTACTCGAACAAAGATTTGGATTCAAACGTGTTTGTAATGCCGCTGTCGCGTTAAAATCTACATCGAAGTACGACGATAACGCTTGGTTGCTCAGGGGACACTGTCCTGAATGATCTCGCGGCGAGAAGGAGCACTGCGTCTGCAATCCCGCATGCGTTTGGTAGAACTGCCGAGTCTGCTTGCGTCCACCTGTTGACTGCCGCGACTGTGCCGTGAAACTGACGGCTAGCCGCTGGGTTCTGCAGTCAAAAGCAGGGACACAATTTCTCGGCTTCATTGAGCTACTTCCAATATTTTCGTTTCAGTTGTTCACACTCCTCTCCACAGCAGGGACAGCAATCCTAAAGGCTGGAATGATCGGCTACCAGAGCAAAAGACGTCCTTTTGGGACGAGAACGGGGAGGAATGAAGGATATTCAACGTTGGAAAGGAACCCTTTGCATTTTTTAAGGGTGTTGTTGGGTACCTGTCTAATGTAGCCAGGACATGGCATTAGAATGTGAAGGCTCCAGACCTCCAGTGCTGTAAAGAGAGATCGAAATCTATTCATTAGCCAGAGATGCATGGAAGCACAACACTGACGCTAGGCAGTGTTTTTGAAAGCGGTGACACCTCATGGCACGCTACAAAGTTTTGCTCGCGCTTCGCCGGCTTCAGGCGCTAGTCCGGATTCAGCTTCCAGAACCACATGCGTCTGTCTGACCAGACAATGGTACCTGTGCTCATCATGATGCACGTTGCACGCTGGTCCTTTGCACCTTCCGTTGCTTTGGGTCGTCACCTTCCATTGCTTTGGGTCATCAGTCATGCATGATGTCGCCGCCCGAGCCGGCTTCCAATGAGATCAATGAACTCAAAAGCACTATAATGAAAAAGCTATTCTTTTTTTTTTGGCGAGGATAAGTATTCAACTGATCGTACATCTAAAACCAGTGAAGAGAAAATCCGGAGGTATATCATTCCTCTTTTTTTTTCCCTAGATCAAAACGACAGATACGGCGTGCTATATAAAAGGGGATTAACCTAATTACAGAATAGACGGGCAAAGCACCGGTCATTGTTTTTTTTTTAATTTCGTTTGTGAGGTGACTGTCATCTTTGATCGATAGGACTGCCCATCCATAATTAATTCTATTCAGCAGAGACGTGTATTCAATTCCAAACCCATATCTTAGAGACAGATCACATCAGAGGCAGTGACTGATAGTCCCTCATCTTTAATTTGAACTGTAGAATTCTCAAAACGATCATAAGACTATCCGCACTCGTCGTACTCTATTTTCCATTCTCTAAAAAGAATATTCCTACCTAGTCATCGAGGTTCTTTACTCTATCCTAACTTCTTCCGCACCCATCGTACTCTATATCTCATACTCTATACCAACCAACCTATATTTTATTCAACCATCCCAACTACCCTCTCTCCTCACCTTTTCTTTTCCTTTTCTTTTTTCCAGCCGGCGGGGACCAACGGCTGGAAGCGCGCAGGAGCGTGGGCCCCGCGCCACGTCCGTGTTACCGTTCGCCCTTCCCGTCCCCTCGATTTGGCGTCTGCAGACCGATACGGGAGGATAGCGATTCGCTTCCAGTACCCCGCTGCGGACAATTTTACTCTAAGTTGGTATTCCAACCACGATAGCGTTATCCCGGAATCCCCCCCTTTCCTTATCCCCTCCCTTGCTACAGTAGAGAGCAGGCGTTTTCAGGCGATCCCCGCCCCGGCGCCGATCTCTCGCTTCCCCCTCCTCTCCGGCGGCCTCGTCGGCGCCGGAGAGGGTGGGGAAGCAGGATCTTGTCGCGGGCGGGTTTGTTCTTTCCTGTAGTCTAGGTTAGGGTAGCTGGGGTTAGGGTTCCGCCGTCTCCCATGTCGGGGGCTGGCGGTTCTTTTGTCTCCTCCGGCGGATCTGGTGGCGGAGGCGTCGGCGACGACGGCGAACTCGCCGGTGATGCTGGGTGGAGTGTGGTGTTTCCGGTCGACGGCGTTGAGGCGTTGGCGGCGTCGTCGACATGGATTTTGGTCCTCTCGGACTCTTCCTCGCCCCGCTCGTGCTCAACTCCGGCATCGGCGGCGAGCCCGTGGAGGTGGCTCTCCCTGTGTGGGAGCCTTGTACAGGAGTCGTCGGTCGGCTCTCTTTCATCCTCGTCTTCGGCGGGGCGTCGCGGGAGCCGACGGTTCGAGTCAAGGATCAGAGGAGGCTGTGGGTTCGACGGCAAGAGGAGGGTGGCTCGGGCTCGACTTCCCTGCGGTGGTTTCCATCGGCGGCGAGCTTTGAGCCAGGACCAAGGTGAGTTTGGGGTGCTGCCCCGGCCGATTGGGCGTCAGCTCTGGCTCATCTCGCCTGTTGGGGCGAGTGTCTTCACCGGCTCTTTGAAGCATTTGCGCGACGGGGCCTTCTGGCTCCGGGGAGCTCGCCTTGGTCTTCGGAAGATGGCGGCCGGTCCTGGTGCTGCGCGGCGGCGACGGCGGCGGCGATCGGCTTCGATGTGCTTTGGTCCCAGGGGCTTGTTTGTGTTTTTGTTGTTTGTCAGGGGCCTTTCTGCAAATTGGCAAGGACAGCTGTTCCTTCTGTATCCTTCTAGAGTATACCTAGGTCTGTACTCGTATTTGTATATTTTCCTTACGTATTAATACAGGTATGCTTTATCAAAAAAAAAACCACGATAGCGTTTGCCATCCAGTTCCCACTGCGGACAGCCTAAGGGCATTTCAATCCTAAAGGAAGTTTTTTGATCAAAAAGAAAAATCCTAAAGGAAGTTTTGACCATGAATCAATCAAGAAAGCAAAAAAGAATGAGTGTGACAAATTCTCATGGAATAGGGAAGGACATGTAGCCTAGTGGTTACAAAAGCCTCAATAGCACCTGAGGTCTTCGGTTCGATTCCTCGTGGGAGTGAATTTTCTAGGATTTAATGGCTTTGTGCTTTCAGTGGTAGGCGGCGCTCCCGTCGACAGCGAGGCGCCAGTGGTTACTTCGTCAATCTCGAATATCTGCCAGCTCAGTCTTCAAAGATGCTCATAGGGGTAGAGTTTGCGTACGTGTGTTCATAGGGGTGTATGTGCGTACGTTGTGAGTGTCTGAATTGTACTGTGTAATCGCAAAAAAAATTCTCATGAAATAACAGAATTATTTTATATGCAATATATTTTAAGAAACTGAGTTTATCTCAGTTGATTAGCTGGTGGAGGATGTGGGCAGGCACCCTGTCCCTAGCCACCCAAGTTTGAGTCCTCTCTTACTCTCGAATTTAGGTCATCATTCTTTTTAATGATCAAAATCACCTAGCTCTGCCTAGTTTGGATTTAAAAAAATATATATATATGGAATACATTTCATCTAGAGTCATGGTCCTGAGGACGTCTTTTAAATATTCATTTTTTTAGGATGGTCTTGCAAATGAGGTGTTTGCACTTTATTGTTCTTTAGATGTTAACATAGCTAAAAAAAACCCTTGGGGTTGTTTATCTTTGAAAAGCGATGATTTGCATCCTCATGTGACTTTTCTTTAGTATAATGGCCCCATGTTTTCCTCCTTAATCCACACTCCCATGTTTCCTTCAAAATTCCTCTATTGCATCAAAAGCTCACATTCTACATTGTATGAACTATTTTGACTCAACTATGTTTTCCCTCTCATTATTATAGCGCGGGGGATCCCTTAAGTAGTTATTAAAAAATTATTCATCTGGTTAGTCCAAGCCCCTTTTTGATAGAGCTCAAGTCCAACATCTATATTGGATTTTATAGTTTATTTGATAACAAATAAGGTGACTGAAATACCTAACTTTAGTCCTGAATATGAAGGAGATAGCTCACGCACACCCACAATTTACCCATGAATCTATATTTCAAGAATTTCTAGAACTAGAAAATACTAGAGCTGGAGAATACGCCAAAAAAATTGTTGTGCCTTCTTCAATTTAAAAAGAGTTTTGTTTGGTTAGAAAAAAAATGGAAAACGGTCAATTTTACTCCCATAAACAATCCACTTTGTCCGTTTTACCTCCTAAACAAAGTGATGGAACACTTTACTACCCCAAACAATTCTATTATATGCAATTTGCACCCTATTAAAGTTTGTCTTTTTTTTGTTTCTCTGCCCAGAAAAAGATTTTGAAGCTTAATTTTTGCATGATGACAATTCACACGACAACCAATGGTAAAATAATCATGACACATAGTTTATACCAAGTACATAGTTTAATAGAAATTAATGTTATATGCATTGAAATGATACCATAAAAATATTTTAACATAGGGTATTTGTGATAATTTGAGCTTCAATTTCAACTTGTAGGCCGAGAAAAAAAAGAGGACAAACTTCAATAGGATGTAAATCGCACCTGAGGAAATTATTTGGGGTAGTAAAGTGAGCCATCATTTTGTTTAGGGAGTATAACGGATAAAATGAATTGGTGGGAGAGCAAAATGGAATTTTTCTCAAAAAAATTGTGGCAACATAAAACAACGTAAGTGGGCCGTAGAGCACGCCACACGTTGAATACATCTGCTTCTTTTATCTGCGGCCCAGTACGCGCATCACTTCGTCCCTTCCACCGCCGACGCACACTCCGTCGAACACCTGGCGCGCGCATTCTTGCCCGGCGATCTCCTCCGTCTTCTCCCCTCATGCGGCACCCTCCCCTCCCTGCGGGCCCTCCACGCGCACCTCCTCGCAGGAGGCCTCCTCGGCAGCCTCCGCGCCCGCACCAAGCTGCTCAGCTGCTATGCGGCGCTCGGCGACATCGCCTCCGCGCGCGGGGTGTTCGATGGGACACCCCAACCGGACGCGTACTCCTTCAGGGTCATGCTCGGGTGGCTCGTAGATGCGGGGGCACATGAGGACGCTGTCGCGCTCCACCGGTACATGCGGCGGCAGTGTCCCTGTCCTGCGGCGCAAGACAACTTTGTGCTGTCGCTCGCGCTCAAGGCCTGCGTCAGGTCCGCTCACTTCGGCTACGGCAGGCGGCTTCATTGTGACGCCGTCAAGGCAGGTAGCACTGATGACTTCGTGATGAACAGCTTGGTTGATATGTATGCAAAAGCCGGGGACTTGGGATGCGCCCGCAAGGTGTTTGAAAGAATTTCCGGCCGGAATGTAGTTTCGTGGACAACAATGCTGAGTGGGTACGTACAGAATTGTTTTGCTAGAGACGCGCTGTTGCTATTTAATGGCATGAGGGAAGAAAATGTTCATCCGAGTGAGTACACATGGGCAAGTGTTCTCGCTGCTTGCACCATGCTCAGTTGTTTGTACCAAGGGAGGTGGATCCATGGATCAGTAATCAAGCATGGGTTGATTTCAAACTCGTTCATCAGTGCGGCGTTGCTGGATATGTATGTCAAAAGTGGGGAGGTTGAGGATGCTCGAGCAGTATTTGATGAGCTCAGCTGTGTTGATCTTGTGCTGTGGACGACAATGATAGTGGGATACACACAGAATGGGAACCCTATTGCTGCATTACATCTATTTCTAGACAAGAAGTTTTTGAGCATTGTTCCTAATTCAGTTACGATAGCAACTGTTCTTTCAGCTTCTGCTCAGCTACGTGACTTGTCTCTTGGAAGGTCGATTCATGGGATGGCTATTAAGTTAGGTGTTGCTAGAGGTGACGTGGTGATGAATGCGTTCGTTGATATGTATGCAAAGTGTCAAGCAGTGTCAGATGCGAACAGCTTATTTGGAAGAATTTTGAACAAGGATGTTGTCACATGGAATTCAATGATCGCAGGCTATGCTGAGAATGACATGGCCAATGATGCATTGATGCTCTTCAAACAGATGAGGTTACAAGGTGCTTCACCTGATCCCATCTCTGTGGTGAATGCCTTGTCAGCTTGTGTTTGTTTGGGTGACCTGCTTATTGGTAAATGCTTCCACACTTATGCTGTCAAACATGCGTTCATGTCCAATATTTACATCAACACTGCTCTCCTGAATCTGTACGGCAAATGTGCTGATCTCCCATCTGCCCGGAGGGTATTCGATGATACGAATGACCGCAATTCCGTGACTTGGTGTGCTATGATTGGTGGTTATGGCATGCAAGGCGATTCTGCAAGTTCTATTGATCTCTTCAACGAGATGCTGAAAGATAGCATCCACCCAAACGATGTAGTGTTCACAAGCATCCTTTCCACTTGCAGCCACACAGGGATGGTCGCTGCCGGGAAAAAGTATTTCGACAGCATGGCACGGCAGTTCAACATCACACCTTCCATGAAACATTACGCATGCATGGTTGATGTGCTTGCCCGTGCTGGAAACCTGGAGGAAGCGTTGGAGTTCATAGAGAAGATGCCGATGCAAGCAGACAGCAGTGTCTGGGGAGCTTTTCTCCATGGGTGCAACGTCCATTCCAGGTTAGAGTTTGGAGAAGAAGCTATCAAGAGGATGATGGTTCTTCACCCTGAAAATCCAGATCTTTACGTGCTGATATCCAATTTGTACACCTCAAATGGGTTGTGGGATAAATCCCTGGCTATCAGGAGATGGATGCAGGAGAGAGGACTGGTCAAGGTACCTGGGTGCAGCTCTGTCGGTTCTGAAAATGGATGACTGAAAGGGGGGTTCTCATACTAGCTCAGAACAGATAAGGTCATTGTCTGTTATCTTTGTATGCTTGTTCACATTATATCAGTATTGTTTAGAACCGGTTCTCTTGTTTCACAATATATAACATGGGTAACGAAAAATCCTGGAAATCCAGACATTGTGTTTTGCAGTTTCAGGGATCCTATAATTGAGCATGATTCCTGTCATCGATGCAGCTAACAGATAAGCTACTACGCTCTAATGAGCGCGGCCGCATCTAGACAGATTGAGTCATAGTCATGTGTTTATATCAGGACAATTCACAAGGCAATGCTCTATCGTTTCCTTTGGCCATTCATTAGACTGACCGCTACAATATTCTCTATTTTCCACCCTCTAAAGGAATATTCTTCACCTCCTCTAAAAGATTCAACCCTCCAAATTTCATTTTGCTGCAACAGAGCACCTCTATTTTCTCCTCCACCGGCTGCAGAGCCCCGCCGCCCTCTGCGCGCATGGCCGTCCTGCCTCCGCTCGCAGGCGAAGGCGCTTCTCTGCGTGCGCCGCGTGCTGGGCAACCCGCCGGCGCTCGAGCCGCTGCGCCGGGCGCCGGACCCCTGCGCACTGCCAGCATAGCAGGACCAGAATAGCAGGACCACTTCCCCCTCCGGTCTTCTCCCCTCTCACCGCTCGTCCTCCCTTCCCTCCCTCTCCGCCTCGGGCATCTCGTTCATCTCTTGGCTCCACTCGCCCATGAGCCTCCTGAAGAACGCGGCGATCTTATCCTCGTCGCAGAGCTCCTCGAACGCCACCTCCCTCTGCTCGCCGTCGCCCTCCCTCCGCCGGGTCTCCGCTCCGGCCTTGGGCTTCCCCGCCACCGCCGCCGCCTTGGCCCGGAGCGCCTGAATGTCGCGGAGGAAGTCGTTGGTCTGCCCCTCCCCGATCTCCGCAGCATCGACGTCGGCCAGCGCCGCGGGGTCCTCGAGCACGTCGTGGAGGCGGCGGATACGCGCGGCGTCGTCCTCGCCGAAGAGCGTGGCCGGCTGCAGGCGCAGGCACCGGATGACCTCCACCCGCGGGAGCGACTCCGCGCGGGACGTTTGATCCGTTCTCCGCCTGCGAGGCGTCGGGTGTGGCGGAGGCGGGCGAGGAAGCTGGTCGCCAGCCTCCCGCGCCTGCGCCGACGAGGTGGCCACCGAGGAGGAGTCCATCGCGGGGGAGGCCGTGGCTGACGCCGTCTCCGCCGTGCAGGGGATTTTGGCGGACGGGGAGGCGCCCACTAGATTTGGCGGTCCCGTCCCCAACCTGGAAGATAGAGAATTGTTTAGCAGGTATTGTTGCAATGGGTACAGGATCAAATATCCTCTCCTAAGTTTAGAGGAGAGGATGGTTTACAGTAGACTGTTGCGGTCAGTCTTTCGACCCTCCAGCGATAATGCGACAGCTTCGCCACGCATCTAGACAGACGTGCGACGCCGTGCGCGCCAACAAGGCGGATAGAGATTCTGGCCACTGCCTGGCCAGCCTTCCAGCGCTCCGCTCCCACTGAAAAGGACCAACGCTCGCTCGGCGCACAGGCGCTTCGCGTGTCGGCCCCGCCATCACCAGCCGGAATCGCCGCGAACCAATCCACACACCACACCAGGCCACCGCCAGCCTCTATTGATTCGCCACCAACCACCGCCACCGCGGCTTCCCATTATCTCGCTCATTCCGGCCCGCTCCCCGCGCGCTCGCCACGCGACCACGAGCCACATGGCGCCCGCCGCGGCCGCGCTCACTGGCCTCCGCCCCGCCGCCGCCGCCGTCGCGGCGGCCGCGCGGCTGCCCTCGGCTGCCGCTGCCGCCTCCTTCGTGCGGGTCCCGGCACGCTCGACGGCGTGGGCGGGGGTCTCCGTCAAGGCGCCGCGGACCCGCAGGCGCGCGCCCGGGGTCGCCTACGCCACCGCCGCCACCGAGAAGAGCATCTACGACTTCACCGTCAAGGTAACCGTTTCTCTCGGCTGAGATTTCTGCTCCCCATGGCCTCGTCATTACTGTCCCGAAGATGCGTTGCGTGTGACGACGCGTAGAATCGTTCGAGAGAGGGTAAAGGAAGGATGCGTGGAATCATTCGTCAGAAATTTGGACCAATTTTTTTGCCTACTGTAGATTATACGCATTGAGTTGGAGTTGTTGGGTAGGTCAGTAGGTGAAGAGTGCTGCAACCACATTTTGATTGGTTTGTAGTTTTATTCTAAACGTTTTGTAGTTCTGTGGATCATGCTTGAATCAACCACCGCGAGTGCTGCTGAAGCTTTGTTCAATGGTTTCAATAAGCACAACGTTTGGTATCAGGTTTGCAATGTGTTGGAAATTTTAGGATGTTCTTCATTTCAATGATATAATTTGAGGAACTGTTGTTGAGATGATGGAAAGAGTTGCAACCGTAGATAGTTAATTTGCAGCTATACATCTTTGTTAGTGTTGAACTTGATTGAAATCAGCTAAGTGCAGTCAAAGCTTAGAGTTGCAAATCAGAGTCATATAAAGCATTAGCTACCAAGGGCGCTGTGTGTTGGGAAAATAAGGCTCTATGAATTCTCTTATTTTGGAAGATGAAAAGTACACTGCTTTTCTCCCACAACCATTCTGCAAAATCTTTTATGGACATTAACGTTTTGTTTTCCACTCCTTAGTTTTCAACTCCTTAGTTTTAATGTGTTCATCTAAGCAACGCATAGTTGGGGCTTGTCCGCTGCATTTGCATCTGAATTGTTTATTTTTCAGTGCTTTTCTTCCACACATTTATTTTGTTTTCGTCTTACATATTGATGGATGGATGAAGTCAAAAGGGACATACAGGGTGATATCCCTTGGTGTATGCTCTTTGCTGACGATTTGGTGCTAGTTGATGAGAGTAGGGCAAGGGTTAATAGTAAGCTAGAGTTGTGGAGGCACACGTTAGAGTCGAAGGGGTTCAGAATTAGTAGGACCAAGACCAAGTGCATGAGGTGCGAGTTCAGCGCGACTAGGCATGAGAATGGAGGTGTTAGCAAATGGTGGCCAAGAAGGATACTTTTTGATATTTAGGGTCGATGCTACAAAAGGACGGCAACATCGATGAAGATGTTAGGCATAGAATTTCAGCCGGCTGCTTGGAATGGCGTCAAGCTTCTCGCGTCCTGTGTGACAAGAGGGTTCCACAAAAGCTAAAAGGTAAGTTCTATAGTACGGTGATTTGCCCGGCAATGTTAGACGGTGCTGAATGTTGGCCTACAAAAAGACGACATGTCCAGCAGTTGAGTGTGACAGAGATGCGGGTTGCGTTGGTTCTGCAGGCATACAAGAAGGGATCGGGTCCGGAATGAAGATATTTGGGACAGGGTAGGAGTGGCACCAATTGAGGAGAAATTCGTGCAGCAACGGTTGTGATGGTTTGGACATGTCCAGCGGAGGCCTCTCGAGGCACCGGTGCGTAGGGGGGGTTCAGCCGATAATATAAAGAGAGGTAGTGGTCGACCTAACCTGACTTGGGACGAATCAGTTAAGAGGGACCTGAGGGAGTGGAATATCTCTAAGGAGTTAGCTATGGATATAAATGCTTGGAGACTCGCAATCAACCTGCCTGAACCGTGATCTTTTTTACCTCTAACTCTTACTTTTTTCCCTATGTCTTTTTGTGTTTCTCTTGTCCTTGTTTCTTGTGGGTTTCATCTCTAGCCTGCCCTAACCTGCTTGGGGCAAAAGGCTATGTTGTTGTTGCTGATGTTGTTGTTGTTACATATTGATGGATGAAGTAATGTATAACCCATTAAGAAAATGATCCAGATAGACATATTTTTAAGCTTAAGAACCCTCCATTCCACAGGACATTGATGGAAAAGATGTTCCTCTAAGCAAGTTCAAGGGAAAGGTGTTGCTGGTTGTTAATGTTGCTTCTCAATGGTAGTTTCCTTGAAAAATTTTCACCTACTACCTAGTCTTTCAAGTCGTTCAGTATTGTTTGGGATTTAATTTGGTGTTAATCTGTGAATATCAGTGGTCTGACAACATCAAACTACACTGAACTATCTCATCTCTATGAGAAGTACAAGACTCAAGGTATGATATATCTAAACTTTATAATAGTTGCTTCACTTATCAATTATAAGGAAATTTAAATCATCATGCTTAAGAATGATACTACAAATTATGTTAAGTTGTTTTATCTTTTAGGTAGTGTGTGTGGTCCATACATCCAAGAACAATACTTTTATTGCTGTTGATGTTGTCCTTTTTGTTTATGTTTTATTGTGCTAGGTTATGTGCTTTTTTGGGGGAGATGTTAGGATTATTAGTAAAGATTATAATTCACAGATACTGATCAATTTTACCTTGATCATGGCCGCTTTAAAGTATGCGACGCATTAAACAATTTATAGGCTATCCCTTTTGTTATGCTCCCACTCATAGATGCAGACCGACTTCAACTTAGCTGGGGATTTAGGATGCTTCTGATTGGATCAACAAACCATCTTTAGTCTGAGGATTGACATGGTGTGATTATGTGGACATTGATATCAGGAGTCATAGTAGGCTTGACACCCTCTATCTACGTTAATACTTATTTGACATGCAGGATTTGATATTCTGGCATTTCCATGCAACCAGTTTGGTGCACAAGAACCTGGATCAAATCCACAGATAAAGCAGTTTGCATGTACAAGGTTTAAAGCTGAATTCCCTATTTTTGACAAGGTATCGCAAGCAAGTCACTAAATAATTCGATCTATGCTTTCTCCCATTAATGATGCCATTTTTGTGTCTTTGTGCAATGCCAGGTTGATGTGAATGGACCTAGTACAGCCCCTATTTATAAGTTTCTGAAATCCAGTGCTGGGGGATTTTTGGGTGATCTAGTAAAGTGGAATTTTGAGAAGTTTTTAGTGGACAAAAATGGCAAAGTTGTGGAGCGATATCCACCTACAACTTCACCTTTCCAGATTGAGGTGCGTAATTTTGTCTGTTAGCTAATTCTACGCAATACTTTATATGTTCAATTTATTTGATTTGAGTTCTCAAAATGAACATTTCCCCTAGTACTTTATGGGGACAGATTGACACTTGATTAAATATATCAACGAAGTGCACCCGACCCAACTATTTCTTTCTCTAATTTATTAAGTATCCATAACTGTCTGAAATAAGGTGACAAATCAACTAGAAACACACGATTGGGTTCAAACGTGGAACCCTTTTTGTTTTGGTGCAGAAATCATCATTGAAGATTCCCACATCTTCAACTTGCGCTACTAGTTTACACTAATGTATAAATTTAGTTTCAAATCAATATATGTATAGAGTAGTTAACATGAGAAAAATGATAAATAAATGAGAAAAGTAAAAGAAAAGCCATCCTCAGAAACTTATGTTTTCTTTGAACACATATTTGTTTTCAAATTCCAGTATCAATGGATGCTAAAGCATACAACACTATAGGTTACATTGTTTTCCTGGAAAATTTCCAGGTTGATTTGGTGCCTAAACTGAATTCTTTTCATGATTGCACCTTTATATTCAAGGAACTTGTGACCTTTGTGAGCCTATTGTTTATCATACCTTCAAAGTTAGTCATGCACCTCATATTTTTATGTGCATCACATTTAGTGGCTGACCTAGGAGACCATTGTGGATTTTGTGTGTAAAGGAAACCTTTTGATCTATGTATTTATTTTTGCCTTTTTATGCAGATATTCAAAAAAAAAAATGTGTAAGATACAACATTACGTTAAATCTCCATTAACACAAACAATTTATTTTTGGTTAATAAAACATACAACTAGTCTAATAGTCACACAATCAGCCAATCATGTGCCTGGATTTCTGGCTCAAGCATTAGCATCCACATGAGATTAACTATGTTACAACGGCCATCACAACATTAACTCCATTTGTCCTACGACCATCTCAGCTTCATGCTAAGGTTCCAAATGGCCTAACTAGGTCCTAGGATAGGGCTTGGCAGTACTGACTGCTAAGCAGTAAACACATGCTTAGTTACAAGGTCCTTGATGGGATTTCTCTGTGGACCCACCACCTAATGTGCTAACCATGAGGATGTGTAAAGCTTTCATCCGCCGGCCATAGGACTATATTCTTAAGAATGCCAGCCAACTCTGGGGTGGAGACTTAAGCAGAAGCCTCCTTTTGCCGAAAGATCTCATGTGCTGTGGCTTTGGTATAAAATATTCTCAAATTGCAATAATGGATGAGTTTTCACCTTTAGTTGTGTTTCATGTTATCATTCTGAAGTGGAAAGCTGGATCCAATAAGTTACAAGTCTATTTTTCTTAATATTGAATCGATTCTTTGTTTTGCTTTCAACCCATTATTTTAGTTCCGGATTTCGGTGCCAGTAAGACAACTTGCTGAACACTCATTACCTTTGAAATCTTTCGGATGGTTTGAAGAAATGCTAACTTTTTTCAATTGAGTTACACATTCTGATCCTGTTGTGGTTATAATATTCCAATTTCCGAGCCACTTGCTTCGAGAAAAGAAAACCATAGCTGTTTCTGCTGACGTCTCTGTGGTTTTCCTTCTAGCACATTTTGCCATTCTGATTGCTCACAAACCCGTCGCAATGAATTTTATTGCAGAAGGACATCCAGAAACTCCTTGCAGCATAGGTTCCAGGTCATTCAGTTGAGTATCTGTATAGGCCTTCTCTTAAAGCTATCTGTTCCAATGTTTTTTTTTATCTTTAATGGTAATTCACTACATGCATATAGATGTAACACGAGGCGCGCTATATGAATATTTAGACTATATAATATGGAGTCATTTATCCTTGAAGCTCTCTCAACCTGATGGTGTAAACTTATAGGTTTTCTCTGGTTCTGAATCCTTATCCTTGATTCACATGTATCTTCGTACACTTGTTTTTCTATGTGCTGTATCTTATCCCAATGGATTCTGGTGGTGTCTCCGCGCGTGCAAGTGACATTGTTGGTAGTAATGTCGCCGTGCCGCACGCCGTATTAGCCACTTACGGCACCCAGTATGACCTTCTATGTTAAGTAATCCATGTTTGACCATTATCTTGCCTAATTTAAGACTTAATCTCCACCGAAACCCAACTAGGCCCCTCCACCACGATCATCTCCATCACCCGGCTACGCTTTAGCGGAGAAGGGGTTCCTATATACTACGGTCCCTAGGCTGCTGAAATGACCATAATGTTTCTGATGGCCTGTTTGGATTGAGTTTATTTCGCTGGAAAGTCATGCTTCAGTTCATATTTGAACTGAAAATAAGAGTTTCTTAAGGGCCGTTTTGGTAGAGTTGTAGTTGTGGTGGCTCCGGGCCTGAGAACATTTGGGAGAACAATTTTTTCTTTATTTTTAGGAGAAAATATATAAAAGAGAGGGCGCAGTGGGGGAGGGAGCCCATTAAGCTATCATTTTGTGGCTCGCTGCTTCACCTTTTTCATTCAGCTTCGTCTTCTTTTTTGGTAGCATCTCTATCAGGTAGCATCTCATTTGGTTCGAAATCGCGTGAAGCTGTTGGAGAAGTCCTACCAAAGCGGTTAGGATTGTGGGGCTGTGCTGGCTTCGCTTGTGGCTCCTCCTCCTCTGAAAAAACAATTGTGCTAGTCGTGCTAGTGGTTATGCTTAAAAATGTTTGGCAGAACGACTTCTCTTGCAACTTATCCTCACTTTGAGGCAAATATGGAATGGAGAGGGTGCAGCGGGGGAGAGAGCCGGTGAAGTTACCATTTCGTGGCTCCTGCCTTACTCTTTTTTTAGGTTTGGCTCTTTTTTATTACGGAGAAGCAACTGAAGGATCACTCCCTTGGTTTGGAATCAACGGAAGCCGCTAGGGAAGCTTTTGGAGAAGCCCTATCAAAAGGGTCTTAAGAAATAACTCTCACTTAGGTTATCATCTGTGGAGGCGGTTAGGGAGTACCTCATCATGTAAGGATCTAGCTTATAATGCAGTATTTGTCCCATTTGAAGCCCTAATACGTAGTAAAATGTTTGTGCCTCCTGTCAGTGGTCAAGATAAAAATACGTCGAGTCAATTGGATCTATCTTACCGGTAGTATGCCATGATATATGACTTCGGAGCGTACATGGTAGTTCAACATAACTTTAAAATTTGGTCAAAAAACAAGCATTGACCCTTCAATCAACGCCTGTCAGGAATCCACTCCTCCTGCTTATCGCTGCCTTTCACCCCCTATTTAAAAACCACCGTCTATCCCTGCGTAGCCTTTCTTAACCCCTAGCGATTGCCATATCTAGAGTTACCTTTCTACAAACCATAGCAAAGCTGGCACTGAACTCCTTGCAACTTCCACAATGGCTAGATTTCTCGCCCTCGTTACCATTGCCGTTGCTATTGTTAGCTCCAACTATGCTTCTCCAGTGGATTCGCACAAAGGCGACCTCGCCGCGCTTCTCTCGTTCAAGTCCAGCGTTCAGGGCAACCTGTCCGACTGGGGCTCCCTTAGATCAATGTGCAATTGGACTGGTGTTGAATGTGATTCATCAGGAAGGCGCGTGATTCATCTTCTTCTCTCTCACTCTAACCTCACGGGCGTCATCTCCCCGGTGATCGGCAACCTCTCTGCGCTCGAGAGGCTTGAGCTTGACAACAACCAACTCTCCGGTAGCCTTCCGCCAGAGCTCGGAATGTTGTCACGGTTGCAGGAGCTGGACCTTTACTACAACTTCCTTGAAGGGCCAATCCCCAAAACTTTTGGCCTTATGAGGAACCTAACCTACCTCTCCCTCGAGTTCAATAACCTCAGTGGTGACATCCCTGAGGCTGTTGTATGTAACTGCTCCTCTTTGACCTACATCGGCCTAAGCAACAACTCGCTCACCGGTGAAATTCCTTTCACCACACAATGCCTGCTCCCGGACCTGAGACAACTGGTCCTGTTTGAGAACAACCTTGTTGGAGGCATCCCTCCGTCAATATTGAATTTCACGAGCCTTGAGTGGGTGCTTTTGCATAGTAATTTCCTTAGTGGTGTGTTGCCATCTCATGTGTTCAGCAGGATGCCAAACCTCATGCGCCTCTACTTGTCGGACAACAATTTCTCAAGTGATGGTGGGAACACTAACTTGGAGCCTTTCCTTGCTTCTCTAGTGAACTGTACAAGCTTAGAAGAGCTTGGAGTGGCCTCAAACGGCATTGGGGGCAAGATACCCCCCTTCATCGGCAATTTATCTGCCAATTTTTCCATACTCGTGTTGCATGACAACAAAATCACTGGTACGATTCCTCGCACCATTGGAAACCTTCCCAAGCTGACAGTTCTATCCCTGTTCAATAACATGTTGGAGGGCCCGATCCCCTCGGAGATATCGCAGCTACCTCTGCTTGGACGACTAAAGCTGGCGAATAATCAGATCAACGGTGAAATACCAAAATCCATTGGCGTAGCCCGAAATTTACTCACAATTGACATATCTCATAATCAGCTCCAAGGTGCAATACCAGAGACCTTATCTAATCTCACAGAGTTGGAATACCTTTCCCTTCACCATAACCAGCTGTCAGGAGCCATACCTCCTGGCCTTAGCTGCAGCATGAGCTTGGACCTTTCTTATAACAAGTTGACAGGTCAAATTCCCACAGGTATAGCAGGGGTTAGTAGCTTACAATTATATCTCAATCTCTCTAACAATCTCCTAGAGGGGTCCCTGCCATTGCAAATCGGCAGCATGGTAAGTGCGCAGGCTCTTGATCTGTCGGAAAACAAGCTCTCGGGGACAATACCTGCAGAAATCCGGGGCTGCGCCGCGCTTGAGTATGCAAATCTCTCCAGAAATATGCTGCAAGGCAGCCTTCCTTCTTCCATCGGCGCTTTGCCAAACCTCCATGTCCTTGACGTGTCTTTCAATAGCCTAACTGGCATGCTTCCTCAGACTTTGCAAGCGGCGAAGGTGCTCTGGCACGCCAACTTCTCGTACAACAACTTCTACGGTGAGGTGTCCAGTGAAAGGGCTTTCGCAAACCTCTCTGATGACTCATTCCTCGGCAATCCTGGTCTATGCGGGTCTATTCCCGGCATGGCCCCGTGCAGAAATGGAGGACATGCCCGCCTCCTTCACATAGTCATCGTTGTCGTTGTCGTCATCATCAGTTTATTGGCCATGGTGGCGTGCCTAATGAAGATTCGGTTGAGGTTGACTCCCTCAGCTGGTCAATTATTACGTTTCTCGACAAGATCCGTCAGTGCTGTGGTCGAAATGGAGAGTGAGCATCCAAGGATCTCATATCGTGAGCTTGCCGATGCGACTGACGGCTTTTCAGAAGCGAATTTGATTGGGAAAGGGGGATATGGACATGTCTACAGGGGTGCCCTCCATGATGGGGTAGTGATAGCCGTGAAAGTCCTGCACCAGGACCACGCCGGCGAGGTGATCGCCGGCAGCTTCGAGAGGGAATGCCTGGTGCTCAGGAGCATCCGGCACCGGAACCTCATCCGGGTCATCACGGCGTGCAGCACGCCGGAGTTCAAGGCGGTCGTGCTCCCGTTCATGCCGAACGGCAGCCTGGAAAGTCTCATCCACGGAGGAGATAAGTTGGCAGCGGAGCGGCGGCTCGACCTTGACCTGGACCTGCTGCTCAGCATCGCCAGCGACGTCGCCGAGGGCATGGCGTACCTGCACCACCACGCCCCCGTCAAGGTCGTGCACCGCGACCTCAAGCCGAGCAACGTCCTCCTCGACAGCGACATGACCGCCATCGTCTCTGATTTTGGCATCTCGAAGCTGGTGAAGGATACGAGAAATCCAGAGATGGGCGGCGCGTCGACGACGTCCATCACATGCAGCTCCATCACTGGCTGCTACAAGGCTCTGTTGGTTATATTGCACCCGGTAAGCAACACACGCATGTCTCTCTCTTTCTTTTCTGATCTCCATGACTCCAAGTAACTGATTTTAAGTTTTGACGATGCAGAGTACGGGTTGGGAGGTCGGCCGTCCACGCAAGGCGACGTGTACAGCTTCGGGGTGATGCTCCTGGAGATGATCTCCGGGAAGAGGCCGACGGACGTGATCTCCGAGGAGGGGCACGGCTTGCACGAGTGGGTCAAGGTCCGCTGCCTGCAGGAGCACGGCGTGCACGCCATCGTCGAGCGCTCGCCGCTGCGTGATCCGGTTTCGCAGCTGTGCGAAGCCATGGAAGTCATTGTGGAGCTTCTCGAGCTCGGCGTTGCATGCACGCAGCTCGCGCCTTCCATGAGGCCCAGCATGGACGACGTGGCGCATGAAATCGCTTGCCTCATGGACGGTACGTGGAGGAAGTACAGAGTGCCAGATCTGAATGCTGACGGCAGGCCACACTCTAAGAAATACTAGTGGTGTACTTCTTTTTTTTTTTTTTTTGCGGGGAACTAGTGGTGTAATTCAGTACCCCTCCTATTCTAAACATAAATATACTTAGAGCTGTCCTTAGGAATAAACAAAATATTATCGGTTTACTATATATATTGCATGTTAGTCATTGTTGTAATTAAGAAAGTAGCTTTATTTTAACTTTTTTAACTTATATCTTTTTTAATGTTAAATAATGTGTGGGGTAATCATTACAATTTAATAAACTCGAACCTAATTTGATGTGTTGATGTTAAAGTAATGACAACAATAAACTATTATAACCTAAAATTGTTATTTTGATTATTGCAATACATCTTTAGTGTTGACGCAACAACGGTTTCGCATCAAATTGTATTGATGATAATCATGTTGTATACCTATAGTTACCATACATCTAGACAGTATTTTCTAATATACTCGTTATTTCCTTTCCTTATCAGTATCATTGCAGAGTAATCGAATATACGCTTAGACTGATATTATGTCATGTCATATATCCTATTTTACATTATTAATAATGTTGAACAATTATAAATAAAAATCCTTATAGATTTTGGTATTCGTATTTGAGATGACATCCCGTTGTTATTATCTTCTGAATATTTAAGTATTATATGACCATCCATCTATGTTTCTTTTACGAAGATGAGATATAGCTTCAACAATGATGATGAACCTTTTTCGCACCATGAAACTAGCTAAATGCATCGTCATAAGCTTATGTATTGATGAACCGGATCATGCCTTCTCTTCTCTTACTCTCCCAATGCGGTCGCATTCCTCGCTGCCGAACATGTCCACGTCATTTCTAATTTCCTCAGCCATTGGATTCGAGAATAAGCATATCTGAAGCGTTGGTTCATTTAAGTCCAAATATCCAGACGTCAGTCCCCGTGAAAAGTCGCGGATGGCTCGAGCGGCTTCCGGACCCTTCTTCAAACATCGGATCGACGCCGCCGGCCCCCCTCCGCGCCGCCCTGCTTCTTTGAAGAGAACTACGGCAACTCCTTAGGAGATGCCTGAACATTTTATTGCATTGTAAACTATGAAAATACATAGTTTAAAAACAGATTACATGGGGTGTTACAACCTGAAAGGGAAGAGAGAAACAAGAGAAACAAGAACTGAAACTCAAAACCTACTACTCCAAAGAGGCACTATGGTGTCATCCGCATTACTACTCTTTGTGCGACCATAGAGCGTGGTCTTCGCGGCAACAAGCAACTACTTTGGAATTAATTTAGACGTTCAAAAATTTCCATACAATCCAAAGAACCGCTACAATAACTAAAGAACGAAACTTTCCTCTTGGTGTGTGCGAGTTGACCTTGTGGGCTCCAAATCTGTTCGAAGATGTGGGGAGGAAGCACTTCGACACAGTCCCACAACTAACCATATGTTGGACGCGCGGGCATTTGATGGCCAAGTGGACTATGCCTTCATCTTCATTACAAAAAGGGCATTGTTCTAAGTCTTGCTCCCAGAGACGACTAAGAGGACGTTGCTGGTGAGGTAGCCGCTTGGACCGCAGCAGCAAGCTGTGCTGCCGAGATGCGACCCTGAGAGCCGTGGGTCTCTGTTCGAGTCGCAGCAGGAGACACCGGCCTGGGGGAACCCCGTAGCGAGGGGTCCATGGCGCTGCACCAATGATCATCAGAAGGTTTTGGCTCGAAAGAAGAGGACTCAATCGTATTCAATTGTCCCACAGAGCAAGCTTTCAGATCTGCCATCGAGTAATCAGATGTAGTAGCATCCATCAGTGAAGGGGTTGCCGAGGGAGTGTCAGCATGCTCCTCAATGGAAGAAGGAGCAGGTGTAGAGATGTTGGCACTTGCAGACCTAAACGCATCCGCGAGGGAGCGGACTAGGTCGGCAGATGAAGCAATAGATGATGACGAAGAGGAGGTCGCCAGCGAGGTAGCCACATGGATTGCAGCAGCAAGCTGCACCGCTGAGATGCGACCCTGAGAGCCGCTTGTCCCTGTTCGAGTCACCTCAGGAACCTGCCTTGGGGTTGAAGCATTTGCACTTGCCGGACGTCTTTTCGGGATAGCACCAGGAGCAGGTAGCGGGGATGTCAGAGCAGCGACCGTCGGAGCCAGCACTGTATTGCTAGGTGGGGGCGTCGGGTCTACGGGACCTACGTCGACAGTCGGCACCGCTGTTGTCGATCCATCACTAGGTTCATCAACTGCCGCTGGGGAGGTGGGGCGTGCAGATGAATGAGGAGGAGAAGTCGACATGGAACTGCAAGAGACGTGATCAGTAACAACAGAAAAGGGGACTACCGGTAGTTTCTTATAAACCGGCGCAGCAGCCTTGCACCTCCACTGACCGTGACCGGAGCCCCAGCACTTGAGACACCGGATGGGATCCCGGCACTGGGAGCGAAAGTGCCCAAGAGCGAGACACTTGTAGCAGCGGCGATGGAAGTCGGTGGGGCGGGGAGGAATTCGAAGGGAAGAGGAAGGGACAGGCTTCGATGGGGAGGCGACGATATCAGCATAAGAGATCCTAGTGCACTGATAAGAGAGGGTAAGGGAAGACGAGGCAGGGGCTGTTGAGTTTCCATGCAGCGGTGGAAACATGCTCCGTGAGTTAGAAGAAAAAGATGTGGGAGTGGGTAACAGTCCAGGCTGGGGCCCAAGGATCAGACAGTATGGTGCACGGGAGCGCCGAGAGCCAGGGCCAGAGGGAGCAGGCGTTTGGCCTTTGGCGCATGCATCAACAAGGGCATGCACTAATGAATGAGGCTTGGGACTAACGCTCATTAACAGTGAGCGACTCGGAACGCGGTCCTGATTATTGCAGGACGCTTTGGGTTGCGATAGTCCAATGGGAATCGAGGAGTTAATGCCCCGTTCTGCTGGGGAATTCGAATTTGAATTAGGCCGGCGGAGATGGTTGCCGTCGTCATCATCATCAGGCAGAAAGTTCAACGCCGGCGGCGAGCAAACTGAGAGAGCAATGGCCGCAGAAATGGCCGCTTCATCAGTGGAACTATGGAACCGGAAGATCAAGCCATCATGCCTGATTCCCTGAAGACGAAGAATAACAGACCTAACGTTGGAGTTAGCCACCGAGACTTTGAAAATTCCGTTTTCACAGCGGGCAACGTTAGGCAAGTCACCGTCGTTTCCCATCCAAAAACGCAGTACTTGCTCCACTAGGAGACGACCATGCCAAGCAGCAGGAGGCTCCACCGAGATCCAGATAGAAGCCTGAGAAGGAGGCTTGCGAGACGAGGGGTCTGCAAGGCGAGAGAAGATAGTGGAGCGGAAATGCTCAAGGAAGAAGTTTTGCACTGCTACAGCCGGAGCAGTGGATCCATGCATATCGGATTCAGCAAAGATGGGAGGGAGCCCAGAAGCCGAGAGAAACCCATCCTTTGTGAAAGGTAACAGGTCCGAAGGGAGAGGGAGAGTGGCAGCAGGAGGAGAGGTGTTGGTCGGAGTATTCACCGCCGGAGATGTTCCAGGGAGAGCTTCACCGGGGAGAGGCGGAGGAGGGGGAACGGAGCTCTCCATCACATCTTCCGCCCTGCTTCTCACGCGCACACCTTGCCGCGGAGCACGCCCACTTCGATTTGCCTAGGCGCTGCCGCTGCGCTAGTAGCTGAGGCAAGCCATCTCCGCAATGGTTCAGGTTGCAACCCCGTGCAGCTCGGACGCAGCTCCGTCTCGCGCTCCCTGCGCCTTCATTCCCCAGACGTCGTCACGGTGTATTCTCCACAATTCGCCGCCTCCACTCCTTCCTCCTTTCGCCTCACGTCCTCCATCCCGGCACACGAGCGAAGGGTGGCAAGACTCCCACAGGCGATGCTGATTGCCGCTTTGCAGATGCGCTAGAGTGGGTAATGATTTGGATGCGCTGCCCCCAACAATCCACGGCGTCGAGACGATGGTGGTGAAAGAAGCGCCGTACGTAAGCTGCCCACTGTCTTGGTCGCCGGCAGAATTAGCCGCCCCGCGTGTGAGGAGCTCCGCTGCTGCTTTCTTACTGCCCACCCCAATGCTGCGCATTTGGCGCCTCTTTGCCGCTGCCGTCGGCCCACCAGCCGTGAAGACAAAGAGGCAAGCAATAGGCGTGCTCGCGAACGTTGGCTGGTTCGTATACTGGATGAAGCGAATTCGCCGGCGAGCAAACCCAACCTCGTGCATCTTTTGTGCGCCTGAGCTGAAGGAGCTTGCGGCCACTGATTCATCCACCGAAACTTCACGTTCTGCAGCTTTGGCCTTCAGACAGACAGACAGAGTCCCTCTTGATGTGGTCCAGAGGTAATGCAATGGCAGCTGATTGCAACATGTTCGACAAAATGCCCATTTGACAAGATTTGAACGCAAAGCCCGTTTCATTCACCCAATGCAACTTTGTTAGCCCTACTGTCAATTGTGGCATGATCTTCTAAAAGACAATTAACACAAATCCTGGACAGTGGCAAAACATGCTTTCGAGTGCTGCTTGCTCTAAGATCCACGGTGGCCTGTGTCCATCCTCTCCAATTAACAGACTACTACTTCTTTGGCTCCTGAACTCTATTGATTCGTGAACATATATGAGTCCTAATAATTGACTGTTTAGGAAATTGGTGTTACATGATTCCTGGTTGCTTCATGAGTCCGACACTGTCGCGGCTGGTGCTTTGGTGTTATACATGGTATTTCACATTATAGAGTTTTTCTATACAGTTCTACTCAATTTTGGTTGGTTTTAAGTGGACTCGATGTTTGAATTACTCCACATTAGCAAATGCTTGCTGCCTGGCAGTTGCTGTTATTGTTTTCTTGCTTATTTAGTGAGGTAGAGGAAGTGTTGTGTTTGCAAGGAAGAATATGGTGAAATCAATTTGGAATAGATTGCAATGGCAAATTCTGATGATTTCACATATGTTTATGTTATGATTATAAAATTTAAGTCAAAGTGTTATTTCCATGGAAAATTATACATACTAATGTAAAAAATTCAAGTTTATTTGAATTATACCAGGTTGTGTTCAATTGAATATCTACAACAGAGTCTTTATCCAAGAATGTCCAGTAAACAATGTTTATTTTCACAACATATATTCATTCACTGTAAAGGTTTACTTGTCCTGGCAGAACCGTTTGTGCCTGCAGTACTTAAAGCTTCGGAAAAAAATAAGTTATTATTTGTATGAAATAAAAGTCTTTTTATTACTTCACATTAGAATGTCAACGAAAATTGTTATACCATGTCTACAGAAATGTTTTTATTTTCCTTTTGTTACCGCGGTGGTTCAAACACTGCTATTTGTGACCAACATAAAAACCTTGATCCAAACATTATTTGGCACTCGCCTTCCTATAATTGCTAGTACATGCCATTAGATTCAAGCACACTCGCTACATTTTGAAAGTCCTGTATAAACTAACTAATTTCCCTTTCATCACTATTAATTATGGAGCACAACTGTGCTTCTCAACTAATCCTACTACCTGGGCTAAAGACACGGCAACGCCGTGTCATCTTTCTAGTTAAAATCTAGCTTACAACCAAGCCTATGGTTTTAATATTGGGCCTAAGTCAACAAAATTAGATTTGTTCCACATAAATTAATTAAATTATGAAATTTTTTAATGTAAAGAGAATATTCTAAAATAATGTTTTCCCTATTTAGTTCTATCTTATATTGTAAGCACAATCCGATAGACAATTAGATCTTTATATGGATGCTAGTCACCCTATGTGTATCAGTAAGAATTTTTGTTTCTATCATTTTCTGTTTCCACGCAAGAATATCCTTGTACTTCACATTAATCTTTTCTCTAGAAACTTCTATGAAAATAATATTATCATTTATTTAATCTTGCAATATTGAAAATTCTTATTTTGTATGCTACTGTTTTGCTACTCTCTAGATTGAGTAAATTTCATAAAACTTTTATGCTCCTTGTGTTGTAAAGCCCCAAATAGTTTTGGCTTGTATCACTTAAACCAATAACTTGTATTTATATTGTCTCACCAAAATTCATCCCTATTAAAAATAACAGAATATGAAAAGTTGACCCAATGTTAGACTTGTGTGGTGCACATGTCCTAATTGAATTTGATTGATAGGATCAACGAGCCAGTTCATCTTCCAACATGGAAACAAGACACTTGTACCACATAACCATAAAATTGGGTCCACATGTTGGGTTCATAATTATTTTGGGATGATAAAGTTGAATGTAGATGAACCAATTATTGTTTTTTTAAAAAATTTCTAAGTATAGCTGAAAAATAAAGAGGAAAGGTAGCGTTTGAAAATAAGATATCATTAGTACAAATTACCTACCCCACCCCATAGAAAAGAGATTAAAAGGATAGTTCAAATAATCTCCAATAACTGTAAAATATAATGGCGGCCCATCAATATACGCTCGTATGTTGGGCTGAGGCCCATTTTACTTATACTGCCTATGGATTATTAGTGTACCTTTCAAAAGTAAATCTACAACAGATTCTTCCCAAGGCCCATTGATGTCAAGGGAATCACCATTGTTGCATTTTTTTTTTAAAAAGTTAATTTTATAATATCATAACTTTTTAAATTACTTTTAGAAAACCATAACTATTTATGTCTGAGTATAGTAAAACCGCAATTGTCTCGTTTTGTCCCACGTATCAACTTTGGGTTTGGGCGTTGGACAAGTGCGGTTGACGTGTGACGGTGTGAGAGCAGACAAAAAGTTGTGCTTTTGCCGTAAAAAGTCGCACGTGGTTATAGTTTTGTGATACAATGGACCGACCATATAGTTGCGATACATGAATTAGTTAAAAATAGAGTTATATCCTGATATGATCCTTTTATTAATGTCTTGACATTTTGAAATTATCTTCTGTATATATCATTTCGAGTGAATTGCATCGGTGGTACCACAACTTGTGAGGTGGGTGCGATTTAGTCATACAACTTGAAAATTGCTCAATTGGGTCACATAACTTGTTATGGTAGTGTATATGAATCATTATGTAGGCAAAAGAATGCCACAATAGCATATTTTGATGATATGAGAGCAAAGAACAACCATCATGTAGGCAAAAGGATGTCATATTGACATATATAGTGTGACTTATGAGCTAATGGTAGTGGTTTGAAGAATTTGACTTCGTTGGAGAAGTTGCATTGATAAAAATGAATTCAATAGAATTTGCAAGTGTGGGAAGAAAACAAAGTGACTTTTGCATATGGCACACGAAATATATGTTGTGGAAACATATCTGTGAATAAATATTGAACCTTGATTTTGTTTTGCTCCATACAAACTTTTCTTATAACATATTTTTAGTGTATAACTTTATTTATACCATCATAACAAGTTGTGTGATTTGATTGAGCAATTTTCAAGTTCTATCAATAAAATGCACCCATCTCACAAGTTGTTGTACTACTGGTGCAATTTACTCTATCATTTATCAATCGAAGTATTCAAATGGGATGCCATATTCAAATGATACCAGTAAGAATCTGTAAGTCTTTTGTTGAAATTAAAAGCTTTTACTGTTGAAATCCTAAGAGAAATTCACATTCGAACTTTTACTCAAAGGAGTATATGTAGTAAGTATCAGAATGTACAGTGCGTGGAATTTCAAACATTTTCAGGCGCAACTGACACATCAGAACGACGAATCAGAGGTGGAGCATGACTGCTCGCTTGCCGTCATCGTCATCGATCTCGTGCCCCTCGCCATTGGAGCCGTAGCTCCACGGTGTTTGGCGACGTCTTCCTTGAGGAGAGTGATCTCGTGGCACACCTCCACCATTGTCGGCCGCGCCGTCGGCGAGTGCTGCGTGCACGCAAGCCCGAGGTCGATCAGCTCGACCATGACGTCCTCCCTGAGCGCCTCGTCCGCCACCGCCGTCGCCGCGTCCGTCAGCCATGACCGCGCGACGATCTCGCCGACGTCGTGCGGGTAGTGCCGCTTGACCCAATCGTGGAGCGTCAGCCCTTCCTGGAAGATCACATCGGTCGGCCGCTTTCCGGTGATCAGCTCAAGAAGCAGGACGCCGAAACTGTACACGTCACCTTGCGTCGACGGGTGGCCTCCTAACCCATACTCTGGACCATGCAAGAACAGAGCACAAGAAAGCGTATGAGATCATTATTCAAGTACAGTAAATGTAAATAATTAACTCACGATTGATCTAAGTAGCTACCTGGTGCGATGTAGCCGACTGAACCCTGTAACAATCCGGTTATGGAGTTGCACGGATCAGCGGAGCCGGTGTTGCCGCCGAAGTCGCTGTCGCCGACGTCCTTCACCAGCTGCGCGATACCAAAGTCCGCCACGACGGCCGTCATGTCGTCGTCGAGGAGGACGTTGCTGGGCTTGAGGTCGCAGTGCACGACGCGCACCGGCGCGTAGTGGTGCAGGTAGGCGAGCCCCTCGGCGACGTCGCCGGCGATGGCGACCAGCTGCGCGAGGTCGAGGCCTCGGCCGGGGCGGCCGTCGGGCGGGTACAGACGGCCCTCGAGGCTGCCGTTGCGCATCAGCGGGAGCACGAGCGCGTGGAAGTCCGGCTGGGTGCACGTGGTGACCACGCGCACCAGGTTCCGGTGCCGCGTCCGCCGCAGCACCTCGCACTCCCGCTTGAAGCTCCGGGACACCTCGCCGCCGCTCTTCGGGTCGAGCACCTTCACGGCGACGCGCGTCCCGTCGCGGAGCGTCCCCTCGTAGACGCGCCCGAACCGCCCGGCGCCGATCAGGCGCGCCTGCTCGAAGCCCCGCGTCGCCTCGGCGAGCTCCCGGTGCGACACCCGCGGGTGGTCACGGTCCATCGGCTCGTCGGCGTCGGTCAGCAGCATCGACCGTCGCGAGTCGCGTCGCACCTCCGCGCTCGACGTCGACGCCGCCCGGCGCACGACGACGCCAATGATAGCCAGCGTGAACCCGACGACCGTGATCACCACGGGCAGCACCACGCGCCGGTCGCGAAGCATGCGGTGGTGCTTCGCGGCACCGCACCGGGCCAAGCCAGCCACGGACCCGCAAAGGCCCGCGTCGCCGAGGAACGCGTCCGCCGGGAAGCTGGCGAAGGCACCGGGGCCAGGCACCTCGCCGGAGAAGCCGTTGTAGGAGAAGTTGACGTGTCGCAACGACGCCGACGTCACCAAAGACAGCGGCAGCGGACCGGTCAGGACGTTGTACGACACGTCAAGGACCTGCAAGAACGGCAGCGCGCCGACGGAGTCCGGGAGGCCGCCGTCCAGCTTGTTGCCGGAGACGTTGAGGTACTCGAGCGCGACGCAGCTGCCGAGCTGCGGCGGGATCGCGCCGGACAACCTGTTGGACGACAAGTTTAGCACCTGCAGCATCACCATCTTGCTGATGGTCACCGGGATCGGTCCTTCTAGCAAGTTTCTAGAGAGGTTCAGGTACAGCAGGCTGCTCAGATCGGACAAGTCTGCAGGGATCGTGCCATGCAACGCATTGTGAGAGAGATCAAAATTCTGCAGGTTCACGCACTGCGCTAGGCTCGGGGGTATGGCGCCGGAGAGGCGGTTGTGCGACAGCACGAGCTCGCGCAGCTGCGTGAGGTTGGAGAGCGTGGCGGGGACGGCGCCGGTGAGCCTGTTGTGCGAGAGGTCGACGAGGCCCAGCCGTGGGATCATGCCTAGCGACGGCGGGATGTCGCCGGAGAGCAGGTTGTTGGAGAGGTGCACCCGCTCCAGGCGCTGCATCCCGGCGATGCTCGGCGGGATGGAGCCGTTGAGGAGGTTGTGGGACAGGTTCAGCGCGGTGAGATTGGCGAGGTCGGAGAGGTTCGCCGGGATCGGGCCGAAGATCTTGTTGTACTCTAGATGGAGCTGCCTGAGGCCGCCGGAGAGGCGGCCAACAAGCGGTGGGATTGTTCCGGCCAGCTCGTTCCCGGCGACGCCGAGCTCCTTCAACTTGGTGCAGTTTGTAAGGCACGCAAAGAAAGGCTCGAGGTTGGTGTTGTTCTCCGGACTCTCCAAGTAGTTGTATGAAAGGTAGAGAAGCTCCAAGTCCCTCATGTTCCTGAACATGTCCGATGGAAGCTCACCGGTGAGAAAATTGGACTCCAGCAGCAGCCATTTCAGCTTCGTGGAGTTGGATATCGAACTGGGGATGCCGCCGACGAGGTTGTTCGACCACAAGACCAAGAACATCAGGTCAGGGAGAGGGCAATCTCCTTGGATGGGGATCTTGCCATCGAGTGAATTGGAGGAGAGGTCAATGTACTGCAAGGCAGACAAGTTGCAGAAGATGGCCTCCGGGATGTGCCCGGAGAGGTTGTTCTCGCCGAGATTGAGGTAAAAGAGGTTCCGAATGCATGTGAGCTCGGTGGGGATTGGCCCCTCCAAATTGTTGCTGCCAATGCTCAATTGCTTCAGCTTGGAGAGGTTACCGAGCTCCGGCGGCACTTCTCCGGTGAAGAAGTTTCCGGAGAGGTCGAGAGAATTGAGGCTAGAGAGGTTGCCAAGCTCCGGTGGAATCCTCCCGGCAAATGAATTTGCTGATATGTCTAGTGAATTGAGGTGAAAAAGGTTTCCCAACTCCGACGGAACTCTTCCGGTGAAGAGGTTCCCCGAGAGATTGAGTATGTTGAGGTGGGAGAGGTTGCCAAGGGCAGGAGAGACCTCACCGGAGAGCTTTTGATCACTGAGGACTAGCTTCACGACACGTCTCGTCGCCATGTCGCAAGCAACACCGGTCCAATTGCACACATCAAGCGAACCCCAACTAGCAAGAGCTCCATTGGGATCATTAGACACACCGGACTTGAAGGATAGAAGAGCGGAGTGATCATCTAACCAGCCAGCGGAAAGAGTAATGCTCGGACCGTTGAGGAAGAAGAAGAGAAGGAAGGTGAAGGCGACGGCGGGCATTGGCACAACCTCCATGGAAGCATGAGGTTCTCCGGTGCTGAAGAATTCTCAAATCTCGCATTCGAAGCAAATTGCTTGGTGATGGCAACGTTTGCTACACCGCTGACGCTCTTAAAGGAGGGAAAAGTGGCATCCTTGCCTAACTGCCGTTTAGCTGCAGACGTTACACATTGGCGCCATGTATTTTGACTTTGCATCTTATGATACGTGACGAAATGTGACTGCGCATTGTGTTTCTCTCTGAAACGTGGGGCCATGCAGTATCGATACGGTCTCCAGTAGTCCAGTGGAATATAATCTAATTGTAAATGGTTAATTAAGGTGTAGATTACGGCGGGACAGTGGATTAGACAGGGTGATTAGTGGGCGTAATCATGTGTCGTGTGCGTGCGCACAAAAAGTACGGTACATTTTCTGGTTTGATCCATGGATTAATGCTGATGTTGGCTATATGCGACGTAGACCTATGTAAGGTGTAGTAATTAGGTGGCCGAGATGCGTGTTTGTGGTGTGGACCGTCATTGTTTCAAAAGCTAGGCCTATGTATATAGGTCACTTTGGGATACAGGGGTCCTTTTTGCATATTGTTTTTCGAAAGGAAACAAAGTTCAAATGCGCCATAGATTATTCCACGCTGAGAGAACAAAGTTAATGTTAACTTTCAGACTGTTGCAATCTACAAAGCAACTTGTATAGGCAGGTCAAACCTCCTCAATAATTAAATCTTCATAGACTAAAGTGCATTCATACATGTAATGGTGCTACGTGTTTAGCGTATGGACCTCTTGCCGCAACTTCTCTTTGTGCAGATAATGGTAGATGATCTTATGAGTCTTTTTTTTTTTGGCGAGGGGATACTTCCTCTAGTTGCGATTATAAGTTTTACGCGCATGCTTAAGGGAAGAAATGTTTGCAGAACATCGATACAGTTTTTTCTATGATGCTTAAGGGAAGAAATGTTCAAATAGAATAACTTACACAATATTAAATTATTTTTCATGATACTTCTTGTTTTTGAACGATTTTTCTTGATAAATCTAGCAGCATAAGTTGTCATTTATGCAGCATCCTTCATTTTTAGTTTATCAGAAAGATATGGCAAGGTGCTGTCCTGAACGACGTTATTTTTGTGTGAAGTTGTGGATGGAGAGAAATGATAAAGAAAATGTTACTAAGTGATTAGTAACAATGAAACATGTTGGAGATTACCCGGTTTTATTGTTCCGGGGAGAGGCAAAAGACATGAGGTAATGTCGCATCGGTCCATAATCTTAAAATAAAAAATTGTGCTCTACAACTTTTGCCACATAATGTAATCGCACTGGATAAGACAATTGATCAGAGCGTTAGATGGATCGCACTGGGAAATGCATGCATCGTTAGTTTGTGTCTGTCTGCATATGTGATCTTTTGTAAAAGGGTGGTGGTACCATCTTTTGTACGACAAAGGAGAAAAGACGAATCAAATGCAGAGTGAAGAAGAAATCACTAAGCTAGTTACAGTCACATCAATCTTTGCTCATTGCTAAGCTGCCTGCAACAACAAAAAACTAAATTTACATCAGCTAATTTGATCCATTCTCCTAGGCTGCTGCTGAGAGGGGAAAATGTTTTAATGGAGATTTTCCGGTTTTATTGTTCCAAGGAGAGGCAATGAGACATGAGAGGTTTACCACAAAAGGGTAATTCGCCTGGGTCAGGGCAAAAATGTTTAACGGAGATGCGAGGAATCGAACCCCGACCTCCTAATCTTAGGAAGCCCATCGAAAGTGCTCTACCAATTGAGCTACATCCCCATTTCATTTTTTACTTTTCCACTATAATATACTTATTGTACTACTTTATATTTGCGTATTAAGTATGTATGCTAATAGTATTTTCGCCGCTTTCTGTTAGGGTATAAATATATGCCCAGGTCATACCCCACAAGATTGTTTTTGAAAATAAGGCAAGAGCACTGCCATTATTAAGCAGGAAACCCCACGAGATCAAAAATAATAAATTGGTAACAACAATATTTCTTGAGCATGACATGCATATGTAACAATGTGTAGATCGCTTTCTGAATTCGGATACAGGTAACCAAGCGGCTGACCAAATTAAAGCTGGCAAGCGTGCAATTTAAAAACCCTAGTTGATATCATACACGACAAGAACACGAAAGTTCTTGTCAAATCCAGAACAACATTAAACTAGTACAATGTTAGTGGTGAAGACAGCATTCATGATCATCAGATGCATCGAACAGTGTTGACAATTTGCCGTGTTTATTTGTTTATGTGTGATCGTGAGCACCTGAATAATGACCTAACTCAAGAGCCTTTTCTCTTCCTACGGCTAATGGAGTCCGACAAGTTTGCAACACAGATTAATGGAGTGCCTTCTCCATCAGAGAATTAAGAACTCAAAGAATTAGCACTAGTTATTAGTAGGCAGCTCCCAACCATCCAATGATCCAAATAAACTAATCCATGGTGGCGAACCAGAGGCGGGAGATGATCAAATGATTCAAATCCACCACAAGAAAACAGCAGCATACATCGATGTTTCCTGGCGCGTAGTGTACTAGTGTATGCATGCACCAACGAAGTAATCCTAGTTTATTTGATGTTTAATTTAGTTCGAGAACAGCGAATCCTTAGTCGAGAACGAACGGCGGCCGCCGTCGTCGGCGCAGTGCCTGGCGAGATCCTCCTTTAGCAATGTGATCTCGTGGCAGACGTCCGCCATCGTCGGCCGCAGCGCCGGCGAGTGCTGCGTGCACACGAGCCCAAGCTCGATCAGCTCGACGACCGCCATGTCGGCCCCCGCCGGGAGCTCGCGCTCTCGCCACGGCGAGTGCGCGACCACGGCCGCGATGTCGTGCGGGTAGTGCCGCTTGACCCAGTCGTGCAGCGTGAGGCCCTCCTGGAAGATCACGTCCGTTGGTCTCTTCCCGGTGATCAGTTGAAGAAGCAGCACGCCGAAGCTGTACACGTCTCCCTGCGTCGAAGGATGTCCTCCTAATCCGTATTCTAATCAAACAAAAAAATAGAAATAGGATTAGTGAATGTGCTGATCCTAGGAAAAAGGTTAGGGATAATTAAGCATGCTTATATGCTTTTGTGTACACGTATGATATGTCCTCACATGCATGCACGCACGTGTCGGCATGCGCAACGTACCAGGTGCGATGTACCCGACTGAGCCCTGCAACAGTCCGGTGATGGAGTTGCACGGCGCGGCTTCGTCGCTCGTGCTGCTGGCTTCTTCCCCGACGCCACCGGCGACGAGCTTCGCGATGCCGAAGTCAGATATCACGGCGCGCATTCCTTCGTCGAGGAGGACGTTGCTCGGCTTGAGGTCGCAGTGCACAACCCTGACCGGCGCGTAGTGGTGCATGTAAGCCATCCCCTCCGCGACGTCGCCGACGATAGCCATGATCTGCCCGAAGTCCAGGCGGCCGCCGTCGTCATCGTCGCCGGCGAGCGGGTAGAGGCGGTCCTCCAGGCTGCCGTTGCGCATCAGCGGCAGCACGAGCGCGTTGAAGCCGGCCCTGCTGCACGTGGTGATCACCCTGAGGAGGTTCTTGTGCCGCGTCCGCCGCAGCACCTCGCACTCCCGCTTGAAGCTGCCGGACACCTCGCCGCCGCCCTTGGGGTCGAGCACCTTCACGGCGACGCGCGCGCCGTCGCGGAGCGTCCCCTCATAGACGCGCCCGAAGCGGCCGGCGCCGATCAGGCTCGCCTCGACGAAGCCGCCGGTCGCCTCGGCGAGCTCCCGGTACGATATCCTCGGGTACTCCCTCTCCGCCTGGTCCTCGACGTCGACGAGGCGCATCGACTGGCGCCCTGAGCGCTTCGCCCTCGCCGTCGCCATGGACCGGCACCCGACCGCGCATAGCATGAGCGACACGGCGGCCACGATGCCGATGACGGCGGGGACCAACGGGTGCCGGTGGCGCCGGCCGCGCTCCGGTTCGCACAAGGCAATGCCGGAGACATAGCCGCAAAGGCTGGGGTTGCCTCGGAACGCCTCCGCCGAGAGGTTTGCGAGGACGCCGGCGTCCGGCACCGCGCCGGAGAAGTTGTTGTACGAGAAGTTCGCCTCCCGGAGCGACGTGGACACCTGCAGCGACTCGGGCAGTGGCCCAGAGAGCGCGTTGCGCGACACGTCGAGCACCTGCAGGAACGGCAGCGCCGTGACGGACGCCGGGAGCGCGCCCCGGAGCGCGTTCCCGGAGAGGTTGAGGTACTCGAGCGCGACGCAGCTGCCGAGCTGCGACGGGATCTTGCCGGCGAGCCGGTTCGCCGACAGGTCGAGCGCCAGGATCATGTCCATCTTGCTGAGCTCGAGAGGGAGACGCCCTTCCAGGTGGTTGTTCGAGAGGTTGAGGTACAGCTTCAGGCTGCTCAAGGCGGCGACGTACGCCGGGATGGTGCCTTGCAAGCCATTGTAGGAGAGGTCCAAGATTTCCAGGTTGAGGCAGTCGCCGAGGCTCGGGGGAATGGCGCCGGAGAGCTGGTTGTGGTGCAGCATCAGCCGCCTGAGCTGCGTGAGGTTGGAGAACGTGTCGGGGATCGGTCCGGAGAGGCGGTTGCCGGACAGGTCGACGAGGCCGAGGTGCAGGATCTCGCCGATGGACCGGGGGATCTCGCCGGAGAGGAGGTTGTTCGACAGGTACAGCCGCTCGAGCCGCTGCATGCGCGACATGGCCGGCGGGATGGAGCCGTTGAGCAGGTTGTTGGAGAGGTTGAGGTAGGTGAGGTTGACGAGGACGGAGATGTTCCCCGGGATGGGGCCCGAGATAGCGTTGTCCTCGAGGTGGAGCTGCCGGAGGCCGCGCGGGAGCTGGCCGACGAACGGCGGCAGCCGCCCGCCGAGGTTGTTCCCGGCGAGCTCGAGCTCCTGCAGGCGAGTGCAGTTCCTGAGAGACCGGAAGAACGGGTCCAGGTCGGTGTTGCCGCCATGGCTGGAGAGGTTGTTGTACGAGAGGTAGAGGAACTGGAGCCGCGGCAACCTGTCGAACACCTGCCACGGCAGCTCGCCGGCGAGGTAGTTCGACTCGAAGTCGATCCACTCGAGGATGGAGGAGTTGGCCAGCGCCGGCGGGATCACGCCGGACAGGTCGTTCGACCAGAGGAGGAGGTACCGGAGGCTGGGGAGGCGGCACTCGTCGGCGTAGGGGATGTCGCCGGCGAGGGAGTTGTTGGCGAGGTCCAAGTACTGCAACGCGGAGCAGTTGCAGAAGAGCGTCTGGGGAATGCCGGCGGAAAGCCGGTTGCCGCTGAGGTCGAGGTAGTAGAGCTTCTGGAGGAGCCCAAGACTGGCCGGAATAGCACCCTCGAGGAGGTTGTCCGTCAAGCTCAGCTGCGTCAGCATGGACAGCGCGCCAAGCTCCGGCGGGATCGGGCCGGCGAGAGCATTGCTGGAAAGATCAAGGACGGTGAGGAAAGACAGCCGCCCCAACGCCGGCGAGATCACGCCGCGGATCCCCTTCCCACTGAGCACCAGCTGCGTGACACGCCGCCTGCCCGGGCCACCGCACATGACGCCCGTCCAGTTGCAGAACTCCGGCGAGCGGCCCCAGTCGGCGAGGGCGCCGCCGGGGTCGGCGGCCACGTTGGACAGGAACGCGAGGAGCGCGGCGCGGTCGTCGTCGGGCACTGGTGGTGGTGCGGCGACTGCTGCCGCGACAGCGATCGGCACGAGGCCGACATGAAAGATGATGATTGGGATGAGCAATTTGGCCATAGGGGCCGAAAGGGCGGTGTAGACGAGGTGGATCTGGTGATCATTGATAGCAACGTCTGCTACAATGCCGTGGTTTTATGGGGAACAGGGGGAGAGGGAGAAGAAGAACGAGGTGTAGTAGCTGGAGAAGATACGAGGAAGGGAAAGGCGGGAAGGTGGCTGCCTAACTGCAAGTTGAAACTTGAAAGGCTGCGGCCAGTTTGGCGCCAAATGTTTGACTTTGCATTGGGATGTGTGCATGCGCACGGTTTGGTGATTGATCTGATTACCTGGAGATCCAATTCACAGTTGTCTCCATGCAAGTCGAGTTTAGATTAGTTTTGGTTATCCCCGAAGTCACGTACGTGTCGAATTGTTGCGACCTTAGTTCTTCTCAAGAGGTAAACGTCCAAACTGACCATGCCACGTAAGATGGACTCATGTTAAGTCATATTCATTCGCCTAGGCTATCGAACTCGAAAGACAATTTTTTTTTTTTTCAGAAACTGAAAAGTGTTGCGGCATATTGCACCTTAAGATGCTTGCAACCTTATTTAATTTGTTGCTAGCGCATCATTTCAGCATCTTATGAATATATTGAAGGGAAATAATGTTCAAAAAAAGCTACATAAAATGAGAAAATAATACTCTTCTTATAGATTTATCCTACATGAAGTAGGATAAAGTACACTCACTTTTCGAACACGCTCTGATTAATCAAGTTATACACTGACCTTTCGGTATGAAATTGTAAACCAGCTCATTCAACCGCACACGCAATCTTACGGAAACCACTAGTCTGCTCTAAAGGAGCCTTACACGAATGTTAAATTGAGCGCACGATCGATCGTCATCTGTGGATGACGAGTCAGATCTGGGTGGGATTAAGCCCTAACACGCGTGCAATTAGAAACGATAAAACAATGATTTGCTGCATCTGCACTGCAGCCATGAGAAAGCCAGTCATAATCTGCTAGTGTACGGTACGTTTCCATCTCCTGTTTTCGTCTTGCTAGTACGTCATGTGATAAGTGGTCTTGAGCTGGTGTTGCGGTGTGATGTGGCGACCCGTTGCTCCGAGATGCTGGTGCGGTTGGGGAGGCTTGTCTGCTCCGATGGTGACTTGGACACGATCACACGACATGCAAAGCTACTGCCCTTCAGACCATCACCGAATCGGAAGCCGAAAGCTACGAGTCACTTCAAGTCTGCAGCAGCGAAGTCGCGTGACGTGATCCGATGGAGTAGCCACGCAAAAGTGGCAAGGGAAGCTGTCACGAGTGGGGAACACCTTGGCACGTGTCGGGCTGTCGAGGGAATGGCCAACAAGCCAAGCGTGGTGAAAAGAGGCCTAATAATGGTACAGGTGAAAGTACAATGGCAGCAGAGGTCCAGGGCTCTGTCACTCCATAATCCTTGAGGACGTGTTTGCCGCACCTTCATAGCCCTCTGTCTCACATGTTATAGACTCAATTTCTTGCTAAACTCGTTAAATTTCGTCGTGTGACGGTCATAATTTGACTATGGTTAGGTGTGATTGTGACTAGCATTCAAATATACCTAAACCTCAAATGTTTTACTGTGCGAAAAAAAAAACAAAGGAAGTAGGTCTACGAATTTACCTTTTTCCTTCAAAATGGGAGTGAGGAGAACCTTTTCAGTATCATTCTAAGTGATACCACCCCATTATAACTTTGGATGAAGCGCAAGAAGAGTGGCATGCATCAACAGTGTGTACCTATCGAAGATGAATAGAGATCAAGATTTTTCACTTAACGAAAGGTCACCATGTCGAGAGCATAACTTAGATCACTTCTAAAACAAACTACTTTATGCTGAAAAATTGCATCACCACGCCAGTGTAAGTTGTAACATGTCAACACATCTATAATCGTAGACTAGGTGTGCCCACAGTCGCACACTGGATGTTGAGCTCTTAGGTGGGATTGGGTGTTGACTTGAAAGGCTAAACGATATTTACAGAGGCCAGAAAAGTTACTTGAGTGGAAGGCGAATTGGTCATGGAGATGTGAGCATCAGACTTGCATTCCAAATGCATGATAGAATGATAGCAAGCATGAAACATTGTTGAAAATTAATTAACTGCGGTGATAGAGGGATCTAAATGGACAGCCACGACAAAAGAGCAGAAATTACAAGTTTTGTTAGCTTGTCTCGATGCTGAAAGCACAAATTTTCAACTAAGTGCTTGCATTTTCTTCAGGAGCTCTGTCACGCAACACAAAAGTATGAGCACCATTCGTATGTTTTGTCAAATATGTGTATTCGTACTCCTAATATGACTTAGCAAAGATACGAGATTCCTAACTAAAAGTATAGTTGCCCGGAAAGCTGATCTAGACTTGATCAAAAAGTCTATCCATTTCTATCTTCGTTGCCGGTTCCCACTGAAAATTCAACTTGCATGTACAGAAAATATCATGCTACTTCCGAGCAGACGCAGAGAATGGAGAAAATAACACTTGAAGTGTGCATCTTGTCACTAAACTATACAAGTACTCAAGTTAAAAGTGCAAAAATGCTTAGTGCTTACTCTGCAAATGCACAATCAAATTGAAAATCAAAACAGGAAACCTTTTCAATCTGCACGATTATTACGAAAAGAAAAAAGAACCAAAGAAGAAGAAGATGATGATGCTAAAAGACAAAAGCGGACGAATGTGGCCTGGCTTTCTCCTCGGTGGAGGATGATGTTTCAGTAGGTGGTAACACTTTTTTTGCGAACCAGTAGGTGGTAACACTAGAACCTGAAGAAATAATATCTATAAACACATGGAGCAGGATAAGGTATACAGTACGTACCTTGTACCTTCAAAACTGGGTACATTGTTGTGATGATTGACCGTTCCAGATTCAGATGACCATCATACGAAGCACTATCAATCAGCTCGAAAAGACGGATCATGATGGATAGAATCATATAGTACTGTCAAAATACATCTCCATTTAAGTGTATTTCACCAGCTAGCTCTTAAGTCCACTATGTGCAGCACCGCAGGCTCCTCCAGGAGCAAGAAACATTAATCTAGTGGTGGGATGGTGGTGGTTTTGCATCATGGTATCGTGGATTGACTGTTGCAATAGTTTTAGTTTTATAGCAATGGATCAATTACCACGTTTCTTCAGAGAGCGCCTCTAAACCATGAGGACCTCTAGTGCAAATGATACAGCTCACACAAATGCAACAGTGTAATAATTATCCAAGTCTAGGTCATTATCTTGAACATCAGAAAAAACACCGAGATGTCGATCCAAATTTATTTTTCAGACTCACATTAATATCAATGTAGAGTGTCACTGTGTCAGTTCGTGGAAGCAAAAACTATTCCACAATTTTATCCCCTGTTTCCTTGAGGGGATAAGTGGCACCAACCACCAATAGAGCTGGTAATTTAAAATTATTAAAAGTTGGTAACTGGCACCAGTTACTCTGAAAATAAAACAGCTATCGCAACCCCTGTATAGGCAGAACAAGTGGAGTTTGTGATGCTGGAACATTGGGATGCTTATCGTCTCTTGAACCATAGCAGTACTGGACTACAAATTACATGTCACTGCGCATATTGGACTGCACAGGCATTGGGCTCCCAGCCAAGAATGATTTGATGAGGGTGAGAGCCTGTTTGGGGCGATGAAGAGGAACTTCATGACCTGCACCTCTCACGGTCACAAAAGTTAGACCCGTGTACCCTTGACTCCAGCCACCAACCTGTTTATACACAAAAGAAATCAGAAGGAATGAAGCTTGGATACCCCCACGAAGAGCATGTTTTTTGGAGCAAGACGCTAATAAATGATAGTAAGAAATTATGATTTATAAAGGCGCATGACCTTAGGAGAGAGAAAAAATATACAAATACATGTGACTAAGATTTGGGGATTTCCCACATGAATTCCAATCTGATCAAGTAGATTGCGTACAGGCTTCTAAAGGGACAAAACTGTGTGCTTAATGGGCTAAATGAACCTTAGAAAGCCGTGTTATGTATGATAACACCATGCGGATTATAAACCTTACAAGTACCAAATGCATCTTAAGGCTTGTCTAGCCCTATCCCAGGAGCAAGAGTTCAACAGCCAGTGGTTCTCTTCACTTCCCACAAAATTTAGCAATTTGAGTAACATGAGACAGATCAAATATAAGAAGAATGGATATGAAAACTAATGCAATCAAAACTAAAACGAGATCACAAATGCAAATATAACTCATTCATGAATTACGCAGAAGGATGGACAGCGTAATTGGGAAGAAAAGGATGAGTGTGATGAATTGGTTCAGTGTAGAGGCAAAACGAGACATGCTAAATAGGCACATACAGACAGAACAAATTAGGCACAAACAAACCCAAAACTTGAGCATGCATATCTTTGAGCAGCCACTACCACTGAACACCCACAAATTTTAGGTGAAGAAGCTCCTACCTCCCCATCATCATCATACCAAGCATGCCAAGGATTTACTGTTGGAAGCTTGAGAGCATCGACACTGTATCTAGTTGATGTCACTGGAATCACTGCATCTGTATCTCCACTGGATAAAGTTAAAAAAAAATAAAAATTAGAACAAGGGATCCTCATCTACTGTCTGTGTAATACTGTTATTTATGATTTTTTGAGGTAAATCTTTTAGATTTTGTATACGCAAATAAAGTTTTGAGGTATTTCTTTTACTCAAAATGGTAGGAGAGCTGCCCGTCATTATATTATGTAGAAAAGATCATGTAAAAGAAACACCCTACACGAACATATGAAACTCACGCAGCGTATGCGACGGAAGGCACAAGAGGCTCTAAGAGCACATTCGCACTGTGAATAACAGTCAAGTAATAAATTGAACAAGAGAAAACAGTCCTATCCTTATCTATCATCCCTGAAAGAAGTGTCTCACCTCTAGGTTACAGAACACACATGTTTATTGGACAAAAGGTACTAACGGTAGAACTAAGATATACCTACGGCTACGAGTAAAAAAACAAGTTTATTCCCGATTTGCCCGAGTCGCAACATATTAGCCGCAACTCCAATGCTGAAAAGAAACACATGTCAAAATTTGAGCCAAGAGACTTGCTTAAAACTTTGCTAAAGATCATAATTTAGCATCAGAGCGATGTTTTTTGGGTGGATTGAAACTTCTATGTCAAAAGTTCACAAAATTGGTAATCACCTGAATACCCATATCCGAAGCCCATACTGTATAAGTTCGTGATAGATATGCAGCACAGATCTTTCACAGTCCCCCCAATGAGTATTGACAACTTCGCTGTGGAGTATAACAACTCGAAACGTAAGAATAACACAACAGAAATATGTGTGCTGATACGAGTGTCATTGACCTTCATGTTTCACAATTTAGTTAGTGTGAAATAATCTTAAGAAGTGAAAAGATCAATCCCAGTAAGTGCATTAGTATTAAAAGGCATAAACATGTGGCAAGAATTTCCAGGACAAATCATCGATGGATTCGTGTTGTAGTGACAAGATGAACAACTAAATGAGGTGGAAATCAAAGTGATTATCTCTTATTCTTGCCAACATAAACAGTATACCTACATCTATGGAAAGATAATAGCTGTGTCAGCAAGGATACAAACCTATAAGCTGAATTGCTTGTTAATACATTATTGGAATTCAGAATCTCAGGGTAGTGGCAAACTGGCAATCCAATATGAGAAAATATGATAATGAGAGTTACCTGCAGGTCTCCCATTTTGATTGTCCAATCACTGGACTAACGTGAAGTGCCTTTTGAACCTCAGGTAGATTGAAGTATACAGTCGAATGCTTTTCAGTGCATGGATCATACTGCTCTCCCATTTTTCCAACAGACTATTAAAAGACATACTATGAATCAGATAAACAGAATCCATGTGAAACTGTCAATTCAACATTGATAAGAGTTCAAATATCATGAGCACTCATTTGTGTAACTGCAGACAGAATAATTACGCCAGAAAAAGATGCCAGATGGAATCCAATGAATTCCCCAAATGGTCCCTTTTCTTCTAAAGAAGTCTTAGTCTAAACATCCCCCCTCACCTCACATTAATACTGTTCCATGCAGTCCAATTAGAAAAATAGTCATGAAACTTAGTTCAGTTACACATGCATATGTAGTTGAGTAAAAAATGCAAAGATATAAAAGTCAAACTGATATTATGAAATATCGCTCGAGTTATGGAGCTTGAAAACATACGTGTAGCCTTTCATCACTTTGTTTTTTGAGGCGGCGAAAGATGCATGACAAGTAGGTGTGAATATGCTATATGAATCAATGTTCCCAGCTTCAGCACTAGCAATATCAAGAATCTTCTCGCACTGTGGAGATGTATGCACAAAAGACTCAAAGTCGCAGAATATATTCAGCAGCCTGTATGTTTGATCGGAGATCAAGCCGGTGGTCCACATGAATTGAAATATTCCATAGTGGTCATGGAAATCATCCATCAGAGAATTTCCAACCTGCATGAAATGGCATCAGATCCTTGAAAAGAGACTAAAAATTAGAGTTCCTGGTCATATGTATCATTTGACCATATATTGATAGTTCAAAAAACCTCGCCCTGTAAATACTGGCATTAGAACTTGTGGTCATTTTATTATGAGATAACTGCATGAGTGCCCCTACTTTGTACCTCGATTATGACTTTTCCCTCATTTTTCAACTTTGCACCATTGTCCCTGCTTTGATGGCACAACCGTAACTTTTGTTCCTCAAAATAGGGGCAACAATGCAATAACTTGGATGAAAACAAGGGCAATGGTGAAAAGTTGAAAAAATGAGGGCAAATTCATAGTTCACACTCAAAACAGGAGTAACCATGCAATTGCCCCGATAATTATTTATACCAGTATATTTCATACATCCATTGATACAAAGATATAAGAATATAAATGAAAGAAAAATCATGTCCAAGGAAAGTTTATTATCAACTGATCTCCTTGACGTACCGCAACACGGAAACGAAGTAATCAGCATTACACTTGATTTGCAAGTTAAAAGATCAGGGTAGTTGTAAAAGAAGACACAGGACATAAAGGACAACAAAGCTTCTAATGAAACAAAACTGCAAAGGAAATCATAAACGTGAGGAAAACAACTGTTTTCAGCCTTCAAAAAACCATATCCTTGAAATACAATACAAATTGAAGAAATGTAGGTGCAATTACCAAAAACATACCATGTAGCCCTTTAGATTAAGTGATTTGTCTCCGGTAGCCTCGTGGTGCCTCTTTATGGCTTGAGCCAATTGAGGAACGTAGTGACCTACAGCAAATCGAAGTTTGATCAAGATTTGAAAGATTGAAATGTCAGCAAAGAGTTGTCCATTGATATGAGCGTGTGGAAATTAGCAAACCGTGTACCAGAACCATGAGTCAGGCTATCAGTCTCCTCTAACCTTTTATTAATACGATGATACTTTCTATTACTTTCGTTTCTGTTTCTACTTTCTTTCACTTCCTTTTAACTTATCTTCCTCCCTAGTATTCCCTTATTGTTGGTTCTTATGGGTTTCATCTGTAGCCTACCACCAACTTTCTTGGGACCATAAGGCTTTGTTGTGTGTGTTGCAGATATATAGAACACAAAAACTAAATAAAAAAACTAACCAGCATAACTCTCTCCTGTCAAATAAAATTCACGACCCTTGTACTGTGGAAATCGTTCAAGCCACTTCAGTAAAAATGCTAGTGAATCCTTGGCTGAAACAGATTGAAAGTACCAGTGAGGAAAGTCTAATAAAATTACGTTCAGGGACCAGGAAGCTCATGTAAGACATTAATACCAGTCCTCGCATCCCCATTTGTCAAGACGTCATCAGAGGTGTTTGAATATGAATAACCGACACCAACCGGTGAATCAAGGAACAATATATTTGCAACTGCAAAATTAAAGAGATTCTTAGCAAATATGTCGTTTAAGTATGACGCTGGAGTTTAATAGTATATCAGAACTAATAAAATTTAGCTGTCCAAGAGTAATAACTCCAAGTTTTATGGAAAAACAAGGACAGTTTGGGTGGATGAAACTAAAGCCTTACATTTGATAATGAGCAAATATGCAAGTAATTCAAGAGAAACAAAAATTATTAGCTCAATGCTGAAGTCCTAATTTGCATTTAACAGCCAATAATTTGTGCCAAGAAGGATGACCTTTAAGGACGGACAATCTATCAATTTACAATTAAAACATGAAGAAATTTGGTCTGCTTTTCTCCAATCTTTTCTCTATTCTTTTAGATGAAACATAAGCTTAGCATTCAAATATAATCATAGTTAAGCTAACTTTTTCATAATATATTTTACCAGTTTGTCATCACTAAATATAATCACAGAATGCCCACTGCCAAGACAAGAGCGCCAGCTATTATTGGAGCTCAAGAACAATTACTAACTTAAAATAGGTTTTACTTTAACGGAATTTTGCTATCTATAGATAATGTCTGCAACCAAACAAAAGATACAAGCATATCAAGAAATTAAAAACGAAAAACAGTGGTGCCAACTATCATTCGTGAGTAAGTTATCTTGAATTGGGTACTACCTTTGTTCCATGAATATGGATTCATATGCACCCCCTTTCCATCTGCATTAACATGGAAAGGTCCCACTTCTTCACCAAGTCCAAAGGCAATTGACGAGCATCCAGGCCCTGGAAGGTTGCACGAAGTAATTTAACCATTAAATTCTCAATGTAGCACAACAGTAACATGATTAATACTCCCATACAAGTTTATCAGTGCCCAAGCTAGTGTTCTGCAAATTCATTGCCAACAAGTTACAAGGCATCCAATCCAACCCCCAATTTTCAACCCAAGCAAGGATCATACGCATCGTCATAAAGACCAACACCTACATAGCTACATCTCCTTAAATCACCCCTCGGTAGCCAAATGGTCCGCGGGTTAGTGGCACCTACCTCCGTTGAGCCAGAGCACGAGGGGCTTGGACCCCGGGTCCTGAGCGGCCTCGAAGAACCAGTAGAAGAGCGCCGCGCCGCGCTCTTCGCTGACGGTGACGTAGCCCGCGTAGTGCGCGAAGCTGGCGTTGAATCCCTGGCCCGGCACGCGCGGCACCCGGTCGCGCTCCTGCTCCGCGCGCCAATCCGCCGTCTCGGCGGAGACGGTGGCCGCCGCGAGGAGGAGGAGGCCGGCAGCGGCGACGAGGAGGGGGAGGGATCGGAGGGCCCTCGTCATCGCAGCGACCGGCGCAAGCACCGCGGCGGCCGGCAGTAGCAGTGGACTTCGTGTATAGCAGACGGAGGTGTGCGGACTTGCGGTTGGGTGAAGCGAGAGTCACAGAGCGCCGCAGGGTATCTGGTGTGTAGACTGAAGACAAGCACAAGTGGGCCGTTTGCGTTGCGTGCGCAGCTGCAGTTCCGTGGGCACGAAGCGAAACGGTCATGGAAGGCTCAACTCCTCACGCGAGCACGTTCTCATCCACAGTTCCACGTGACATGCGGGAGCGTGGATAAACCGTGATTTTTCTTTTTGTTTTCACCGTTCAGCAGCACATGCTCCCTGTATTGTATGATCTCCTGCCTGCCACGTGACCTGCCGAGCTTAGATAACCCGTGGTTTACTTTCATTGTTCAGCACATGTTATGTCAGATCACACGTGCATCTTCGCTTGTGCAAGGCTTTTAAGCGGGTTTTTACAACAGACATTGCAAAAACACAACTGTCGGTGTTATGGAAACCAGGGTCTCCAACACCGGCCAAACATACAAGAGCGCCACGGAAGATCCCAAACTTGTGGGCCATATTGATGGGACAAGACAAAAGAAAGGGGGAGCAGCTCCTGTGTCTTTTCTGCCTGCACCGTGGGATGGTCATGTGGATGCATGTGGGGCAAGGGCCCCACCTCCCTGTTTTTCCTCCTCTCTCTTTCTCCCATGCATGCACCGCGAGATAAGGAGCAGGCCAACAGAAGTCAAAGCTGGGCCCAAGGCGTGCTCCATCTCAGCAGCAGCAGCTCGCCCGGGTTCAAGGACCAAGGCAGCAGCGCGCCGCACGGAAAAAGGCAGCATCATATCTGCAGTGCACCCCATGCCGCCTTTATTTCTTCTGTACGGCCCGATGTGGGATGCCCTTGGCTAATAAAAGGGAGCACCCGGGGCAGGCAAAGGGGAGGCTTCTTCCGGGCTCCTCTTCTTCCTCTCTTCTTCCTCCTCCGGCTGGAGGTTCTCTAGCTCAAGAACATGAGCTCTTCTCCACTGTAATATTCTACCAAAAATATCCAAATAATCCAGACAAGCAGGACGTAGGGCTATTAGCCTCCGGGCGGCCCGAACCTGGGTAAAATGCTTTGCGTGCTATTTATTTTACACTAATCCTCCACGAGATTTGCAGCGTGTTCATCCCCTAACCGAATCTCAAGGGGTGGTTCCGGCTAACCCCCCATATGTTGGTCCTCATACACCGACATTTGGCGCGCCAGGTAGGGGGATGAGGCGTTGTTTCTCTAATCTTGGCGTTCTTTGTCCCGCTCGGGTCACTCGTTCTCGCGGTAGAACAACTTGCTGCTTTTACAAACAAGGTACTGTTGCCTTTACCGCATTTCCCCGCTTGCGCTTTGCACGCTGCTGCCGCTTGTGTGTACTCAATGCGAGCACCAAGCATGCCTGTCTGCGCTTTGTGTTTAGGCTTTGATTTATCTCAACACAAGTTATTTTCTGGGTTATCTAATCCTTCTTTTCCTACTGCTTTTCCGTTGAACTCCTCGACGGCTCGCTGTCTGAGCGCGCATGCGAACGCGTGGGCGCGTGAGGGGCGTGGAGACGGGCAAGCGCTGGCAGCTCTCCGATACTGCTCCCGAAGATGCCTCATGGTGCCTGCAGTTTCCGAGCACGCCTCCTGCGGACGGGCCTGCTGCTGGGTGCACCCGGCGCGCGGCCGGATTCGACGGCGGCCGCCGTTCCCGGCGAAACCTGTTACACCTGCCGCTCCCGAGCCCCGCGTGTTGCGCAGCGCTGAGTACGTGTGGCGGTGTGGGAATCAGTTGCTCGCAAGTGACCTCCTGGTTGGGCGGTCATAGCAGCTCCCACGCCGCCGACCCGCACTACGGTGTTCCGGGGAGGCCGAGCTCAAGGCTGCCCACGCAGCGGCACGGAGCCAGTGAAGCGCCCCGTGGGCTGACCTGCTCGAGAGAAGCGACGCCTAGCTTCGTCTCGAACCGGGAAACAACACCGGCAAAAGGACGAGGGCACTGCACGGACCGCGCTGCGCAGCAACTACCCCGAACGTGAGGCCATGGAGAGGCCTTGTCCGCGTCTGTGCCATTGACCCCTACAGCAGCTCGGGGAAGCATCTCCGCTGCGGCCGGAGGCTATGCTCGAGCTCGCATCGTGTTGTGGTCTCTCGCGAGGAGCTTGCCGCGACGCTCCTGGCAATCTCGCGGTCCGGCAACGTCACGCAGAAGGGCAACAGCCGCGTCGACCCCGGTGCGGCCGGCTAGAAGACGACGTCGCGCGGCGCGACAGCGCAAGGCCGGGGGCTCCGCGCCTCGCGGCAACGCGGGCGCCGCGGCGACATCTCCGACGACCCGCAACTGAAGCCCGTCCGGACGGCACCACCAGCGACTGTGGCCGCAATGACGCCGTGGCTCCGGCGACTCGCGGTCGACGTCGCCCTTACCCGGGGGCTCGCCTCGAACCCGCCTCCGGCTTGGGGGCTCACGCCAGACTCTCGCCTCTAGTCGGGGGTGCGGGTTCGCCGAACTCGCGCCGCCTACCCAGGGGCTCACGCCGGACTCGCGCCGCCGGCCGGGGGCGCGAGTTCGGGGGTCTCGCTCCGCCTACCCGGGGGCTTGTCCGGAGCTCGCGCCTTCGACTTGGGAACTCGCGACGCGAACCGCGACTCACGATGCGAGCTCGCCGGTGAGCTCGAGGCCAACGCGACCACAACAACGTCAACCCGGGTTTGCCGGCGAATCCGCGGACGCCACGACTTCAACCCGCGGACGCTGCGAGTTCGACCCAGGCTCGCCGGCCTACACCCGGCGTCAACTCGGGCTCGCCGGCCAACTTCCGGGCGTCGCCGAGTTCAACGCCCTGACGCCGTGGCCTCGGCTAGGGCACGCCGGCCAGCTCCCAGGGGTCGCCGAGTTCAACGCCCTGACGCCGTGACTTCAGCCCGGGCGCGCCGGCCAGCTCCCGGGCGTCGCCACCTTCAACGCCCTGACGCCGTGGCTTCAGCCCGGGCTCGTCGGCCAGCTCCTGGGTGTCGCCGAGCTCAACGCCCTGACGCCGTGGCTTCGGCCCGGGCACGTCGGCCAGCTCCCGGGTGTCGCCGAGTTCAACGCCCTGACGCCGTGGCTTCGGCCCGGGCGCGCCGGCCAGCTCCCGGGCGTCGCCGAGTTCAACGCCCTGACGCCGTGGCTTCGGCCCGGGCGCGCCGGCCAGCTCCCGGGCGTCGCCGAGTTCAACGCCCTGACGCCGTGGCTTCGGCCCGGGCTCGTCGGCCAGCTCCCGGGCGTCGCCGAGTTCAACGCCCTGACGCCGTGGCCTCGGCACGGGCACGCCGGCCAGCTCCCGGGTGTCGCCGAGTTCAACGCCCTGACGCCGTGGCTTCGGCCCGGGCACGCCGGCCAGCTCCCGGGCGTCGCCGAGTTCAACGCCCTAACGCCGTGGCCTCGGCACGGGCACGCCGGCCAGCTCCCGGGTGTCGCCGAGTTCAACGCCCTGACGCCGTGGCTTCGGCCCGGGCACGCCGGCCAGCTCCCGGGCGTCGCCACCTTCAACGCCCTGACGCCGTGGCTTTAGCCCGGGCTCGTTGGCCAGCTCCCGGGCGTCGCCGAGTTCAACGCCCTGACGCCGTGGCTTTGGCCCGGGCACGTCGGCCAGCTCCCGGGCGTCGTCGAGTTCAACGCCCTGACGCCGTGGCTTCGGCCCGAGCGCGCCGGCCAACTCCCGGGCGTCGCCACCTTCAATGCCCTGACGCAGTGGCTTCAGCCCGGGCTCACCGGCCGACTCCGGGGCGTCGCCGACTTCAACGCCCGGACGGTGCGGCTTCGGCCCACGCTCGCCGACCAACTCCCGTGCGTCGCCGACTCCAACCCGCGACACCATCGGCTCTGACCCGAGGGCTTGTCTCGAACTCGCCCCCGGCTTGGGGGCTTACACCGGGCTCTCACCTCGGGTCGGGGTAGACACTGGTGCGACACGTGGCCATGCGCGCGCAGCCCCACGAAGCTCGCGGCCGCGAGCTAATCCCGCTGGGGTCCCACCGGACAACAGGAGGGGCGCGCGCGCACGCCCGAGCAGGCGGGCTTCAATGCGCATATGAGCTATGCGGCCTCTAGTCAGACGACGCTACTGGATCAGTCACGGCAATGTGACCCCCGGCCAAGCGTTCGTTAACTAATCACTACTCCTTTCATCCTTCTTTATTTCTTTTTGTGGGCTGCTTCTCAAGGTGCGGGCACATGGTTGCACCGCCGTATCCTGGCAACCGGGCACGGTGCTGCGCGGCTTGCCTGGACGTGGCAACGCGCGCGGGGTGGCCCCGTGTTGTAACAACGCCGAAAGGGTAACTTGGAGGCCTACTCCCCCACAGCAAACTCTCGTCTGGAGACACTGCATGGTTGCGCCGGCGGCTATGCTAAAGCCAGCTGCCTCATGCACTCACACCAAAGCCGACACCGGTCGCACTAAGCCGACCACAGTCGCTCAAAGCCGACTGATTTGCTACGGTCGCACCAAGCCGGCTGTCTCGTACAGTCGCACATAAGCCGACCGTTCCGCTGCAGTCGCACCGAAACCGATTGTCCCGTCACGATCGTACCAAAGTCCACTCCGGTGGCCCGCTCTGGCGGAGACCGCTGGCCGCGGTCGCCCAAGTCCACTCCGGTGGCCCGCTCCGGCGGAGACCACTCGCCATGGTCGCACTAAAGTCCACTCCGGTGGCCCGCTCCGGCGGAGACCGCTCGCCATGGTCGCACTAAAGTCCACTCCGGTGGCCCGCTCCGGCGGAAATCTGACTCCGGTCATGGGGTCCTCGGTGAAAGGCAATCCCTTTCCGGCTGAGCAAGACCACTTTTTGCGCAACATTCGATCATCGATATGGGCGGGCTCGTGGTGCCGCCATATGCGAAGGATCACAGCGCCGCTACGTGGGAGCCATGTGGAATTCACAACCTCAAGCGCAATCAAGAGCAAGGTTCTTGCTGAGTTCGTGGCAGAATGGACGCCCGGTTCTGTGGAAGAGCGTGAAGAGCTCGCCGCGTGTCCAGCCAAAGGCGAACCCTGCGAAGGCGACGATGCTCGCGGTGCCGCCATACGCGAAGGATCACAGCGCCGCTACGTGGGAACCTAAAACTGTTAGAGTGGCTACCTATGCCCTGGTCGTCATGCTTGGTCCTGCACCCGTGACACCTGCTTGGCTTGAGGTCGCTCCGACTCGCTGGTTCCCGAATTTACACCCAAGAGCAAGATCATTTGGCGCATGGCGCCAACCCATATGAGGGAAGCCTTGTGGGGCCGCAATGTGAGCTGCTTAAAGAGTTGGGGTTGCTATCTACGTACCGGTCGCCTAGCCTGTGGATACCCGTGGCATCGGCCTGGCCCAAGGTCACCCCTGTGGTCGTCACCTAAGCCCCGATCGCCTAGCTTGGTCACATACACGTGGCACCAGTTCGTCCGATTTTGCCCCAACTCTTGAAGCACTCGTATTTGCACCCACAGGTCATCACTCCAGAGATAACAAGATTAAATGCAACTGATTAGGCCTCATCGCCGGTCTCGTTGATGTCCTGCGCCCGGCAATGAGGCCGGGGGCTCCTGTCGGTGTTATGGAAACCAGGGTCTCCAACACCGGCCAAACATACAAGAGCGCCACAGAAGATCCCAAACTTGTGGACCATATTGATGGGACAAGACAAAAGAAAGGGGGAGCAGCTCCTGTGTCTTTTCTGCCTGCACCGTGGGATGGTCATGTGGATGCATGTGGGGCAAGGGCCCCACCTCCCTGTTTTTCCTCCTCTCTCTTTCTCCCATGCATGCACCGCGAGATAAGGAGCAGGCCAACAGAAGTCAAAGCTGGGCCCAAGGCGTGCAGCATCTCAGCAGCAGCAGCTCGCCCGGGTTCAAGGACCAAGGCAGCAGCGCGCCGCACGGAAAAAGGCAGCGTCATATCTGCAGTGCACCCTATGCCGCCTTTATTTCTTCTGTACGGCCCGATGTGGGATGCCCCTTGGCTGATAAAAGGGAGCACCCGGGGCAGGCAAAGAGGAGGCTTCTTCCGGGCTCCTCTTCTTCCTCTCTTCTTCCTCCTCCGGCTGGAGGTTCTCTAGCTCAAGAACATGAGCTCTTCTCCACTGTAATATTCTACCAAAAATATCCAAATAATCCAGACAAGCAGGATGTAGGGCTATTAGCCTCCGGGCGGCCCGAACCTGGGTAAAATGCTTTGTGTGCTATTTATTTTACACTAAACCTCCACGAGATTTGCAGCGTGTTCATCCCCTAACCGAATCTCAAGGGGTGGTTCCGGCTAACCCCCCATATGTTGGTCCTCATACACCGACATTTGGCGCGCCAGGTAGGGGGATGAGGCGTTGTTTCTCTAATCTTGGCGTTCTTTGTCCCGCTCGGGTCACTCGTTCTCGCGGTAGAACAACTTGCTGCTTTTACAAACAAGGTACTGTTGCCTTTACCGCATTTCCCCGCTTGCGCTTTGCACGCTGCTGGCGCTTGTGTGTACTCAATGCGAGCACCAAGCATGCCTGTCTGCGCTTTGTGTTTAGGCTTTGATTTATCTCAACACGAGTCATTTTCTGGGTTATCTAATCCTTCTTTTCCTACTGCTTTTCCGTTGAACTCCTCGACGGCTCGCTGTCTGAGCACGCATGCGAACGCGTGGGCGCGTGAGGGGCGTGGAGACGGGCAAGCACTGGCAGCTCTCCGATACTGCTCCCGAAGATGCCTCATGGTGCCTGCAGTTTCCAAGCACGCGCTCCTGCGGACGGGCCTGCTGCTGGGTGCACCCGGCGCGCGGCCGGATTCGACGGCGGCCGCCGTTCCCGGCGAAGCCTGTTACACCTGCCGCTCCCGAGCCCCGCGCGTTGCGCAGCGCTGAGTACGTGTGGCGGTGTGGGAATCAGTTGCTCGCAAGTGACCTCCTGGTTGGGCGGTCATAGCAGCTCCCACGCCGCCGACCCGCACTACGGTGTTCCGGGGAGGCCGAGCTCAAGGCTGCCCACGCAGCGGCACGGAGCCAGTGAAGCGCCCCGTGGGCTGACCTGCTCGAGAGAAGCGACGCCTAGCTTCGTCTCGAACCGGGAAACAACACCGGCAAAAGGACGAGGGCACTGCACGGACCGCGCTGCGCAGCAACTACCCCGAACGTGAGGCCATGGAGAGGCCTTGTCCGCGTCTGTGCCATTGACCCCTACAGCAGCTCGGGGAAGCATCTCCGCTGCGGCCGGAGGCTATGCTCGAGCTCGCATCGTGTTGTGGTCTCTCGCGAGGAGCTTGCCGCGACGCTCCTGGCAATCTCGCGGTCCGGCAACGTCACGCAGAAGGGCAACAGCCGCGTCGACCCCGGTGCGGCCGGCTAGAAGACGACGTCGCGCGGCGCGACAGCGCAAGGCCGGGGGCTCCGCGCCTCGCGGCAACGCGGGCGCCGCGGCGACATCTCCGACGACCCGCAACTGAAGCCCGTCCGGACGGCACCACCAGCGACTGTGGCCGCAATGACGCCGTGGCTCCGGCGACTCGCGGTCGACGTCGCCCTTACCCGGGGGCTCGCCTCGAACCCGCCTCCGGCTTGGGGGCTCACGCCAGACTCTCGCCTCTAGTCGGGGGTGCGGGTTCGCCGAACTCGCGCTGCCTACCCAGGGGCTCACGCCGGACTCGCGCCGCCGGCCGGGGGCGCGAGTTCGGGGGTCTCGCTCCGCCTACCCGGGGGCTTGTCCGGAGCTCGCGCCTTCGACTTGGGAACTCGCGACGCGAACCGCGACTCACGATGCGAGCTCGCCGGTGAGCTCGAGGCCAACGTGACCACAACAACGTCAACCCGGGTTTGCCGGCGAATCCGCGGACGCCACGACTTCAACCCGCGGACGCTGCGAGTTCGACCCAGGCTCGCCGGCCTACACCCGGCGTCAACTCGGGCTCGCCGGCCAACTTCCGGGCGTCGCCGAGTTCAACGCCCTGACGCCGTGGCCTCGGCTCGGGCACGCCGGCCAGCTCCCAGGGGTCGCCGAGTTCAACGCCCTGACGCCGTGGCTTCAGCCCGGGCGCGCCGGCCAGCTCCCGGGCGTCGCCACCTTCAACGCCCTGACGCCGTGGCTTCAGCCCGGGCTCGTCGGCCAGCTCCTGGGTGTCGCCGAGCTCAACGCCCTGACGCCGTGGCTTCGGCCCGGGCACGTCGGCCAGCTCCCGGGTGTCGCCGAGTTCAACGCCCTGACGCCGTGGCTTCGGCCCGGGCGCGCCGGCCAGCTCCCGGGCGTCGCCGAGTTCAACGCCCTGACGCCGTGGCTTCGGCCCGGGCGCGTCGGCCAGCTCCCGGCGCCGCCGAGTTCAACGCCCTGACGCCGTGGCTTCGGCCCGGGCTCGTCGGCCAGCTCCCGGGCGTCGCCGAGTTCAACGCCCTGACGCCGTGGCCTCGGCACGGGCACGCCGGCCAGCTCCCGGGTGTCGCCGAGTTCAACGCCCTGACGCCGTGGCTTCGGCCCGGGCACGCCGGCCAGCTCCCGGGCGTCGCCGAGTTCAACGCCCTAACGCCGTGGCTTTAGCCCGGGCTCGTTGGCCAGCTCCCGGGTGTCGCCGAGTTCAACGCCCTGACGCCGTGGCTTCGGCCCGGGCACGCCGGCCAGCTCCCGGGCGTCGCCGAGTTCAACGCCCTGACGCCGTGGCTTCGGCCCGGGCTCGTCGGCCAGCTCCCGGGCGTCGCCGAGTTCAACGCCCTAACGCCGTGGCCTCGGCACGGGCACGCCGACCAGCTCCCGGGTGTCGCCGAGTTCAACGCCCTGACGCCGTGGCTTCGGCCCGGGCACGCCGGCCAGCTCCCGGGCGTCGCCACCTTGAACGCCCTGACGCCGTGGCTTTAGCCCGGCTCGTTGGCCAGCTCCCGGGCGTCGCCGAGTTCAACGCCCTGACGCCGTGGCTTTGGCCCGGGCACGTCGGCCAGCTCCCGGGCGTCGTCGAGTTCAACGCCCTGACGCCGTGGCTTCGGCCCGAGCGCGCCGGCCAACTCCCGGGCGTCGCCACCTTCAATGCCCTGACGCAGTGGCTTCAGCCCGGGCTCACCGGCCGACTCCGGGGCGTCGCCGACTTCAACGCCCGGACGGTGCGGCTTCGGCCCAGGCTCGCCGACCAACTCCCGTGCGTCGCCGACTCCAACCCGCGACACCATCGGCTCCGACCCGAGGGCTTGTCTCGAACTCGCCCCCGGCTTGGGGGCTTACACCGGGCTCTCACCTCGGGTCGGGGTAGACACTGGTGCGACACGTGGCCATGCGCGCGCAGCCCCACGAAGCTCGCGGCCGCGAGCTAATCCCGCTGGGGTCCCACCGGACAACAGGAGGGGCGCGCGCGCACGCCCGAGCAGGCGGGCTTCAATGCGCATATGAGCTATGCGGCCTCTAGTCAGACGACGCTACTGGATCAGTCACGGCAATGTGACCCCCGGCCAAGCGTTCGTTAACTAATCACTACTCCTTTCATCCTTCTTTATTTCTTTTTGTGGGCTGCTTCTCAAGGTGCGGGCACATGGTTGCACCGCCGTATCCTGGCAACCGGGCACGGTGCTGCGCGGCTTGCCTGGACGTGGCAACGCGCGCGGGGTGGCCCCGTGTTGTAACAACGCCGAAAGGGTAACTTGGAGGCCTACTCCCCCACAGCAAACTCTCGTCTGGAGACACTGCATGGTTGCGCCGGCGGCTATGCTAAAGCCAGCTGCCTCATGCACTCACACCAAAGCCGACACCGGTCGCACTAAGCCGACCACAGTCGCTCAAAGCCGACTGATTTGCTACGGTCGCACCAAGCCGGCTGTCTCGTACAGTCGCACATAAGCCGACCGTTCCGCTGCAGTCGCACCGAAACCGATTGTCCCGTCACGATCGTACCAAAGTCCACTCCGGTGGCCCGCTCTGGCGGAGACCGCTGGCCGCGGTCGCCCAAGTCCACTCCGGTGGCCCGCTCCGGCGGAGACCGTTGGCCGCGGTCGCCAAAGTCCACTCCGGTGGCCCGCTCCGGCGGAGACCACTCGTCATGGTCGCAATAAAGTCCACTCCGGTGGCCCGCTCCGGCGGAGACCGCTCGCCATGGTCGCACTAAAGTCCACTCCGGTGGCCCGCTCCGGCGGAAATCTGACTCCGGTCATGGGGTCCTCGGTGAAAGGCAATCCCTTTCCGGCTGAGCAAGACCACTTTTTGCGCAACATTCGATCATCGATATGGGCGGGCTCGTGGTGCCGCCATATGCGAAGGATCACAGCGCCGCTACGTGGGAGCCATGTGGAATTCACAACCTCAAGCGCAATCAAGAGCAAGGTTCTTGCCGAGTTCGTGGCAGAATGGACGCCCGGTTTTGTGGAAGAGCGTGAAGAGCTTGCCGCGTGTCCAGCCAGAGACGAACCCTGCGAAGGCGATGATGCTCGCGGTGCCGCCATACGCGAAGGATCACAGCGCCGCTACGTGGGAACCTAAAACTGTTAGAGTGGCTACCTATGCCCTCTCTCTGGTACGCGATTCCAACAGCGTCGGTGTACTGGGAACCAGGGTCCCCACTCCCCCGGCCAAAAGGCCGGCCCAAGTCCATCCTGGGCCGAGGAAGACAGCCGCGCGCCAGGTGGGCCGAAGCGGCCCAGCAAGTTGGCACGGGACGCTGGGCTCCTGAGCGGCTCGCAGCCGCAAGCCGTAGGGCATCGCCACGTGGCTACGCCCTGCTGCCCCCGCGACCCGCCGCGGGACGCGGATAAGGGCGGGGTCCCGCGAGCCTGTGGGAGCCTGGCACGTGGCGACGGTGGTTCGTGGCGCCTTGATAGCGCCGCGGCTCGACGAGACGCCCCGGGATTTCGTGCGGCTACAGTACGCGCGGATCCGAGGCACGGGGATTCCTCGCAGAGGGGTCCCACCTGCCAGCGACTGCCCGCGCGGCCGCGCGGGCGGGTCGCTGGACTTCAATGCGCGTGCGTGTCACGCAGGGCCGCGACCGATGGACGTGACCCGTCCAGTCGTAGCCCTGTAGCGCACTGTTCGGCTGGCAGGGGGGCGTGGGCTGACGAGCGCCGCCTGCCGCCGTACGGGGCATCGCATGGACCGAGGGGCCGTCCGGTGCATCCGCCCCCTTTCCGCGCCCCACCGCTCCGGCTGCCGCGCGCGTGCTGTACGAACGACGGGACAGGACGACGGGAGTCAATCGAACAATGAAGGCAGGACGAGTGAAGCCCGCTGACACTGGAAAAGACGCCCGGCATCTCGGGCGAAGAAGGGCTGCCAACCGGCGCCCTCTTAACGGCCCATGAACGGGCCTGGCCTCTCCTTGCACTATAAAAGGGAGTGCCTTGTACATGAAAACGACAGACAACACTTGGGCAATACCTGACAAGCAGGACGTAGGGTTTTACACCTCTGGTGGCCCGAACCTGGGTAAACTGCTTGTGTTCTTCCCCTCTCTCTGGTACGCGATTCCAACACTTAGAACCGTTCGCTCCCCTCCGAATCTCAAAGGGAGGCCGTGCTAGGCCCCCATTTGCCGTGGTTTCCACACCTCGACATTTGGCGCGCCAGGTAGGGGAGCGTCGTAGTTCCTGAGTTTCTTCTTCGCGTTCGATCTTCCTCGCCATGGCTGGGCGAGTCAGCCGCAGGTCCTCCAGCGACGAGGACGTGCACCCTCGGTGCCGCTCCGTTTCGGAGTCGGTGGACGAGGAAATCATGGCGGACCAGCCGCCTACGGTGAAGGCTGCCAAGGGCCCGCGTCCTCCCCGACCTGCTCGGCTGAGCGGGGCGGAGGGCGCGCGGCCCCAGCGCCGCACTCGCTCGCAGACGGGTTCTCTGCGGTCGTCCAGCGGACGGGCCGCCACACCCGAGCATGAGCAGCGCCGCGCGGGGCGCGGCGCCTCTCCTTCGACAGCCTGACCCCACCGCGGCACTAGACCGGGCGAGGGACCTGCTGCGCAACCCACCGCCGGAGCTGGCGGAGGGCTCGCCAGCTGGGCCCTGGCTTCGGGACGTCGCCAAAATGGTGGACACGGCGCGGCGCCAGGCGAAAACCAAGTCGGGTCCGTCGCGCTCGCGCGCAAACTCCTCTTCGGAGGGCCCCACGTACGTGCCTACCGAGCGCACGCACACCGGCACGGAGGACAACTCTTTCTCCGCGACGACTCCCCGTCGTGGCCCGGACGACCTCCGGCGGAAGCTGGAGGGACGCCGCCGCGACGGGGAAGACGCTCGCATCAGCATCGAGCGCTCCCGGGAGCGGCACCACGAAAGACATCGCGCGCAGTCTTCCCACTCGACGCGCGCGCCGTCGTCCGGCTCGTCCGCCTCACCGCCTCCGGACAGGAGACGGCGCGCGGAGAGCGAAGGTCGTCGCGTCGCGTACTCTGGTGGATGCGCGGCCCTCTCTAAGAGGCTGCTCGCCGTGACGTGGCCAAACAAGTTCCGCCCCGAGATACCGGAGCGGTACGACGGGACGGCGCCTCCCTCCGAGTTCCTGCAGATCTACTCCACGGCGGTGCGAGCGGCCGGGGCTCGGAGGACGTGATGGCCAACTACTTCCACCTCGCGCTCAAGGACTCGGCGCGGTCTTGGTTCATGAACCTGCCGCCCGAATCGGTCAAGTCGTGGAAGGGGTTGTGCCGCGACTTCATCGTCAATTTTCAGGGCACCGCTAAGCGCCCTGGCACGCAGATTGACCTGGACAAGGTCATCCAGCGGAAGGACGAGCCGCTGCGCAAGTTCGTGCAGCGTTTCAGCCACGTCCGCAACACCATTCCCAACATTGACCCGGCACGGGTCATATCGGCGTTCGCTCACGGCGTGCGCGACAAGGACGTGTTGGGCGAGCTCGGGGTCCACGAGCCCCAAACCGTCGTGGAGCTCTTCGGGTTGGTTGACCGGTGCACGCGCCGGCAGGAAGCGCAGGCCTGGCACGACTCCGACCCGGAGAAGGAGGACGAGGACGACAATCGCCCTCTGTCTCGGAAACAGAAGAAGAAGCTCGCCAAGAAGCGGAAGGCGGGCGAAGTCCTGGCCACAGCGCCGACGGGCGCCAAGGGGGGTAAAACCCCCGCGGCCCCGAAAGCGGCGAAGGGCGGCGAGAAGTCTCCCCCCACGGGTAAATTCTGCGCGTTCCACGACTCCACGTGGCACGATCAAACGGAGTGCAAGTATATCCTTGCCAACGCGGAGAAGCGCAAGAAGCGCAGAGAGGAGCGCGCGGGGAACGAGAAGGGGTCCCAGGAGGACGAGGAAGCTCTCCTCTTCCAGGACCACGAGGACACCGTCGCGGTCATCTGCGGCGGCTCGGCGCCCATCACCTCCAAGCGGCAGGTGAAACTCCTACGCCGTGAAGTGTGCGCGCTGGGCACGGGGATGGCTCCCGCCCGCCCTGTCAAGTGGTCGGAGGTCCCGATCGCCTTCGACCGAAGCGACTTGGTCGGCCCCGACAACTCGGACGGCCGGCTCCCGCTCATCGTCGCGCCGACGGTGTGCAACAAGAGGATCGCTCGCACGCTGGTCGATGGCGGCGCGAGCATTAACCTCATCACCCCGCAGGTGTACGAGATGCTCCAGGGCAGCAAAACTGACCTGGAGCCCTCAAGGCCCTTCCACGGGGTCCTTCCGGGACGCGCCCAACCCCTCGGGCGGGTTACGCTCCCGGTCACGTTTGGCACCAAGGACAATTTCCGCACGGAGAAGGTGGTCTTCGACGTAGCGGACATCGACCTCCCCTACAACGCCATCATCGGGCGCCCGGCCCTCAGCAAGTTCATGGCGTGCGACCACTACGCCTACCTCACCATGAAGATGCCGGGGCCCAAGGGCGTGATCACCGTCCGTGCCGACTACAAGAGTGCCATCGCGTGCACCGAGCTGATCCTGGCCGCCGAGAAGGCGGCGGAGGCGGATCCAGAACTCGGTGGCATCCCGGAGGTGGTCAAGCCCGCCCCCAAGCGCTCCAAGATGACGGCCGGTGAGCCGGTGAAGACCAAACAGGTCGCCGTCAACGCGGACGGCTCCAAGACCGTCACCATCGGGGCCGAGCTCGACCCCAAATAGGAACTCGCGCTCGTCGCCTTCCTTCGGGAGAATGCGGACGTCTTCGCTTGGGAGCCGTCCGATATGCCCGGCATACCAAGGGAGGTGATCGAGCACGAGTTAAAGGTCAACCCGGCCGCCCGGCCGGTGAAGCAAAAAGCTCGGCGACAAGCCCCGGAACGAGAGATGTTCATCCGGGAAGAAATCCGCCGGCTCCTCGAGGCCGGCTTCATACGAGAAGTCCTACACCCCACCTGGTTGGCAAACCCGGTGGTCGTCCCCAAGAGCAACGGCAAGCTCCGCATGTGCGTCGACTACACCGACCTCAACAAGGCATGCCCCAAGGATCCGTTCCCGCTGCCACGCATAGACACAGTAGTTGACTCAACCGCAGGTTGTGACCTACTCTGTATGTTAGATGCGAATTCTGGGTATCACCAGATTCCCATGGCTAGGGGAGATGAAGAAAAAACCGCGTTCATGACCCCGGCGGGGCGTTATTGTTATGTGACCATGCCTTTTGGTTTGAAAAACGCGGGCCCTACGTTCCAATGAGCAATGCGCAAAACACTTGATGAGCAACTCGGGAAGAACGTAGAGGCCTACGTCGACGACATCGTGATCAAGTCGCATAAGAGCGAGACCCTGCTGTCCGACCTGAAGCAGACGTTCGACAACTTACGCGATAAGCGGGTCAAGCTCAACCCGGCGAAGTGTGTCTTCGGTGTCCCTGCGGGAAAGCTCCTCGGTTTCCTGGTTTCGCACCGGGGGATAGAAGCCAACCCGGAAAAAATTCAAGCCATCGAAAACATGCGCCCGCCCACCCGCCTCAAGGATGTCCAGAAGTTGACAGGCTGCATGGCCGCGCTTGGCCGCTTCATCGCAAGGCTTGGCGAGCGCGCCCTACCCATGTTCAAGCTGATGAAGCGGAAGGACCGCTTCCAATGGACTCCTGAGGCCGAGGCCGCATTCCAAGAACTCAAGGCCTACCTCTCCTCAGCACCCGTCTTGGTCGCACCCCAGGACAAGGAGCCGCTCCTGCTCTACATCGCGGCAACACCCGCCGTGGTCAGTGCCGCGCTCACCACCGGACGCGAAGAGTTCATGCTCGACGAACCCCGGCGGAAGAAAAAGCGCGTCGGCGCCGCGCCGAACCAAGGCGACGGCCCGGGGGCTGCGGCCCCGCTTTCGGACGAAAACTCGGGGGCTGCGCCCACGGCCGACCCAGGGGCTCCGGCTCCGACGTCGACAAACGACATGGCTCGCCCGGGGGCTGCAGCACCGCTTTCGGACGAAAGCTCGGGGGCTGCGCCCACGGCCGACCTGGGGGCTCCGGCTCCGACGTCGACAAACGATATGGCTCGCCCGGGGGCTGCAGCACCGCCTTCGCACGGTGGCTCGGGGGCTCCGCCCACGGCCGACCCGGGGGCTCCGGCTCCACGTCGACGGACAACGCAGCTCTCGCGCCCGACATCGGTACGGGCGACGCCGAAATGAAGAAGCACGTGGTGCAACGCCCTGTCTACTTCGTTAGCGAGGTCCTGCGCGACGCCAAGACGCGCTACCCACAAGTGCAGAAGCTCCTCTACGCGGTCCTCATAGCGTCAAGGAAGCTGCGGCACTATTTCCAAAACCATCCAATCCGGTGGTCACCAGTTTCCCGCTGGAGACGGTGTTACGCAACCGCGAGGCCACTGGGCGAATCGTCAAGTGGGCGGTGGAGATGTCCGAGTTCGAGCTCGAGTTCACAACCTCCAGCGCAATCAAGAGCAAGGCCCTCGCGGAATTCGTGGCAGAATGGACGCCCGGTCCTGTAGTTGAGCGAGAAGAGCTCACCGCGCGTCCAGCCAAAGACGAACCTTGTGAAGGCGACGACATTTGGACCGTATACTTCTACGGGTCCCTCACCTTACAAGGCACCGGTGCAGGAGTGTTGCTGGTGGCTCCCACCAGAGAGGAGCTGCGCTACGCCATCCAGCTACACTTCAAGGCCACCAACAACATGGCGGAGTACGTGGGGTTGATCGCAGGGATGCGGATCGCCGTGGAACTCGGCGTCAAGAAACTCCTCGCCAAGGGCGACTCACAGCTCGTCGTCAACCAAGTCTCCAAGGAGTACCAATGCTCGGACCCCCAAATGGCGGCGTACCTAGCGGAGGTCCGACGGCTAGAAAAGAACTTTTTCGGCTTCGAAACACGCCACATCATGCGAGGCGACAACACCGAGGCCGACGCCTTGTCGCGGATCGCCTCCTCCCGACAAGACCCACCGTCCGGGACCTTCGTGGAGCAACTCACTCAACCCTCAGCATTGGTCCCGGACATGGCGGACGGCGCTGATCACAACAGCGCCACTACGGCAGAGCCGCCCGCGTCGGTCGACGCGGGCCCTCCGCCAACCGACGAGCCTCACGTGCTCGCCACGGACGACCCGGGTACCCCATGGATGGAAGAGCTCGTGGGGTACCTCCGCGGTGAAGTCCTACCCGAGGACGACGAGCCTGCCGAACGCCTTGCCCGGCAAGCTAGGCGCTACGCCCTCGTAGACGGGCAGCTGTACCGCCGGGCGGCGAACGGAATCCTCCTCAAGTGTATCCCGACGGAGCGGGGCAAGGAAGTTCTCCGCGCCATCCATGAGGGCGAGTGCGGGAGTCACATGGCCTCCCGCACGCTGGCCGGGAAAGCCTTCCGCCTAGGCTACTACTGGTCGACAGCCCTCACGGACGCTATCGAGTTGGTGCAACGCTGCAAAGCGTGCCAGTTCCACGCGAAGCAGACGCACTTACCCTCGCAAGCACTCCACACCATTCCCCTCTCTTGGCCGTTCGCAGTCTGGGGCTTGGACATCGTGGGACCGTTTCCCGCGGCTGTGGGAGGCCATAAGTTCCTCTACGTCGCCGTGGACAAATTCACCAAGTGGGCTGAAGCAGAAGTGGTCGTCCACATCGACAAGAACTCCGCGGTCAAGTTCATGCGCGGCATTGTGTCACGTTTTGACGTACCGAACAGAGTGATCACCGACAACGGCACCCAATTCACAAGCCACGCTTTCGAGGCGTATTGTGAGGAAGTCGGCATCAAAGTCTGCTACGCCTCCGCGGCACATCCACAAAGCCATGGTCAAGCTGAGCGCGCTAACGCTGAAATCTTACGCGGCCTCAAGACCAAAGCGTTCGACCCCCTGAAAAAACGAGGGTCGAAGCGGACCGCTGAACTACCCTGAGTGTTATGGTCTCTCCGGACCACGGTGAACCGCGCCACCAGTGAAACACCCTTCTTCCTGGTGTACGGCGCCGAAGCAGTCTTACCGGCCCAATTGGCATTCGCGGCTCCCCGAGTTGCCTTGTATGACGAAGCAGCCCAAGATGAGCATCGCATGGACGACATCAACTTCTTGGAAGAATGCAGGCAGCGCGCTAACATCCGGAATGCCCGGTACCTCCAAGGCCTACGTCGATACCACCAATCCCGTGTCCGCCCCCGATCCCTCGAACTGGGCGACCTAGTTCTACGCCGCGCGCTCGACCGCAAAGGCAAGAACAAGCTGTCCCCGATGTGGGAAGGTCCCTTCTTGGTGACTAGGGTGACGCGGGGTGGCGCGGTGCGATTGGCTACAGAAGACGGCCGCCCGGAGCAAAGCGCCTGGAACATCCAGCACCTGCGCAAATTTTACCCTTAGCGGCGTGCATGTCTCACTCGGCGGCTCACAACCAGAGACGCCATGCCTCTCTACCAGTGAGCCCGGGGGCATCGCACTTGTATCCACCATGCATCGTTATTTCTACGATTTTCGGCTAGCAATAGAGTCTTGTTTTCTCCTACTTCGCATTTTTTGTTCCCTGTTCGTAACCTTTTCCCGCTGATGACCCGCGCTTTTCGGGCAACACGGCAAGGACATCACCCATGTCAACAATCTCGTGTCAGGGTCGACCGGCTCAGCCAACAATCCTGCAAACACTTGGGAGGGCAACCCCCGACCAAAAATGCGGATGCTAAAATCCCAAGCTATCACCCAAACACAGATTGAAAGCATGGTGATACTCGAACCAAGGCCGAAAGCAGAACCGATCATCACGGGATAGGCAAAGACACAGGGAACAAGGAAGAAAACCACGAAACTTAACCTACAAACTTAAAAAAAAAAAACTTAAGTTGTCACCACCCCCTACTTGCCGGGGCACAAGTTCTGATGTTACAGGAACAGGCGGAAGCAAAACATTACAAGGGGCGCTTCCCCTATGACGGGCTCGCAGGCCCCTCGCCCTGGTCCGGGACATACACCCTCACCAGCTCCTCGACCACTGGTTGCACGCGGTCCTGGTGGCGCGACGCCTCGGCAGGCTCGGGACTGGCCAGAAGCAGATCGGTCGGGAAGTCGGGGACGCGCTCCAGGACGACGGTGACAAGGTCGGAGGCGACGGCCCGAATGGCGGCCTCTCCCTGCTGCGCAAGCCGCCCGCGGACATCATCACCAAGCCTCTCGAAGAATTGCGCGAGCGGCATCAGCGCAAGGATGATCTGGCCGAGGGAGGGCTCCTGGTTGCCGGTTTGGAGCCGAGTCATGTTGGCCCTCTCCAGGCCGTCGTTGATACGGCGGAAGATGTCGCGCGCCATGGTCGAGAGCCGCCGGCGCTCCGAGTTCCACTCAGGGTCGGCAACGGCCCCTGGAGGAGCGGCTTCGCTGGGAGCGGCGCCGGAGTCGCGTAGCTTCTGGTTCAGGTCTTGGACCTTCGTCGTGAGGTCACGAATCTTGATCTGCGCGTCGTAGAGCGCCCCCGCCCTCGCCTCGAGATCGCGAATCCGCTCCAGCTGCCTCCTCTCCTGCGCCGCCCAGCCTTCGACGCGATCCTCCAAGTCCTTGATGCGGTCGGCCGACCGGCGGATGAGCTCGTCGCGCTGATCGATCGAGCCCTGCATCTCCTCCCGCACCTCCGCGCGGATCCTGACGGCTTGCGCGCCGGCCAACCCGCGGGCTTCCTCCAACGTCGCCTGCGCGCGGTCCTCCCTGGTCTTCATCGACTCCTCGTGGGCTCGGACGGCGGCAGCATGGGCGTGCTCGCGGGTTCCCAGGTCCCGCGCCTGGGCGATCAGTCGCTCCTCCTCGCGCTGCAGCTCTTCGCGCCGGGCGTCGAGGCCGGCCTCGGCAATGTCCAACCCCTGCTCGCGCCGCACGATGGCTTGCTCGCGCGCTACCAGCCCCCCCTCACGCGAGTCCAGGTCGGCGGATCGGGCGTTCAGTTGCTGCTCGCGCTCCCGGACGCGGTCCTCGCGGCGCTGAACCTTGTCCTCGCGGAGCTTCACGAACTGCTCGCGGTTGTCGAGGCGAGTCGACCGTCGGTTATTCTCCCGAAGCAGCTCCTCAGTGGCGGCACGATCGCCGGACAGCTCGTCCATGCGCTCCCGGTGCTGAAACTGGGCCGCCCGCACGGCACGGCGAAGGTCCTCCTCGGCGGCGGCGACGGCAGCCTCGCGCTTGGCCAGCTTCTTGCCCTCGTTCTCGGCGGCGTCGCGGAGGGACTCCGCCATGCGCAGCGCCTCGGCCACAACGCGGGTCATGGGCGGCACCGGTGTGCCCCCACCAGCAACCACCTCCTCGACGACGGCCGCCGCGGAGGTCGCGGCGAGCCCAGAGCCACGAGCGGCGCGCGCCACGCGCGATGGGCGCGGGCCGCCGCCAGGAGCAGACGACGGCGCTGTTGGGTTCGGCGGCCGCGCCTCGGTAGAGGGCGCCGCTGGGCCCGAGGCGCCACCTGACGACGGCAGCCCGCGGAGGCCGCTGACGGGAGCTGGGCTCGGGCGCGCCGGGGCAGACGACCGCGCTCCTAAGTCCGGGACCCCCGGCCTTGAACCTGTTGCAGGCGACGAGGCGGGACGAAGCGGCGACGGTGCCCTCTCCTCCTCACGCCGTGCCGTAGGCGAAGCGGCACGCCGTTCCTCCGGCTCCGACGACCTGGGGGCGCCAGAACGCGCCTCGGGCTGAGGCTCCACCTCGGCGCGGGGGGATGGCTCCACACGAGGGGCGCCCGCGGCCGCAGGCAATGGTGTCGCCGCCCCCGACCCGTCGCCGGCCCCCGCTTGGCCGTCGCCCTCAGAACGGGGCGCGCTGTCGGCAGTCGCAGGGGTCGGGCGCGGTCCCCTGACACAGACGCAGGAAAAATTCAAGCCCAATGCACACCAGATCTAGGGCAAAGGAAAGACCCGGGACAAGCATGCAACGCTTACCGTCGGAGGCGCTTGTACTGCGGCCGGACCCCGACGTCCGGCACCTGCAGCACGACGGCAGGAGGCGTCGGGCTCCGGTCTCTCTTCGAGCACCCGGTGTCGCCGGCATCCCCACGGGCGGCGACCGGCCCGGTGGTGGTCGAGGACGGCGGGCTCGGCGCGGCAGGCTTCTTCCCCTTGTCGCCGGCGGCTGGGGCGGGTCCTTGTGGCTCCGGACGCGCCGTCGAACCTTGCGGAGGGCCGGCGGCGTCACGAACCCGGAAGGCTTGCTGCGGCGCCGCAGTCTCGATCTGCCCGGCGTGATTGATGTTAGGCATTGCCGCCAAAATGTCACGACGCCGGGGGTCCAGATGCAGTGGCTGCGCGTCGTCCGGATACCTCAAGGTATCCGGGGGATTGGTGTCTGTCAGCGCATTGTACGCTGCCCTCTCCTCCGACGGCGTCAGATCGGAGTTGGATCCCCGGCGGGTCCGACCGACGAAGTTGAAATCAGAGTACCTCCACGTCAGTTGGGGCCGATCCCGCAGCGGGGCGATCCGCCTCCGCAGGAAGTCGTGGATCACGATCCCCCCGTGGAGGCCGGCAGCGGCGAGGATGGCGATGCGGTTGGTCACCGGCTGGAGCCATGATGGAAGGCGAGGGCAGCCCTCCCAATACTCCGACGTCTCGGTCGGCGCGGATCGCGGGAAGGAGAGACGACGGAAAGGTGCGCCGCTGCGAAGGTAGAACCAATCGCTGCGCCACCGGTCGAACCGCGCCCTGGGCGCGAAGTCGATGTACGACTCGGACTCGCCCTCGGTACGGCGGCTGAAGCGGACGCTTCCCACGGGGTCGTCCCTCCCCATCGAGCGAAGCCGGTAGTAGCGCCGGAAAAGCTCGACGCACGGGCGCACCCCCACGAAAGATTCGCAGAGGTGCGCGAACACGGACAGGATCAGGACCGAGTTGGGCGTGAGGTGCGCCAGCTTGATCTTGTACTGCAGCAGCACCTCCATCAAGAAGAGAGAGAACGGTGGGATCGCCCCGGCCAGAACGAAGGAGAGGAAGGAGACGATCTCCCCTCCGTCGTGGTCTGGGTTGACGTCGGCGGTCGCCGCGCGCACCACGATGCGATCTTGCCCTTGGGGGTCCGGCAGGTGCAGCCGCACCAACTCCAGGTCCCCCTTCTGCAAGAAGTTCGACACCGGCAGAGCCGGCTCCTCCGGCGCTGCGGCCGCAGGCGGAGGAACCGGGTGCGCCGAGGTCGAGCGGTGGTGGCGACGAGCTTTCTTGTCTCCGGCCATCGGCGGGAAGAGCAACAGAAGTAAGAACTCACAAAACCCTGGAACGCAAGGGAGCAAGAAGACGGAGAGCGCGAGAAGTGCAACCGCGGCGGAAGAGTGTGGAAGTGGAGAAGTCGGAACGCCGCGCCAGTCCTTTTATCAGGACGAGGCTGGCGAAACGACGCCCCATAGACGACAGAAGTCTGTGAGGGCCCCGCCACTATCTTCGCGAGCGAGCGCCGCGCAACTGTCAGGGCCGCGGCGTTTCGCCTCCCCAGGGAAGAACGGCGCGCGCACGGGAACCTACCCAACGAGGCTGACTAATGGGCCCCGATCGACCCCAGCGTCCCGCTTGGCGTCCACCGGGGCACGGGCTCCTGTCGGTGTACTGGGAACCAGGGTCCCCACTCCCCCGGCCAAAAGGCCGGCCCAAGTCCATCCTGGGCCGAGGAAGACAGCCGCGCGCCAGGTGGGCCGAAGCGGCCCAGCAAGTTGGCACGGGGCGCTGGGCTCCTGAGCGGCTCGCAGTTGCAAGCCGTAGGGCATCGCCACGTGGCTACGCCCTGCTGCCCCCGCGACCCGCCGCGGGACGCGGATAAGGGCGGGGTCCCGCGAGCCTGTGGGAGCCTGGCACGTGGCGACGGTGGTTCGTGGCGCCTTGATAGCGCCGCGGCTCGACGAGACGCCCCGGGATTTCGTGCGGCTACAGTACGCGCGGATCCGGGGCGCGGGGATTCCTCGCAGAGGGGTCCCACCTGCCAGCGACTGCCCGCGCGGCCGCGCGGGCGGGTCGCTGGACTTCAATGCGCGTGCGCGTCACGCAGGGCCGCGACCGATGGACGTGACCCGTCCAGTCGTAGCCCTGTAGCGCACTGTTCGGCTGGCAGGGGGGCGTGGGCTGACGAGCGCCGCCTGCCGCCGTACGGGGCATCGCATGGACCGAGGGGCCGTCCGGTGCATCCGCCCCCTTTCCGCGCCCCACCGCTCCGGCTGCCGCGCGCGTGCTGTACGAACGACGGGACAGGACGACGGGAGTCAATCGAACAATGAAGGCAGGACGAGTGAAGCCCGCTGACACTGGAAAAGACGCCCGGCATCTCGGGCGAAGAAGGGCTGCCAACCGGCGCCCTCTTAACGGCCCATGAACGGGCCTGGCCTCTCCTTGCACTATAAAAGGGAGTGCCTTGTACATGAAAACAACAGACAACACTTGGGCAATACCTGACAAGCAGGACGTAGGGTTTTACACCTCTGGTGGCCCGAACCTGGGTAAACTGCTTGTGTTCTTCCCCTCTCTCTGGTACGCGATTCCAACACTTAGAACCGTTCGCTCCCCTCCGAATCTCAAAGGGAGGCCGTGCTAGGCCCCCATTTGCCGTGGTTTCCACACCTCGACATTTGGCGCGCCAGGTAGGGGAGCGTCGTAGTTCCTGAGTTTCTTCTTCGCGTTCGATCTTCCTCGCCATGGCTGGGCGAGTCAGCCGCAGGTCCTCCAGCGACGAGGACGTGCACCCTCGGCGCCGCTCCGTTTCGGAGTCGGTGGACGAGGAAATCATGGCGGACCAGCCGCCTACGGTGAAGGCTGCCAAGGGCCCGCGTCCTCCCCGACCTGCTCGGCTGAGCGGGGCGGAGGGCGCGCGGCCCCAGCGCCGCACTCGCTCGCAGACGGGTTCTCTGCGGTCGTCCAGCGGACGGGCCGCCACACCCGAGCATGAGCAGCGCCGCGCGGGGCGCGGCGCCTCTCCTTCGACAGCCTGACCCCACCGGCGGCACTAGACCGGGCGAGGGACCTGCTGCGCAACCCACCGCCGGAGCTGGCGGAGGGCTCGCCAGCTGGGCCCTGGCTTCGGGACGTCGCCAAAATGGTGGACACGGCGCGGCGCCAGGCGAAAACCAAGTCGGGTCCGTCGCGCTCGCGCGCAAACTCCTCTTCGGAGGGCCCCACGTACGTGCCTACCGAGCGCACGCACACCGGCACGGAGGACAACTCTTTCTCCGCGACGACTCCCCGTCGTGGCCCGGACGACCTCCGGCGGAAGCTGGAGGGACGCCGCCGCGACGGGGAAGACGCTCGCATCAGCATCGAGCGCTCCCGGGAGCGGCACCACGAAAGACATCGCGCGCAGTCTTCCCACTCGACGCGCGCGCCGTCGTCCGGCTCGTCCGCCTCACCGCCTCCGGACAGGAGACGGCGCGCGGAGAGCGAAGGTCGTCGCGTCGCGTACTCTGGTGGATGCGCGGCCCTCTCTAAGAGGCTGCTCGCCGTGACGTGGCCAAACAAGTTCCGCCCCGAGATACCGGAGCGGTACGACGGGACGGCGCCTCCCTCCGAGTTCCTGCAGATCTACTCCACGGCGGTGCGAGCGGCCGGGGGCTCGGAGGACGTGATGGCCAACTACTTCCACCTCGCGCTCAAGGACTCGGCGCGGTCTTGGTTCATGAACCTGCCGCCCGAATCGGTCAAGTCGTGGAAGGGGTTGTGCCGCGACTTCATCGTCAATTTTCAGGGCACCGCTAAGCGCCCTGGCACGCAGATTGACCTGGACAAGGTCATCCAGCGGAAGGACGAGCCGCTGCGCAAGTTCGTGCAGCGTTTCAGCCACGTCCGCAACACCATTCCCAACATTGACCCGGCACGGGTCATATCGGCGTTCGCTCACGGCGTGCGCGACAAGGACGTGTTGGGCGAGCTCGGGGTCCACGAGCCCCAAACCGTCGTGGAGCTCTTCGGGTTGGTTGACCGGTGCACGCGCCGGCAGGAAGCGCAGGCCTGGCACGACTCCGACCCGGAGAAGGAGGACGAGGACGACAATCGCCCTCTGTCTCGGAAACAGAAGAAGAAGCTCGCCAAGAAGCGGAAGGCGGGCGAAGTCCTGGCCACAGCGCCGACGGGCGCCAAGGGGGGTAAAACCCCCGCGGCCCCGAAAGCGGCGAAGGGCGGCGAGAAGTCTCCCCCCACGGGGAAATTCTGCGCGTTCCACGACTCCACGTGGCACGATCAAACGGAGTGCAAGTATATCCTTGCCAACGCGGAGAAGCGCAAGAAGCGCAGAGAGGAGCGCGCGGGGAACGAGAAGGGGTCCCAGGAGGACGAGGAAGCTCTCCTCTTCCAGGACCACGAGGACACCGTCGCGGTCATCTGCGGCGGCTCGGCGCCCATCACCTCCAAGCGGCAGGTGAAACTCCTACACCGTGAAGTGTGCGCGCTGGGCACGGGGATGGCTCCCGCCCGCCCTGTCAAGTGGTCGGAGGTCCCGATCGCCTTCGACCGAAGCGACTTGGTCGGCCCCGACAACTCGGACGGCCGGCTCCCGCTCATCGTCGCGCCGACGGTGTGCAACAAGAGGATCGCTCGCACGCTGGTCGATGGCGGCGCGAGCATTAACCTCATCACCCCGCAGGTGTACGAGATGCTCCAGGGCAGCAAAACTGACCTGGAGCCCTCAAGGCCCTTCCACGGGGTCCTTCCGGGACGCGCCCAACCCCTCGGGCGGGTTACGCTCCCGGTCACGTTTGGCACCAAGGACAATTTCCGCACGGAGAAGGTGGTCTTCGACGTAGCGGACATCGACCTCCCCTACAACGCCATCATCGGGCGCCCGGCCCTCAGCAAGTTCATGGCGTGCGACCACTACGCCTACCTCACCATGAAGATGCCGGGGCCCAAGGGCGTGATCACCGTCCGTGCCGACTACAAGAGTGCCATCGCGTGCACCGAGCTGATCCTGGCCGCCGAGAAGGCGGCGGAGGCGGATCCAGAACTCGGTGGCATCCCGGAGGTGGTCAAGCCCGCCCCCAAGCGCTCCAAGATGACGGCCGGTGAGCCGGTGAAGACCAAACAGGTCGCCGTCAACGCGGACAGCTCCAAGACCGTCACCATCGGGGCCGAGCTCGACCCCAAATAGGAACTCGCGCTCGTCGCCTTCCTTCGGGAGAACGCGGACGTCTTCGCTTGGGAGCCGTCCGATATGCCCGGCATACCAAGGGAGGTGATCGAGCACGAGTTAAAGGTCAACCCGGCCGCCCGGCCGGTGAAGCAAAAAGCTCGGCGACAAGCCCCGGAACGAGAGATGTTCATCCGGGAAGAAATCCGCCGGCTCCTCGAGGCCGGCTTCATACGAGAAGTCCTACACCCCACCTGGTTGGCAAACCCGGTGGTCGTCCCCAAGAGCAACGGCAAGCTCCGCATGTGCGTCGACTACACCGACCTCAACAAGGCATGCCCCAAGGATCCGTTCCCGCTGCCACGCATAGACACAGTAGTTGACTCAACCGCAGGTTGTGACCTACTCTGTATGTTAGATGCGAATTCTAGGTATCACCAGATTCCCATGGTTAGGGAAGATGAAAAAAAAAACCGCGTTCATGACCCCGGCGGGGCGTTATTGTTATGTGACCATGCCTTTTGGTTTGAAAAACGCGGGCCCTACGTTCCAACGAGCAATACGCAAAACACTTGATGAGCAACTCGGGAAGAACGTAGAGGCCTACGTCGACAACATCGTGATCAAGTCGCATAAGAGCGAGACCCTGCTGTCCGACCTGAAGCAGACGTTCGACAACTTACGCGATAAGCGGGTCAAGCTCAACCCGGCGAAGTGTGTCTTCGGTGTCCCTGCGGGAAAGCTCCTCGGTTTCCTGGTTTCGCACCGGGGGATAGAAGCCAACCCGGAAAAAATTCAAGCCATCGAAAACATGCGCCCGCCCACCCGCCTCAAGGATGTCCAGAAGTTGACAGGCTGCATGGCCGCGCTTGGCCGCTTCATCGCAAGGCTTGGCGAGCGCGCCCTACCCATGTTCAAGCTGATGAAGCGGAAGGACCGCTTCCAATGGACTCCTGAGGCCGAGGCCGCATTCCAAGAACTCAAGGCCTACCTCTCCTCAGCACCCATCTTGGTCGCACCCCAGGACAAGGAGCCGCTCCTGCTCTACATCGCGGCAACACCGGCCGTGGTCAGTGCCGCGCTCATCGCCGAACGCGAAGAGTTCATGCTCGACGAACCCCGGCGGAAGAAAAAGCGCGTCGGCGCCGCGCCGAACCAAGGCGACGGCCCGGGGGCTGCGGCCCCGCTTTCGGACGAAAACTCGGGGGCTGCGCCCACGGCCGACCCAGGGGCCCCGGCTCCGACGTCGACAAACGACATGGCTCGCCCGGGGGCTGCAGCACCGCTTTCAGACGAAAGCTGGGGGCTGCGCCCACGGCCGACCCGGGGGCTCCGGCTCTGACGTCGACAAACGACATGGCTCGCCCGGGGGCTGCAGCACCGCTTTCGGACGAAAGCTCGGGGGCTGCGTCCACGGCCGACCTGGGGGCTCCGGCTCCGACGTCGACAAACGATATGGCTCGCCCGGGGGCTGCAGCACCGCCTTCGCACGGTGGCTCGGGGGCTCCGCCCACGGCCGACCCGGGGGCTCCGGCTCCGACGTCGACGGACAACGCAGCTCTCGCGCCCGACATCGGTACGGGCGACGCCGAAATGAAGAAGCGCGTGGTGCAACGCCCTGTCTACTTCGTTAGCGAGGTCCTGCGCGACGCCAAGACGCGCTACCCACAAGTGCAGAAGCTCCTCTACGCGGTCCTCATAGCGTCAAGGAAGCTGCGGCACTATTTCCAAAACCATCCAATCCGGGTGGTCACCAGTTTCCCGCTGGAGACGGTGTTACGCAACCGCGAGGCCACTGGGCGAATCGTCAAGTGGGCGGTGGAGATGTCCGAGTTCGAGCTCGAGTTCACAACCTCCAGCGCAATCAAGAGCAAGGCCCTCGCGGAATTCGTGGCAGAATGGACGCCCGGTCCTGTAGTTGAGCAAGAAGAGCTCACCGCGCGTCCAGCCAAAGACGAACCTTGTGAAGGCGACGACATTTGGACCGTATACTTCGACGGGTCCCTCACCTTACAAGGCGCCGGTGCAGGAGTGTTGCTGGTGGCTCCCACCAGAGAGGAGCTGCGCTACGCCATCCAGCTACACTTCAAGGCCACCAACAACATGGCGGAGTACGAGGGGTTGATCGCAGGGATGCGGATCGCCGCGGAACTCGGCGTCAAGAAACTCCTCGCCAAGGGCGACTCACAGCTCGTCGTCAACCAAGTCTCCAAGGAGTACCAACGCTCGGACCCCCAAATGGCGGCGTACCTAGCGGAGGTTCGACGGCTAGAAAAGAACTTTTTCGGCTTCGAAACACGCCACATCATGCGAGGCGACAACACCGAGGCCGACGCCTTGTCGCGGATCGCCTCCTCCCGACAAGACCCACCGTCCGGGACCTTCGTGGAGCAACTCACTCAACCCTCAGCATTGGTCCCGGACATGGCGGACGGCGCTGATCACAACAGCGCCACTACGGCAGAGCCGCCCGCGTCGGTCGACGCGGGCCCGCCGCCAACCGACGAGCCTCACGTGCTCGCCACGGACGACCCGGGTACCCCATGGATGGAAGAGCTCGTGGGGTACCTCCGCGGTGAAGTCCTACCCGAGGACGACGAGCCCGCCGAACGCCTTGCCCGGCAAGCTAGGCGCTACGCCCTCGTAGACGGGCAGCTGTACCGCCGGGCGGCGAACGGAATCCTCCTCAAGTGTATCCCGACGGAGCAGGGCAAGGAAGTTCTCCGCGCCATCCATGAGGGCGAGTGCGGGAGTCACATGGCCTCCCGCACGCTGGCCGGGAAAGCCTTCCGCCTAGGCTACTACTGGCCGACAGCCCTCACGGACGCTATCGAGTTGGTGCAACGCTGCAAAGCGTGCCAGTTCCACGCGAAGCAGACGCACTTACCCTCGCAAGCACTCCACACAATTCCTCTCTCTTGGCCGTTCGCGGTCTGGGGCTTGGACATCGTGGGGCCGTTTCCCGCGGCTGTGGGAGGCCATAAGTTCCTCTACGTCGCCGTGGACAAATTCACCAAGTGGGCTGATGCAGAAGCGGTCGTCCACATCGACAAGAACTCCGCGGTCAAGTTCATGCGCGGCATTGTGTCACGTTTTGACGTACCGAACAGAGTGATCACCGACAACGGCACCCAATTCACAAGCCACGCTTTCGAGGCGTATTGTGAGGAAGTCGGCATCAAAGTCTGCTACGCCTCCGCGGCACATCCACAAAGCCATGGTCAAGCTGAGCGCGCTAACGCTGAAATCTTACGCGGCCTCAAGACCAAAGCGTTCGACCCCCTGAAAAAACGAGGGTCGAAGCGGACCGCTGAACTACCCTGAGTGTTATGGTCTCTCCGGACCACGGTGAACCGCGCCACCAGTGAAACACCCTTCTTCCTGGTGTACGGCGCCGAAGCAGTCTTACCGGCCCAATTGGCATTCGCGGCTCCCCGAGTTGCCTTGTATGACGAAGCAGCCCAAGATGAGCATCGCATGGACGACATCAACTTCTTGGAAGAATGCAGGCAGCGCGCTAACATCCGGAATGCCCGGTACCTCCAAGGCCTACGTCGATACCACCAATCCCGTGTCCGCCCCCGATCCCTCGAACTGGGCGACCTAGTTCTACGCCGCGCGCTCGACCGCAAAGGCAAGAACAAGCTGTCCCCGATGTGGGAAGGTCCCTTCTTGGTGACTAGGGTGACGCGGGGTGGCGCGGTGCGATTGGCTACAGAAGACGGCCGCCCGGAGCAAAGCGCCTGGAACATCCAGCACCTGCGCAAATTTTACCCTTAGCGGCGTGCATGTCTCACTCGGCGGCTCACAACCAGAGACGCCATGCCTCTCTACCAGTGAGCCCGGGGGCATCGCACTTGTATCCACCATGCATCGTTATTTCTACGATTTTCGGCTAGCAATAGTGTCTTGTTTTCTCCTACTTCGCATTTTTTGTTCCCTGTTCGTAACCTTTTCCCGCTGATGACCTGCGCTTTTCGGGCAACACGGCAAGGACATCACCCATGTCAACAATCTCGTGTCAAGGTCGACCGGCTCAGCCAACAATCCTGCAAACACTTGGGAGGGCAACCCCCGACCAAAAATGCGGATGCTAAAGGCCCAAGCTATCACCCAAACACAGATTGAAAGCATGGTGATGCTCGAACCAAGGCCGAAAGCAGCACCGATCATCACGGGATAGGCAAAGACACAGGGAACAAGGAAGAAAACCACGAAACTTAACCTACAAACTTAAAAAAAAAAACTTAAGTTGTCACCACCCCTACTTGCCGGGGCACAAGTTCTGATGTTACAGGAACAGGCGGAAGCAAAACATTACAAGGGGCGCCTCCCCTATGACGGGCTCGCAGGCCCCTCGCCCTGGTCCGGGACATACACCCTCACCAGCTCCTCGACCACTGGTTGCACGCGGTCCTGGTGGCGCGACGCCTCGGCAGGCTCGGGACCGGCCAGAAGCAGATCGGTCGGGAAGTCGGGGACGCGCTCCAGGACGACGGTGACAAGGTCGGAGGCGACGGCCCGAATGGCGGCCTCTCCCTGCTGCGCAAGCCGCCCGCGGACATCATCACCAAGCCTCTCGAAGAATTGCGCGAGCGGCATCAGCGCAAGAATGATCTGGCCGAGGGAGGGCTCCTGGTTGCCGGTTTGAAGCCGAGTCATGTTGGCCCTCTCCAGGCCGTCGTTGATACGGCGGAAGATGTCGCGCGCCATGGTCGAGAGCCGCCGGCACTCCGAGTTCCACTCAGGGTCGGCAACGGCCCCTGGAGGAGCGGCTTCGCTGGGAGCGGCGCCGGAGTCGCGTAGCTTCTGGTTCAGGTCTTGGACCTTCGCCGTGAGGTCACGAATCTTGATCTGCGCGTCGTAGAGCGCCCCCGCCCTCGCCTCGAGATCGCGAATCCGCTCCAGCTGCCTCCTCTCCTGCGCCGCCCAGCCTTCGGCGCGATCCTCCAAGTCCTTGATGCGGTCGGCCGACCGGCGGATGAGCTCGTCGCGCTGATCGATCGAGCTCTGCATCTCCTCCCGCACCTCCGCGCGGATCCTGACGGCTTGCGTGCCAGCCAACCCGCGGGCTTCCTCCAACGTCGCCTGCGCGCGGTCCTCCCTGGTCTTCATCGACTCCTCGTGGGCTCGGACGGCGGCAGCATGGGCGTGCTCGCGGGTTCCCAGGTCCCGCGCCTGGGCGATCAGTCGCTCCTCCTCGCGCTGCAGCTCTTCGCGCCGGGCGTCGAGGCCGGCCTCGGCAATGTCCAACCCCTGCTCGCGCCGCACGATGGCTTGCTCGCGCGCTACCAGCCCCCCCTCACGCGAGTCCAGGTCGGCGGATCGGGCGTTCAGTTGCTGCTCGCGCTCCCGGACGCGGTCCTCGCGGCGCTGAACCTTGTCCTCGCGGAGCTTCACGAACTGCTCGCGGTTGTCGAGGCGAGTCGACCGCCGGTTATTCTCCCGAAGCAGCTCCTCAGTGGCGGCACGATCGCGGGACAGCTCGTCCATGCGCTCCCGGTGCTGAAACTGGGCCGCCCGCACGGCACGGCGAAGGTCCTCCTCGGCGGCGGCGACGGCAGCCTCGCGCACGGCCAGCTTCTTGCCCTCGTTCTCGGCGGTGTCGCGGAGGGACTCCGCCATGCGCAGCGCCTCGGCCACAACGCGGGTCATGGGCGGCACCGGTGTGCCCCCACCAGCAACCACCTCCTCGACGACGGCCGCCGCGGAGGTCGCGGCGAGCCCAGAGCCACGAGCGGCGCGCGCCACGCGCGATGGGCGCGGGCCGCTGCCAGGAGCAGACGACGGCGCTGTCGGGTTCGGCGGCCGCGCCTCGGTAGAGGGCGCCGCTGGGCCCGAGGCGCCACCTGACGACGGCAGCCCGCGGAGGCCGCTGACAGGAGCTGGGCTCGGGCGCGCCGGGGCAGACGACCGCGCTCCTGAGTCCGGGACCCCCGGCCTTGAACCTGTTGCAGGCGACGAGGCGGGACGAAGCGGCGACGGTGCCCTCTCCTCCTCACGCCGTGCCGTAGGCGAAGCGGCACGCCGTTCCTCCGGCTCCGACGACCTGGGGGCGCCAGAACGCGCCTCGGGCTGAGGCTCCACCTCGGCGCGGGGGGATGGCTCCACACGAGGGGCGCCCGCGGCCGCAGGCAATGGTGTCGCCGCCCCTGACCCGTCGCCGGCCCCCGCTTGGCCGTCGCCCTCAGAACGGGGCGCGCTGTCGGCAGTCGCAGGGGTCGGGCGCAGTCCCCTGACACAGACGCAGGAAAAATTCAAGCCCAATGCACACCAGATCTAGGACAAAAGACCCGGGACAAGCATGCAACGCTTACCGCGGAGGCGCTTGTACTGCGGCCGGACCCCGAGGTCCGGCACCTGCAGCACGACGGCAGGAGGCGTCGGGCTCCGGTCTCTCTTCGAGCACCCGGTGTCGCCGGCGTCCCCACGGGCGGCGACCGGCCCGGTGGTGGTCGAGGACGGCGGGCTCGGCGCGGCAGGCTTCTTCCCCTTGTCGCCGGCGGCTGGGGCGGGTCCTTGTGGCTCCGGGCGCGCCGTCGAACCTTGCGGAGGGCCGGCGGCGTCACGAACCCGGAAGGCTTGCTGCGGCGCCGCAGTCTCGATCTGCCCGGCGTGATTGATGTTAGGCATTGCCGCCAAAATGTCACGACGCCGGGGGTCCAGATGCAGTGGCTGCGCGTCGTCCGGATACCTCAAGGTATCCGGGGGATTGGTGTCCGTCAGCGTATTGTACGCTGCCCTCTCCTCCGACGGCGTCAGATCGGAGTTGGATCCCCGGGGGGTCCGACCGACGAAGTTGAAATCAGAGTACCTCCACGTCAGTTGGGGCCGATCCCGCAGCGGGGCGATCCGCCTCCGCAGGAAGTCGTGGATCACGATCCCCCCGTGGAGGCCGGCGGCGGCGAGGATGGCGATGCGGTTGGTCACCGGCTGGAGCCATGATGGAAGGCGAGGGCAACCCTCCCAATACTCCGACGTCTCGGTCGGCGCGGATCGCGGGAAGGAGAGACGACGGAAAGGTGCGCCGCTGCGAAGGTAGAACCAATCGCTGCGCCACCGGTCGAACCGCGCCCTGGGCGCGAAGTCGATGTACGACTCGGACTCGCCCTCGGTACGGCGGCTGAAGCGGACGCTTCCCACGGGGTCGTCCCTCCCCATCGAGCGAAGCCGGTAGTAGCGCCGGAAAAGCTCGACGCACGGGCGCACCCCCACGAAAGATTCGCAGAGGTGCGCGAACACGGACAGGATCAGGACCGAGTTGGGCGTGAGGTGCGCCAGCTTGATCTTGTACTGCAGCAGCACCTCCATCAAGAAGAGAGAGAACGGTGGGATCGCCCCGGCCAGAACGAAGGAGAGGAAGGAGACGATCTCCCCTCCGTCGTGGTCCGGGTTGACGTCGGCGGTCGCCACGCGCACCACGATGCGATCTTGCCCTTGGGGGTCCGGCAGGTGCAGCCGCACCAACTCCAGGTCCCCCTCCTGCAAGAAGTTCGACACCGGCAGAGCCGGCTCCTCCGGCGCTGCGGCCGCAGGCGGAGGAACCGGGTGCGCCGAGGTCGAGCGGTGGTGGCGACGAGCTTTCTTGTCTCCGGCCATCGGCGGGAAGAGCAACAGAAGCAAGAACTCACAAAACCCTGGAACGCAAGGGAGCAAGAAGACGGAGAGCACGAGAAGTGCAACCGCGGCGGAAGAGTGTGGAAGTGGAGAAGTCGGAACGCCGCGCCAGTCCTTTTATCAGGATGAGGCAGGCGAAACGACGCCCCATAGACGACAGAAGTCTGTGAGGGCCCCGCCACTATCTTCGCGAGCGAGCGCCGCGCAACTGTCGTACCCGGGCGCCACTATCTTCTCAAGGGAAGAACGGCGCGCGCACGGGAACCTACCCAACGAGGCTGACTAATGGGCCCCGATCGACCCCAGCGTCCCACTTGGCGTCCACCGGGGCGGGGGCTCCTGTCGGTGTACTGGGAACCAGGGTCCCCACTCCCCCGGTCAAAAGGCCGGCCCAAGTCTATCCTGGGCCGAGGAAGACAGCCGCGCGCCAGGTGGGCCGAAGCGGCCCAGCAAGTTGGCACGGGGCGCTGGGCTCCTGAGCGGCTCGCAGCCACAAGCCGTAGGGTATCGCCACGTGGCTACGCCCTGCTGCCCCCGCGACCCGCCGCGGGACGCGGATAAGGGCGGGGTCCCGCGAGCCTGTGGGAGCCCGGCACGTGGCGACGGTGGTTCGTGGCGCCTTGATAGCGCCGCGGCTCGACGAGACGCCCCGGGATTTCGTGCGGCTACAGTACGCGCGGATCCGGGGCGCGGGGATTCCTCGCAGAGGGGTCCCACCTGCCAGCGACTGCCCGCGCGGCCGCGCGGGCGGGTCGCTGGACTTCAATGCGCGTGCGCGTCACGCAGGGCCGCGACCGATGGACGTGACCCGTCCAGTCGTAGCCCTGTAGCGCACTGTTCGGCTGGCAGGGGGGCGTGGGCTGACGAGCGCCGCCTACTGCCGTACGGGGCATCGCATGGACTGAGAGGCCGTCTGGTGCATCCGCCCCCCTTCCGCGCCCCACCGCTCCGGCTGCCGCGCGCGTGCTGTACGAACGACGGGACAGGACGACGGGAGTCAATCGAACAATGAAGGCAGGACGAGTGAAGCCCGCTGACACTGGAAAAGACGCCCGGCATCTCGGGCGAAGAAGGGCTGCCAACCGGCGCCCTCTTAACGGCCCATGAACGGGTCTGGCCTCTCCTTGCACTATAAAAGGGAGTGCCTTGTACATGAAACTAACACACAACACTTGAGCAATACCAGACAAGCAGGACGTAGGGTTTTACACCTCTGGTGGCCCGAACCTGGGTAAACTGCTTGTGTTCTTCCCCTCTCTCTGGTACGCGATTCCAACACTTAGAACCGTTCGCTCCCTTCCGAATCTCAAAGGGAGGCCGTGCTAGGCCCTCATTTGCCGTGGTTTCCACACCTCGACAACAACCAATGCCCGGTGGGTTATGCAATTATACATGCCTCCATTACATGTAGAGTAGAGAAAAGCAAACGTAGCCAATGAGAGCATACTTCGGGTAAGTCGTCTAGATCTGGCCAACGAGCATCCTTCGAGTATTTCTTGGAGCAGTACGCTATCCCCTATCCAGTGGAGTAAACAATGTAGACCGACAATTAGGAATGATGATATGGGCGAGGAAAACGCGGAGTATTTTTTTAAGTAAAAATACCGAGTAGTTGGCCCTAAAAAAAAGGCTCTTGTACCAATCGCAAAGAAGGATTTCAGCTCAATATCTGACCCAGAAAACTAGTTACATGGGCCTTAAATTAGCACAAGGATCTGAGCCCGCATAAATTTGAAAACCCAACAGCCCACCGAGCGGTCCGAATTCTGAAACCCCCATTTCCCAGCAGATCTCAAATTTTTTTTTAGCTCGCGTTTGTTTCGAACGCACGCGACGCGAGAGCATTGCCTGCAGCTGCCGGCCGCGCACCCACCAGAACAGAGCCACAGCGCCGCCCGCAGCAGAGCAGCGCGGCTCCCCGGCAGCGAAGATGAGCGGGGCTGCTCTGTGCGCTGCGCTGACGGAGCTGGGGTTCGACGGGGAGGACCCGCTTGACGCGGACGCGCTGGAGTGGCCGTTCCAGTACGAGGAGGCGCGCCCGCTGCTCGCCTGGATCTGCTCCTGTCTCCGCCCCTCCAACGTCCTCTCACCGTCCCACCTCGCGCAGTAAGAGAACCGAGTCCCCGCCCGCCTCCTCTCCTCGCCTCCCTCATCCAAAAGCTTCCTCTTTTTCCTCTTTTCTTTTTTAATTAGGAGGTGGTAACTGGTAATAGTGTTACTGAGGCCGATTTAGCTGGAATGCGCCTGTTCTGGTGGTGCTTGTGCGAGATAGTGTCAATTATGAGGCTTGAAACTTTGAAAGAGAATCACCAAAGCTGGGGTTTGCCAATACACACCACATTTTCTGCAAATTGATCAGGCGACCAGGCCTGTGAGCTCCTGTAGTCGTTTTGTCTCTGTAGGGAGAGGGCATAATTACCAATGCCAGATTATGTGGTGACTTTTGCTCGAAGGTGTTGATTAGTATTATTAAGTGAATTTGGATTCTGCTTTTGGCTGTTGGATGGACTGATTGGTACCTGCATTATCCGTTCCTTTGAATTGCATACATTTGATTAGAATATTTTGAGTAGTTTCTGTTGCTTAGGGAGGCAATGCCAAATATCTGCTGATCTGTTGTTGAAAATGTTGTTTCCTGCTAAATAATAATTGGGAGATTCGGTGTGTTTTTCTTTCTTATTTTATTTTTCGAACTAGTTTGATTATGTCATTTCTTAGTCTACTGTTTATAAGTTTATTGCGCTTGAATTGAATTGCAAATGACTCCATCAATTTTGGCTGACAGGTATGAGCAACTCGTGGAAGAAGGACGGCTGCTAGAGGTATATTTACGAGTTCTTCACGTGATGCCAAATTATAACTTTTGAACACAATTTAGGAATTTTTTTTTCTTTTGAGGGGAACAATTTAGGGATGTTGGATATCCTATCTACTTTGTTCAACCTTTGGCAAGTAGTGTTCCAAATGACCAGTCATTCACAACAAGATTTCCAATTTGTGGTCAAATAGCATTTTGAAAGTCACATTCTATGGTGAATTGTAAGCATCATGGAACTGATCCATTCCTAATCAAGACCTCAAATTCTCCAGGCAGTTGCCTTTTCATATATAGACATGCAGATCTGCCAGACCTTAAAAAAACTTATGGTGCTTTGTATCATTTCCTCAGGGTGAGGATTTGGACTCTGCTTTTGATAGCATTTCAGCCTTCTCAAACAAGAAAGACAACCAAGAGGCTGTATTTGGATCAGAAGAAACGATTCTTGATATCCGGTATGCTTATGTTTCATTTTTATAATCTTTGTAGAGTGTTCATATTGTCATTGAACTATTGTTAAACTCACATTGATGCAGTTACAGCCATGGTTTCAGATCTAACTGGGAAATGGTTCTTGCATATCAAGTCTAGGATAGGATATTTTGAAAGTTGCAACTGTTTGGAAGTGGGTATTTGTGTGCTATTTCAATCCTTTGTTGGGACTGGTTATGACTCAACATAGTAACATTATAAAAATGAACTAAAACTGCTGGTTTTCTGCTTGAACTTGTGCTTTTGGTTTGACATTCCTCTATAAACCCAAATTCAGCCAAATGCTAGTTAGGTCAAGCAGCAAATTGGACTATTCTTGACAGGCTCCTTACGTTTTTCCTGCTTGCAGAGAAGCAAAACTAGCATATAGAGCTGAAGTTTTTGAATTACAGAAGCAGCTTGCACGGCAACAAGCACAGTTTGATTTGCTTGCAGGGCAAGCTTCTACTCTTATTCAAGGTAGAAGGGCGCGTTTGTCTGCCATGTCTACAGTTAGCGGACAACTAGTATCGTTAGATGAGATACTTTCGTCCAGAAATTTAGAGGTATGATCCAATCTATTGCAGCTTGGAGAAAAAAAAAGTTTTATTTCATACAATTATCTTACTCCGATATCTGATTGGGTATGGATATTTCAAATGACACAGACAATTAAGGCCATGTCTCTTGTTATAATTTGATCTCAACCATGATGAAATTTCACTAATGATGTCATATCTTTTTGCTATGAGCTGCAATTTATCTGAATGGTACAATGCTGTCCCATTTTTCAGATATTGGTGGATTCCTAAGCATAGGCTGCTCTGTTTGTGGCTCACTTTTTTCGTATGTGCAGATGTGCCTTAGTATATGTAAATAACATGAGACATGGAAATCCTGAGTTTGTGTGGATCTCTAATCTTTTATAGGATTACTAATGTTTTCCGTAAGGTACATTTTAATTGATGTGTGTCTTTCCTAACTTTCAGATGAACGCTGTTCTTGGAAGAATTGCTGCTACTACCCAGGAGCTGGCCCATTATCACTCAGGGGATGGTATGCTCTTTACTTGGAGACAACTGAGCATATTACAATTCCTTTGCTCTTTCATCACTTAATAATACTGTAAATTCTATAGATATGACACTGTAACCATTAAGTTCTCTTTGATATATTGTCAATTAATGGTATGCAGAGGACAGTATATACTTGGCATATTCGGACTTCCATCCTTATGTTATTGGTGACTTGTCTTGCACAAAGGAACTAAATCGGTGGTTTGCAAAGCAGTTTGAGAAGGTAAACTACATGTGACTGTCCCATTGTTTTCAGTAAACTTATTGGAAATTTAAGAATCTACATGGCAAGTCAATACCATGTAACTTGGCCGTTTTGAAGAGTTCTACATCGCCTTTTAGGATTCCCAGAAAAATGTTTTGTGCAGTTGTCTTACTGGCGCGATTTTACCTTCTGTACTTGTGTATGTCTCTAGATGGTTTGACTGCTTGTTTATTCAATGTTTTCTGTTTAATCAGGGGCCATTTCGACTTGTTGCTGAGGAAGGCAAATCCAAATGTTCCTGGGTTAGTCTTGATGACATCACTAATTGCTTGATACGAGGTATTACTTTCTATGTTTAGTTCTTTGCAACTTTTTTTCTATCGTGGAACCATGTTAAACTCATAAAACAGCATTATTGTGGCTTGCCATAACTAATTGTTTTAAGTTATGTTCTCATTATGCAGGAGATTCTGAAAAATCTCATCATCACCAACGTGTAGCTGAGCTGCAACGACTTCGTTCCATGTAATTAGCTTTTAGTTGGTACTTTGTATTAATATTTATAGGTTCCCTTAACACGCATCATATTAAAATTATCTATTTTTCATCTATGTAATTTTTTCATCTATTCTGGGATGTAGTCTGATGAAACTCTGTTATGGTAACAGATTTGCCACAAGTGAAAGGCAATGGATTGAAGCGCAAGTTGAGAACGCTAAACAGCAGGCAATACTCTCAATGTTAAAATCTCAAGTGTCATCCGATGAGGCTCATATACATAGGGATATCCATTCTCTTAGGTATGTGTTACATCACGAGTTTTCCAGTTTTGGGCCATTTGCATAATTGTTACTAAATATCTGGAGCAGAATTAAAGATTTATATATGGGTTAACACTTCTTTCTCTGCAGGAGAAAAAGTTCTGAGCTTGCTGGAGAACTCTCGACGCTTACCCAAAAGGTGCAAGCATTTGTATCTGAGGTATGTGGATAAACACAGCTTTATGTTTAGATATAGATTTCATCACCTTGGCAAAAGTTACTAGTCCAAAAGTCAAATAACTTTTGTTTTGCTGAAATAAAACTACCACTCAATGTTCGGACTGTTTAACTTCTGAGAATACCATAAAATCAACATCAGACCATGTAGATGAATTTGTCAAATGGTTACTTTTGTATTTTTTTTTAAAAAAAAAAACGAAAACACCATCTTATCATTCACATATCCTTTCATATTTTTAGAGGATACTCGTATATAGCAATAATAAGTCCTACTGGAGTGCGCCAATTGCTCTTATTTTAGCATATGATTGTTTTTGACTTTTTGTTTCATGCCATAACTTACCTCTATATGCACTTGTTCTGCCCTCCAGACAATACCATGCCTCTGTTCAGAACTTGCTCAACTTCAGGGCACATATATATTGCAAGGTTTGTGCAAAACATTTTTTTTTCAAGTTTTCTGCAAGATTTTGTTGTATAGTTTTCTTAACAACCTTCTGAACACTTAAATGTTTAGGGGATTACGATCTAAAGGTTATGCGCCAGGAATACTACATTAACAGACAAAAAACAGTAAGTCATTCTCACACCACAAGTCTCATTTCCAACATCTTTTATGTGTGATGTGTTTTTATATTTCTTATCTATCTTATTTGAACTGCTCTAGTATTGTGAAATATGTTAACCAGATGTTTAATAATCAGGTGTCAAACATTATATAACTTATTTTGATCCTGCCTTCAAACTACTAGATAATTTCTAATGTGATTGCATATTGGCATCAAAGAACTCGGGTCGACAGTTACCCATATTCCGCTGCTGTTATTTCTATTTAATTGGTGGTATGCATGAGAAAGCCATCTGCTTCCAATCTCATATTGTTGATAGTTCTTATTTGGAGGAAGCCTTGGGTATTGCATAAGGCAGTTAAATTTAAATACTGATCATTATTAAATGCCAGTTTGTTTGTGTAGTACCACAGACCAAAACACTGGATGATTGTTTAAGAATGATCTTCGACAGGAAAATGTTTTGGTATTTTGTTTCCTTCTAATGTTTCTGGTACTTTATTCATTTTGCAGTTTATCAATCACTTGGTTAATCAGCTTGCCAGACACCAGTTTCTAAAGATTGCTTGCCAACTTGAAAGGAAGTACATAGCTAGTGCCTACTCATTGCTAAGAGTAATAGAATCTGAGTTACAGAGCTACCTCTCAGCAGTCAATACCCGTCTGGTAAGCAATATCCATTGCTGTGAACTATTTTGTCCTTACTTTTTCAGTGTCTTCAACTTAAGTGCTACTTTCAGGTGTACTCCCTCGTCCCACAAAAAATGATGTTTTGGTTTTGTCCTAAGTCACTTGACCATTTTTTTATTAAAAATGTACCAATCTTTATGGTGTCAAAAAGGTATCATTAGATTCATCATGAAATATAATTTCATGTTGTGTCTATTTTGTGTCATAGATATTGATATTATTCTCTATAAATTTGGTCAAAGTTGAAACAGTTTGACTTAGTACAAAACCAAAACATCAGTTTTTGTGGGCCGGAGGGAGTACCTATTTGAGTTACATGTCATTCTTGTTGTCTTAAGTAATATACCTAATTTCCTTTTTGGTAATAATTTTAGGGTCATTATAATTCATTAATTCAAGCTGCTTCTGAAGTACGTGAACAAGGAGCTATTGATGATCGTGACACTTTCCTGCATGCAGTGCGAGATCTATTATGTATTCACTCAAGTAAGCAGACAACTCTACTGAGATGGTTGTTTGAAAATTTAATTGTCGTTTTATTAATGTTGCTTATCTTTTCTGACTTTCTATAGATGTCCAAGCAACGGTGCCAACATACATGTCAGCACATGCATTAGTTCAGCAGATATCAGCACTTCAGTCTGACTTGCTTTCCCTTCAGTCTGAACTTGAGAATACGCTTCCAGCTGACCGTAAAAGATGTATCAATGAGCTGTAAGTTACCATCCACTGTCGTTGACTTATTGCTAGTTTACTACTAAAATAATAAATCAACATCACGGATGTTTTCAATGCATTCTCTGTTATGTAAGAACCTACCCACGTACAGTCAAAAAGGCTGCCTCAGATATCCAACAACCCCTTGCAGTTGGTATATATCTGTTACGCAGCCATGCTCTGGATGATAGTTCCACTGCCCATGATTCAGCTTGAATTTTCCTAGACATGCGGTCATGAAACTCATGCCCCATCTATTGTTCATAGTATAAAAGTAATGATTTCACGTGGAAACATCACATTAATATCGATGCAACTGAGCATGCTGTATTTCTGATCTTTTCTATAATCCTTTTATGGAACCTTATTGACGAGGTTATTCAATATTCTGTTGTAACTTGTAGATCTACTCTTTAGCCTGCCAATATGTAGTCAATATGTATCTTATCTTGTCTTTTCACTCTCTTCCATTCCTTTTGTCCTGCAGATGCACTCTTATTCAAACAGTGGAACAGCTACTATTTGCGTCATCAACAACTGCAGAACCGATATTAACACCTTGGGTATGTTCCTTGAGCCCTCAATTATGATGTTCCTTGGACCTCCTTTATTTTAATACACCTATGAAACTTAAAATAATTCCATATTCTTTGTATAGCCACTGATGCGGGCTCTTGACGATATGGAAAATGCCAATGCTCAAGTTGAAGTTTCCGTGGAAGAAGTAACCAAGGCTCGCACTCAAAAGATAAAGGTACTTTATTTGTTGATATGCTATCATCTTTTGGGGTTGTTACTTATAAAATATCAGAATGATCTTATGTTCTGCTACCTCTGGACTGAAAATGTTGACGTCCTGAGTCCTGACAGCTGCCTTGAACTAACTTAACATCAATAAAAGAAATACGGAGGGAGTATTATCTTTGCATTTATCTGAAATTCTGCAAGCCAGATAACTCTGGCAAATTAGTGTTTTTTTTTTTTGGGACCTGGACATCTGTCATCACTAGGCAAGGAACTCCTCAAAGTAGTTTTGATCGACTCTCAGTTTCCATGCTCTTTAATACATTCTTAACGGCAAAAATATTTTTCCAGATCTTCGAAAATCGTGCCCATGAGGTGGGTAGGGAGAGGCAAATATTCGTTGATTTCTTCTGCAACCCCGAGCGCCTCAAGAACCAAGTCAGAGAGCTGACCTCTCGTGTGAAAGCTCTCCAGGAATAGATTCCTTTGTGTAGGCTGGTAAGGGCATGTTAATATGATTCCTTTCTCCTCTTATATAATTTCTTGTTACGTTTCATTTTTTATACTTTTTGTTTTTAGTCTTTGACAAAGGCCTTTCGTGTGCCAGATTTCACTTGATGTAAAGAAATGTGGAGTTCATGGTTCCTGCATGTGGTGAAATTTTTTAATGTAAAGCTTGCTTGGTCCAACACAAAGTTGGTGGATCTGTAGGACTAGTATGGAACATTATAAACCATCAGGCAGTTCTGATATGTAGGTTCTAGGTCCTCACCCAGCCGAGGAAAGGTGTCATGACATGTATATTGTTATGTATGTTGTAAAATATCTTCAAAATCACGAAGCCCTTTTTTGTATGATTGCTTCAGAGTAGGTAGTGCAAGCAGTACAGTTGCGTTGCCAAATAGAAAAACAATAGTTTGGTAAATGGAATCTAACTTTGCTTGCATGAGGGTGTGATGTTATATTGATGTTTGTATGAGCAAATTGTTGAAAACGTTTGTGATTATTGTAATCTGGTGACACATAGCTGACTGATTTATTTGACTAGTGCTCTTGACACCGAATCATTGGTCACTGGGTCATTAATTGCTTATGTGATCTGGTGACGCATAGTTGTATGAGTGCCTCTTAACAATGAACTGATTAGTCCATTGTTGCTGTCTGAAGACAAGCTCATCTGGTCGGATGGAATACAGTTGGCTCATCTAATTCTCAAGCCACCTGTTTACAAGCATTTCTCAAATACTGTAGTACTGCAACTGCAATCATTTTAATTAAAAGAATAGGCTCATACATCACGTTAGATAACCAATACTCTCAAGTTTTATTCTGATGGTGCGTTCTTTAAGAATCTTAGTCCAGGAGGATGGGGCTTTGTTGCACGAGACAACACTGAACATATATGTCTGCTGCAGGTCGTATTCCACATGTTGTAGATGCAATCCTTGCAGAAGCAATAACTTATATCTGGTACAGAAAGCAGACCATTTGGGTATGACACAAGTAATCTTCGAAACTGATTCAAAGATTCTGCAACAGGAAATTACACGTTCATGCTACAATTCAACTCCGGCTTTTTAATTAAGAGGCTTCTTTTGTTATTATCTTTTAATTCCTATAGGGTGTGTTTGTCCAAGAGTTTGTAATAATGAAGCGCATGAATTAGCTTGAGTCCGAAAGATGGCACGACCAAGTGTGCTAGCCGGCGATGTAGCCGTGCAAACTGGTTTTTTGAATATAGTGTTCCAGTAAGATGGCCAGTACTCTCTGGCATCAGAAAGCGATAGTTTATGTTTGCCTTCTGCTAACCCTGTACTTGCAGAGCAAAGGATACGGGTTATTCTGTAGTTCACATGTCGTAACAATTGACAGTTATATTCAATTCATGATATCATACAGGTGTTCTTGTTACAGAGAATATGTTTTAGTGATAACATTCAAGCTGGCCGATGCTTCAATGGCCTTAAGTCGTAAAACTTGTGCCTGCAGATTGGTCAACCAAATCTTGGCGACAGGAAGTGGTTAGTGGTCAGCTCTGGCAGCTCCTCCTGTCAAAATGGAGTTGAGTAGCCGACGACCTGTAGTAAGGGAAAAAGAATTGTTTTGAAAGAATCTCAACTATCTGAGAGACCAAAGGCAATATCAAGTTATCACCAGTAATCACCACAGGAGCAAACTCCATCTCTGAAATGGTGAAATCTGGACGCGTCCCTAACCACAATCAACCTCTGTGTCACCTTAGACATATACTTGGTGGCATCGTGGCAGTCCAGGCAGACCCTAAGGTTCTTGATGATCCTGATCTCTGTCCCTGGCTCTGTACTGAGCAGCCCAAAGGCGATGGCCAACTTCTCGCTATGTACCTTCACCATATGCTCCTTCTCTTCCTCCTCAACATCGTACAACGCAACCTCTGTCATGGGCCGGTACCCAGCTTCAACCATCTTTGCAGTTAGCTTCTCTAAGTAAGAGTAAATGGCCTCTGACTGTGGGTGGCCACGGTCACCAGCCATGAAAACATGTGGTTTGTTGCCTATCTCGATGAGAGTACAACCTGGTGTCTTCACCAGGTTCCTGCTCTTAGCCTCCTGCCTCACCAGAGCAGCTTCAGAATAATGCTTCTTCGATGTGTACAGATTAGAAAGGAGCACATAGTAGCCTGTGTTTGCAGGGTCAAGTTCAAACAATTTCTGGGATGCCAGTTTTGCAAGATCACTATCCTTATGGACCATGCAAGCACCAAGTAGCGCCCCCCACACACCAGGCCCAACGGCGCTCTTGGGGAATTCAGAAATAAGATCAAAGGCTTCCTGCAGCTTGCCAGCCCGGCCAAGGAGGTCCACCATACATGTGCAATGCTCAATACATGGACTGATCCTGTACTCATTAGTCATTACACGGAAGGCTGTCTGACCTTCCTCAACCAAACCCCCATGGCTGCATGCATAGAGGACTGAAAGGAAAGTGGAACTTGTTGGAAGAATGTGTGCATCCAGCATGTCCTTGTAGAGCTTCAAAGCTTCAGCACCTTGGCCATGGAGGCCATATCCAGATATCATCGCATTCCAGGAGACTACGTTCTTGTTATCCATTCTATCAAAGATGCTCCGGGCTTCAGCAATGCTTCCACACTTGGCATACATGTCAATGAGCGCTGTCATGACGTATACATTGAGCTCAAGATTCTCCTTGGAGATAATCTTGTGAACCCACTTTCCTAGGGACAAAGCTCCAAGCTGTGCACAGGCTGAGAGAGTGCTTGAAATGGTGATGGGGTTCGGCTGCACATTGAGTGCCTGCATTTGCTGGAAGAGTGCAACCGCCATCTCCGTCAAGCCATTCTGTGCATACCCAGATATCATTGCATTCCATGATTCCATGGTTTTGTCTGGCATTGCATCAAATATGCTCCTTGCAGCCTCCATGTCATTTAACCTACAGTACAAAGTGGTAAGTGCTGTCGATACCAGAGCATCTGCATCAAACCTGTACTTGACAACAAGTGCGTGTAAGCACCGAGCAAGCATCTCATGCCCGAATGGACTGTACACTGGAATCGCTGCCACCAAGGTGCTAGAAGTCGGCCTCCAGCCCGAGGCCGACAACTCTTTGAACAGCTCCACAGATGACTCAACCATGCCATTCATCGAGTAACCTGAGATCAATGCATTGTAGGCAACCAAATCTGGCTCACCCATTCTGTCAAAGAGACGACGTGCACTGTCCATATTACCGTACTTGGCATACAGAGAAATCAACCCTGTCACAACATGTTCATGGTCTGCTAGTCCACACTTAGCCCCGAAACCATGAATACACCTCCCAGTCGCTATATCTGCCACCTCCACAGCCGCTGGTAGGACAGATGCAAGGGTGGTTGAGTCAGGACGCACCGTTCCTGCCTCCACCATCCGTACGAACGCCTTCACGGCATCCGAACCGGACAGTCCAGCAAGCAGCGTGTTCCACAGGACGGTGTCCGGCGACGGCACCTCGTCGAACACCCTGCGTGCGTCGTCGTCAACCCTCGACAGCTTGAAATAAAGCTTGGCCAAAGCTGACGCCACGAAGGTGTCCGCCGCGTACCCCGCAGTCACGGCGAGCGCGTGCAGCGCGCGGGCGGCGGAGGCGGAAGGAGGCGCAGCGTCGCCACGGGAGCAGGAAGAGGAGAGCGCGGTGGCGGCGAAGGCGAAGGAGAACGAGTCCGGGGAGGGGAAGAGGAGGTGCGGGCGGAGGGACGGGAGGGAGCGGAGCAGCGCGTTGCGAAGGAAGCGGTCGGGACGGGGGAATGCGCCGAAGAGGCGGAGGAGGTGGGCAGGCGGGGGGCGGAGCGAGGCGTAGCGGAGGAGAAGCGCGGTGGCCGGGGCCGGGTCGAGCGCGTAGTGGCCGGAGGCAAGGGATACGGCAAGGAGCTGGTCGAGGTGGCGGAGGGTGGAGGAGAGCGCGATGAGGCGGATGTACGAGCGGCGGAGAGCGCCAGCAGCGTCGGCTGGCGGGGGGAGCGTGAGGCGGGGAGGCGGCATGTCGCTGGCTACCGGCAGTGCGGGTGCGGCGGCGCGGGTGGCCGCAGCTGGTCATTTAGTTCGAAGGAATGAATGAGAGCCGTCCGATCAGAAATGAACGGGCGAAAGGAAAGTAGTATAGTTTAAAGGGCCCTTTGAAAAGCACGATTCCGAAAACACAGAAATAGAAAGAAAAAAAAAACAGAGGATTGGAGTTGTCTTTCATATCCAATCCTACAGGATTTCCCAAAAAAAAAAGAACTTCTAGCATGATGTCTAACCTCGTGAAAGTTTTCTAGTATGGAGCATTTGGATGCAACACAGGAAAAACACGAGAATTAGAAGAGATATACTAAAAAAAAAACTTTCCACAAGTTACACATCATGCTAGAAGTTCTCCAAAATTACTATGGAGAAAGGCATTCCATTGAAGTTTCATAGGATTCATATGAGCACAATCCTTGTTTCAAAGGACTACATAGAAAAATTTCCTATAAAATTTGAATCCTTACTTTTCCTTTTTTCAGAAGCGGCCTAACAGCCCTTCACAAAAAGAAGAAGAAGAAGAAGGCCTAACGGGAATGGCAGGAGCAAGGCCCTTATTAATAAAAGAAGTTGTTTTTACCTGTTAGGATGGACATTCTTAGATCTACTCGAGGATAGTAGTTGCATATTCCAATTAATAATTTACGGTTAGTAAAATCTGCTAAACCTCGTTATTTAATAATATTTACAAACTGTCATTCTGGTATCCTACTTCTCCACCATCGTGATGCTCGACTAAACAGGTGGGGTGATGGAGGTATATAAAATGGGAACGTATCAGGTGGAAACCAACCTCTCCGTGCAAACTATGGAAACTTCAATCTCAGCCACACGATGTTGATCCAAAGACGGAGCTGGTGGGAGGGGTGATTTACAAACTCAGGGGAGGTGGAAGGTGTGATTTGCAAAGTTGCTTTTGCAAATCACCCCTGAGCACCCTTTGGATCAACATCGTGTGGCTGAGATTGAAGTTTCCATAGTTTGCACGGAGAGGTTGGTTTCCACCAGATACGTTCCCATATAAAATTACAGGGTGGTAAATCCAATCAACAATGCAAATTAATTGATTGATTTAGAAGCATCAGGATGAACAGTTGGTTGATGTGCATGCGAAAGCTTGATAATTTGAGACGCCCTTGACATAATTCTTTTGTAAGCTTGTAAGACACAGTAATATGTTTATGTTGCATAAAAGGAGGGGAGGCTAAACTCGTAGGCACACCTTCTGAAACAGGGTTCGCGAAACCAACAGTAACCGGTTGGTTACCTCGGTTTACCAATTTCCGAGTTCGAATTTGAAATGAATGTAAAAATTTGACTAATTTTGTTCGGTTTTAACCGGTAACTGGACTTACCGGTTCGGTCGGTAAGGAAAACCCTGCTTCTGACCACACTTCCCTTGCACAGGTGAAAATCAACAAATTTCTAGGCGACCGACAATAACCCTCATGCTGAGACTAGGGTGTTCAGGTCAAGGCTTTGCACCACAACCAAGGTGGTCTCATGTAAACGAGAAGGCAACATAAGGCATCACTGCATACACTTTCTGCATATCTGAACAATTTGTAACTTGATTTTCACAAGGGAATGCTTGAGTTAAAGAACCAATGAACATTTCAATGCGCGTTCAAATTCCCAAACATAAATACAACTGGAGCAACCTAATTGGTGTTACATTTACAGGGCGGGGATCACGCCTCCTACAGAGACAAGAGAAGGGGCTCTTATTCCTCGGTTATAATCTTTACAGCAACTTCCCCAGTTTCAGGGAACGACAATGAGCCGCCAAGTCGTTCAGTTCTCAGAATCCTCTGGTATCTTGAAGAGGAACTGTGGTAGTGACGCGATGCGAGGGAGGTTCGTCAGTAACTCCCCAAATGAGTCCTTCCTGGACATGGCTGGCGGTTCAGAGGCATCTGTGGTTTTCCTTGTTGATGCTGAACTAAATTCTTCGTCAGAACCATCTGAGGCCTCCACACCAATACTATCACTGTCATTTGGCTCAGGCTTTGGCTTAACAACTGGCACTGCATCTTTCTGAATCAAACAGCAAAGCGAGTCCACTCTTGCCATCAGCGATCTCTCATCAGAGGCAGACACCGGTGGGCCTTGCGTGTCACCTAGAAGGTACTGAGCAATCTCCTCCAGAGTCTCCTTGGTTGGCACCTCATTGTTGGATAGTGTTGTGTTGCCTGAAGTAATCTGCTCAGAGATGCAATTACCTAGATGGTTTACTAGATCATCCACTGACATAGACGGTCTAAGCCCGGGCACCTTCAATTGACTCCACCAGTGGGGAATATTGAATTCTGGAACAGCACCATTCACACTTCTGCTGACAGCTTGTACACCAACAGCACCAACTCCTGTAGAATATCCATGGGATTAGAAAAATTGATCCAAATATCTGCCGACGTGACAATGTCAAAGGCCTTGTGATTTGGTTTGATGAACTGGAGAAGATTAGAACATGTACAGGCGCACATGAATATTTTGTTCTAGTTACAGTGATACAGGGTTGAGATGCATCTACCAAAAAAACTAATGCAGGAGCTAATTGTGTGGGATTTGGGCTCCTCCCCCAGTGTGCAGCGGATCATCCAAGACATCAAGGATGAGGCTAAGATGTGGTGCATGGCTGCTGCAAAGGGGTTGAGGGGCGTGTGGCCTTGGAAGGTGTCGAGTAGTGTCGCTGTCTTCTGTAATCGGTGATTTATTTATGTTCTAAAAGCACCGCCATTAAGGCGGCATGTAATGGTCTATTCCCTCTTTTCTTCTTAATATAAAAAAATGTGCAATTCTCCTGCGCGTTCAAATTATGTGTGACTTATTTTGAGGGGAATACAGCAAGGGAAACCCCTGATGTGGTATAATGTGTGAGAATTTCAAGCACAACCATTTAGGCAGGAGGGAGGAAATTGTAATGCAAGGCACCGAACAATGCAGTTATGCAACACCAGAGACTTGCAAGAGTGAGGATGAGCGATGAATTGGAATCATAAGCTTTGAATTACCTGGGCTTACAGTTGGAGGAAGAAATTCAGCTGGCATTCCAACGGAGTCATTAGCTTCATTCTTAGCAGACATGGATGAGCCAGCACATGGTGACAAAGACCCTGAATACCCTGGCAGAGCTTCATGTTCATCTTTCAAATTTGTAAAACTAGTGCATTTTGATTCCACTGGATCCTCAAATATTGAACACCTAGGTTCAAACACTGGAGAGTCCAATATGATATCTGGTTGTAGGCTCAATTGGTTTAGACGCTGATCACACTGAATAAGTTTCTCAAAATTCTTGCTTAATAAGGTTGAAGGGCACTGCAGAAAATGCCGCCTGCATATTTTGGTATAGTCAGAAAACTGAACAAAGGAGGGTAGCTGAGTAGGGGCTTGGCACTAGTACATAAATAGCACTATGAAATGGAACATATATTGCTATAGATGATGGGAGTGGGACACTGAGTGGAAAACCCTTCTCACATGAAATCCATTTTCTAATTATAAACACATAATGAGTGAAAAGGGCTTGACCTGTGCATACTTGCTTGACCACCAGTGAAATCTGAGGTAGCCTGCCACAATGTGTGCTTTCTTGGCTGAGGATCTGTCTCCTTAAAGAATAGAGGGGGTCTGGCCAACTTCAGAGGAAAAAAAAACTTTTAAGATAAAAACATATGTAGTGAAGTAAGGAAAGGTAAAAGATAAATAAAAAACTTCCAGACAAACATACCACCACATCCAAGGTTCCCTGCCCATTTTCAGGGCAAGATGCTTTCAAAGCAGTAATATCTGACCATTGAATTTCTATTTTACTCTTGAGACCACCTTCAAGGACTTCCCACACAAGCTTATGCTTTGCGAAGTAACACTTAGCCACCAAATCACCTTCATATCGTGATATGTACTGCTCAGAGATAAGGCCAAAGATTTTTCAGGCAAACAACTATACAAACTTCTGGAATCTATAAACAAGAAGAATATAGGGACTTAAACTAGTACAGTGGAATGTTCCTATAAGCTAGTACGAGAATGAAGATGCATGGATGTTTCACCAATATTCATACTAAAAATCTAAACACAGCATTGTGTTATAATTACACATGATACTAGCTTAAAATTGTACAGATAAACAATTGTGATGATGATTTGCTACATAACAAATTAGCTTTATATAAATAAAACATCACCAGCATCTCTTGCGTGTGAATGCAATACTCCACTTGTTATAACCAGTAAAGAATCCAGAAAAACAAGGATACATGCACCAAATGCATATTGAGGGTCTCGCAAAGCTGCCCAGAAAAACTCAGCAATCGTATAACTCACCTCCCATGTACCAATTCTCAATATACTTGCGGGAAAATTTGAAGCTTTTAGCCGTTCGCTTGCTGAAGATGCACCAGATTTTATGTCTCTAAAATTTGAAGCTTTTAGCCGTTCGCTTGCTGAAGATGCACCAGATTTTATGTCTTTCTTCTTGGAAGGTTCGGACGTCTCATCATCCATAGAAGACTGTCCTGCATTGGATGCTTGAGAAAGCCTCATCTGAATCAAATCTAAGAGAGATGGACTTTTTTTCAGCCGCAGACCCAACGGGCTAGGCTCATCAAGCACATTGTGGTACATATCCTGAAAATGATCGCGTTAACATTAGAATTGTGTACCTCAAAGCATAAATTGAGTTGTCCAGCATTTAATGAGTCAATCAAACAAAGAAAATTTCACAAACATCTCATGCTTGCGTTGTTTCATGTAGTATCCAGCAAGCACCTACGGGCAAGAACTTGGGCCATGTTTGGTTTGTAGCCACACTTTCTGTACTTAATGATTGAACAGCATGGTAGGATATGACACCATGAGCATGGTTCAACAAATTTTACTGCTGGATGCTCCATGGCGGAAGAATGCATGGTATGATTGCAGAGGATTCCTGTTTGACATCAGGTATTCAGCTGAAATAAACAAAAGGTGTTCGCAACAAACTGCAGCTCCCAGGTAGGAAACTGTCAATTTGCCTCGCTCAAGCACTCAAAATAGGACAGAATATATATGCTACCGCTGCAGCTATTACTCATGCCACATACATGTCAAGCGGATTTCACCTGCAATTCCAATAGACATACAAAATGAGTTTGCACTTAGCTAGACTAAGACTGCATTTTACACTTGCACTGATCCTGAAAACATTTTAGGTAAGAACTTGGACAGGATGCATAATTGTAAAGCGTGTCAATGGGTACATGTAAAATATATAAGTATGTCCTTCAAATCACACAATCCTAGAAGCCACTGCGCATGATATCATGGAGATTCTTTGCCAGTGCACTCATAAGAGCCACCATCACATGAGCAGGAGTGATCCATCGCATCTCCTACTAAGTAATGACAGAAAATGAAACACACGCAACCCATTTAAGTGACAAGTATCTCATTTCTCACTAAAATTGCATATAAATAACATGGGCAAAATTTCTCTAATCAACATCAGCAGTGCGATCCCCATCCACACAGCTAGATCAGTCCAGTCCACAACCATCGTTTTCAGTTTCAGTCACATATATTCCTACAGCATGTCGCATGCCAGTAATTGGATCCGACGCGAGAAATCGCACGGCTAAACTCTTCTGTTCCCCCAAATACCCAGGGCAACAACTAGTCGGCAAAGCACAAAATCCTACCAAAACTCTTCCGGCCCGTACCAAACAAGACTACGAAAACACGCTATTCAGCTAAGTCCCAATCGACCAAACCAAATTTCGAACAAAAATATCACACCGCCGGATCTACCTGCTGCTGTGGCGGAGTAGTAGACGGTGTCGGCTGAACCGCCTTGGCGCGCTTGCTGAGCGGGCCGCGATCCTCTACCCCGAGCTCGTCCGCCTCCAGCTTCACGGTCGCCGCCGCCGCCCGCGCCGGAGCCATGGCCGGCTCGGCCGGGTCCGCGTGCCGCTTCCCCGAGCTCGTGAGCTGCACCATAGGGATCGCCGGAATCGTATTATCACTGCCGATCAAGGCGCAGGACGAATCGAATCGGAAGCGGGGGTCGCGAGGAGAGGCGGGGCGAATCGAATGATTCGAGGAGGAAGGGAGCGCGAAGGCGAAAGGGGGAGGTGAGGCTTGGCCTTTCGGGGAAGAGAAGGGTCCAGAAATAGTCGGGCACGAGAGAGACGGCGCGGGCTCTATGACTAGTGGGGCCGGACCTGTGGTCCCACACGTCGGCGACAATAATGCTGCCCCGGTGTGGATAAAGTGGGGTTCTGTGTTGGGTGCCTGGATCGCGGATGACATGTGGGGACCGCGCGTGGTGCTCGGTTGGATGATGGTATTGGCTGCCTTCTCAGACATCACACGAGCGCGCCGCATGACTCGTTTTGCCGCCTTCACCTTCACGTGGGAAATGCTTCAGGCTTCACTCACCGACGGCTAGCACTGAAAAGTCAAACACTTCAAGTCTACATGTTTCACGGCGTTGTCCAGATTTTCCTGTTAGCCAATTTGAGGAACGGCTCAAGCTCAAGGAGATATTTTCTAGTTTAGTTTATAGCGATCTCTGTTAACTTGTCTTTCAATTTTCTTTAAAGAAAAAAGATTGTCAGTTGGTTGAAAAATTCTACCAGCTTTATTAATGAATTCTGAACGGTGTTCTGTTACACAATTTGAGGAGCTGCACTGAAAAGTCAAACACTTCAAGTCTGCATGTTTCACGGCGTTGTCCAGATTTTCCTTTTAGCCAATTTGAGGAACTGCTCAAGGAGATATTTTCTAGTTTAAATTATGTCGATCTCTGTTAACTTATCTTTCAATATTCTTTAAATAAAAAAGATTGTCAGTTGGTTGAAAATTTCTTCCGGCTTTATTATTAATGAATTATGAACGGTGTTCTGTTACACAATCGGCCAATTATTCAACGATGTCGAGCCAAAGGAAGACAGAAATTAAACAAGTAAAACTTTGCTTAATATCTTGTGATATGTGAGAGTACATTAAAAAAATCAAGAATGAACTTCAAAATGTTCATGCATATAATGTCTGTCGAGAATTTTGCTAGCCTACTGTAAATCATTGAATCCTGCATGAACATTTTAACAGATATCTTTGTAGTGATGTCAAGATTTTTCTAACTTGTAACTATTTGCTCGTGTTCAAAAGAATAATCTTCGTATTGTAAGTATCAACCCCTATTGGCGAGCAATGAAGCTTCGTCATCATCTTGTTCTGTGCCATTGTCCTCCTGGCTCTTGCATTCTTTTATAGATTTATCAGAGCAAGAGCTCCTGTCCACAGCAAGAGAGGTTAATTCAACATTCTCAGTTTGCTGAGCTTCCCCATCGTCATCTTCATCAATCAGCAATTCAGATGGAAGAAGAGTGGAATTCTGATCACTTCTAGGCACCAAAAACAACAGTGCCAGCGGCAGTAGTCTCATCGCATTTCGAATTATTATCGCAGCCCACAGGTTCTTGAATTCTGTTCTGGTGATGTTCAACAAATGAAGTAGCAGTCCGCCAGCCCATGATCCAGTTAACGAACCAATGTTGTCAATGGACATAAGCAACGCAAAAAATGTGCCCTCGATGCCAGTGGGACACAGCTTCGAGCTGAGCACCAAAAGAGGCATCCATTTGACACGGTTGATCATTTTGGACACCCCCTCATCGATCACCGCAAAGTAGTAGTCAGGTATCCCCATTTTCAGATTTAGACGAAGAACCAAGATCAGATCAAGCATTCCCGACAAGCTTAGCAACAATTGACTCAAAAAGAGAACATTGCGAAATGGATGGTCCTTGAGAATATTCTGATAAAGTATGACTCCAACAAGAGAACCAACTGACCCAACTGCGAACATAAAGCCAATAAATCCCTGGTAAAGAAAAAAAATAGTTATTTTGGTTACGCGATATAGAAAAATTTTCATAAGCTGTGCTATATTTGCACAAGAATGTACTTAGATACAAAAATGGAAGGTACAAATCCATGATAAGCTGTCAATCATGCATCATATCCAACAGAATTCTATACTAACCTCGGAAAAGGATGGCCCTGCACTTGGGTTTGTGTACCAGTAGAACATTCCTTCTTGAATGTCCACACTCAAAGCAAGTGACATGTACATGTAAACACATGGGCGCCATACTTCAGGACATTTTAATGTCGTTAACATTTTTCCACTTGCCTCTGCAAACTTCTTATGAGCCTAATTTTGTAATATAAGAAATGATTAAGTAGTGCAGAGAATAGACTACTTAAATCATTTAAATGTGGTGCCAAGAGAGGGAACAAAAAAATTATTATTCTAACCTGCTCATATGGAAAGTTGGGGATCCGGACCTCATTTAGCAGCAGTCCCGCTAAAATTACTAGGGCAGGGGGTATAGCTAACAAGCCAAGGGCACCCTTGAGAAAGATAGGAAATATCCTAATCAGATACCAGCACGATGCAAATTCCAAACTAACAACAGGTTACAGTAATTTCGATCTAACAGGAGAAGAATCAGCAAGTCAAACTTCATTGTTTATGCACAAAAAGAATACATTGGTTTTCAATATTCTGCTCATCGCAGTGGTCAATGGAAATATATGAAAAGTATAAAGCGACAAAAAATATGTGAACTGGTGATACTCACTTTAGATCCTATTGCATGAACAAGAAACCCACTTATTGAGAATCCAATAAGGCCTCCAACAGAAGAACAGAACGCAGTTAAGCTCATCATGTCAGCAGCAAGATTTGGGTAGATTATGCTATTTTCAGCCACACAAGCATCAATAGTAACATCAGCAATTGCCACACTAGCACTTCCCGTCATCAGTGCCAACAGCGCGAACACTGCATGAAGCTTGCCGTGGAGAGAGATTATAAGCATTGCAATCGCTCCGACGAAGCCTGCATACTCCTCAGAAAACAGGGAGATGAGAAAATAAACATAATTCTCATTTCCTGTTTTATGCTCTTACTAAGTAGCAGAATAACTCAAAGCAATTGTTGAGTAGTTGTAAAGATGAAACTGTTACAAGAATAAGCAATGTGCTTTTTTTATCCTGCAGAACTCACTAAAATAGCTGCAGCAACATAAGCATGGGATTCCTTCCTACTATAGCTAATTGTCAGGATCAGAACCGAAATTATGCAGTTTATTGATTGAATTACAGTATGGTGAATTCAATGGCAAATAACTATGTTTTCTGTTTTAGCTTCGATTACCTACTAAAATGTGAATTCAACTGGCACCTAGACACAACGAATTAATTCCACTTATCGACACCTTTTCAGCATCAAGTCCCCCAAACTTTACTGCTCTCCTCTAACCAAATATTTTTCCAGTTTCGCATGTCCTAATTAAAGATGAGCATTAACTCTATTCCGGAAATCAGGCACAGCTGTAATGGAAACCAATGAAGATCAGAACTAATGCCCTCACCTGCGAGAATAAAGTACGGCCGGCGCCGGTAGCCGGCGATGGGGAGCACGTCGGTGAGCAGGCCCCATATTGGCTTGATCATCCAGGGGATGGACGTGATGCCCTGGTACACCTGTGCCACAGACGGCTGCACAAGCTGCACGTCCTTCCAGTAGTAGTCGGACGCGACGCGGTTGATGCCGCCGCCGAGCCCCTGGCTGATGCCGTACGTCGCCACCACGCCGAACACGAAGCTCCAGTGAAGCTCCTTGGCCAGCATCTGGAACCACGCTGCCGGCGACAGCTGTCTGCGGGGGGCGTCAGCCGCCTTCGCCGGCGACCCCGGAGCAGCCTCGATGAGGACATTGGTCTCCCTCTCCTTGTCCTCTGCAAGGCCGGGGGGTTGCTGCGGCGACATCTTCTTGGCCGCTGGTGCTCTCGCGCGAGATCTCCAACTGCCGCTTGGAGATTGCCCGCTAAAGACTGGATTTTTCACTGGGAGTTGCTGAATTTCTCCATGCTGATTCTGGAGAACGGATATGGTCCGTCTGAGAACATATCTGGGTTTCTTGAAGCCTACGCGCTGCAGAAAGCAACAAGATCGGAGCTGGAAGATGTAGGTGCTATGTATCAATCAAAGTCTTAAAAAATCAAGTAAGTGTCAGGCTAGTATAGCAACAGACTTAAATCAAAGGCTTGCCTGAACCTATAGGTAGCATTCGAGCGCAAAAATATTTTGGCAAAAAATGCACAATAAATGGCAAAAATAATTCTGCAGCCAGCAGCCCAATTGCTTCCAAAAACACCGCTCGACATCTAGATATGAACGGAGGTAATCTATAGACATCAGATACAAGTGGCCAATAAACAAGAACAGCGTGAGAATTAAAAAAGAGAGGGAGAGCAGGAGATCAAAGTCCTAACAAATATGGAGATTCCTTTGGGGAGGACGAAGAGAGGTTAACCGTTTGATTTTTTTTTTGTTTGCTCAGTAAGTAACAAGCACCTCTAAACAATAGTGGCTGTCGTGCGGGGCCAATTAGATGGGTCCACTTTGTGGGCTGGCTTGTGCTGCTGTGCAGTTGCTGTAGTACTGCGTGCCGTGAGGGTGGTTAGAGAAATACTCCTAGACAGCTAGCCCGCGCCATTGACAGGATTGTTATCTTCTCAGGCCTACTAGGCAGTGAGATAAACGATCGAGTCTTTAAACGGTGGAGGGACGAGAGAAAAAGGAAAGGCTACAAGCACGCGCCAGATATACACGGAGTTCTGTGACAGGATTGTTAGTATTTTTTAAACCCAGCTCACTTTTTGCACATTATACTAGTTGCATTTCTCTGTATGTAGCAGTGGTGAGTAATTCCCAATCGCTAATTGCCGGCGAGGACAATTTGTTCACCTTATACACATAAGTGATTTAACAAATGTAAAGTATTGAGGTGAGATGACGAGCACAGTTTGTGGTTTAATATATTGTATTTGTTAAAAGTTGATTATTTATTCAGACATATGGGTGCTGATCAATTCTATTTCGATAACGAACAATGCAGTTTGGTATAAAATATGGATGAAACCTATATATTGCATTTTCCTAAACCTAAAACTTCGAGGATTGAAATATATAAAGGCGCTGAAGAGGAAGAGAGAGAGAGAGCGCAAAATTACCAAAACAAATAAACAATGTGTGCCGCTATACCATTGAACTTACATGAAAACACGGGCTTGGGCCCCATTTTGCAGAAGGTACTACCAAGATGGAGAACAAAAGTTGCAAAATAGAAAATTAGAAGGAGGAAAAAAATTTTAACCCCATTTTTCTCTAGCTCTTTGTTTTTTTTCGTTTTCTTTCTGTATAAAGCTTTGTACAGTTGTTTTCCTTTTTCTATAAACAATAAAAACTACCCAGTAGGGCTTCCCCGGTTGTGTTTACCTGAAAAAGAAAAGAATAACTATAAGCCATGCTTTTTTTCGACGAAAAGAATAAACCATATTGCCAAATGATTTTTAATAAACTAGATAAATCAGAATAAGTTGTTTTCTCAAATCACAGAACTAAATTTTCTATACGTCATTCCAAACAGACAGTTAGAGCGTTCCAAAGAAGAGCTAAGAACCTGTTCACATAACATTTTATCTTACGTGAAGGAGAGAAGAAGAGGAGAAAAAAAAAGGAGAACTAGCTCTTTTTAAGAGACAGTCTCTAGCATTTTGTGAGCTGCTGACATGCGGAATCAATCATTAATTTAGAGATACGGTGAATTGTTATATTCACTTTTAAATGAGACTAGGCTCATCAGGCGCGCTCCGCCGCGCCCATCTGATTCTTTGCGTTAAGAGGTGGTGTCCTATTTTGATTCTCGTGACAACGTTGTGTGCATTTTTTTTTTTTGAGTGTGCATTTGGATTGGGACTTTCTTAGTTGGGCCTGGTATGGAGGCGTTGGTGCGCTTGGGCTAGAAGCGGAAAAGAATCAATAATGTGAGGTCATCAAAGGCTCAGCAGGTGAACAAAATATTGGGAGCCGGAGCTGTCGGTCGTCCAGCCACGTAGTGCTCCCGTGTACACACGTTTCCGTTTTCTTCTCTTTTTTTTTCTTTCTTTACCTGCCACACGCGGAGGACACAGGCCATTTTTTTGGCTCTTAGCTCCAGTGACCCGACCTCGTTCTCATCGCCTACTCATCCCCTTCTTTCCAGAAACAAATCCCCACCACTCCATCCAGAGGTTCTCTCGTACAGCAACGCACAAGCATCTCTCTCTCTGATCCAGTCCACAAACCTCAGAAGCAGCCTCCATCTTCTGCCTACTCCCATTGCCATGTCATGCCGCCACTACACCAACCTTTCCCATGGCGGCGTGTGACGGCCCTCACAGCCTTTCTCTCGCTCACCCTCTTCAGTTCGCAGAGCACAACATAGCCAAGATGCTCTCCTCGACCAATCTCGCCAGCTTATCCTCTATTTTTTTTCCATCTCTCTCTCCCTCTCTAATATCCTGTTTTTCCCCATTTCTCTCCCCCTCTCTCTAATCTGCATGGCTCGCTCAGGAGGCGAGCTTCATCTGAGGAGGTTACGATCTCGCTGCTGGGCCGCCCCCTCCTGCACAGGCCGCGCGGGGCGCCGCCGCCCCGTCCTGCTCCAGGCACCAGTCAACCACTGTACTAGCGGCGACGGGTAAGACAATGTTCGACGCCAGCTTGTACCTCGAGTCCTCGACCACACGCATGGCGTCCCCGGGAAGCATGCGACGCCTCGCCGCCAGACACACAGTCGGCCATTGCGTCAGCACTGGGCACAGCCCATGGCCGACGGCGTGGGCTGGTGGGCCGTGGGCGCGTCGTCGACGCCGGTGAAGGTGCGGACATGAAAATCATGTCCGGACATGGGCTGAGGCTGACCTTTGCGTAGTGGCGGCTGAAGCCTCGACGATGCAAGGCTTGTGCGGACGTAGTCATCGCGGCCCACAGGTCGGGACGTACGGTGCCGCCCGCCGACGTACTCGCGCGTGTGGGAGGTGTCGACGCAACTGAAGCCGGTTGGGCGGCTTCGGGAGGCTGTGGGCTGCCTCCACTTTGCCAAGTTCGGCCTCGCCATGGGCCGTCTAGGCCGGCGGCCCAGCCCGGCAAGCGAACCGACTCGGGGGCGCGCGGGACGTGCTCGCCGAGGAAGTAGGCCACGACGACCGCAGATTGCGTGCTCCCACGGTACGCGTCCACGTCTTTCCAAATGCTGTGGAGCGGCGGCAGGCTTGCGCCTTCAGTTATAAGATGAGGCGCATCATTTTGAAACAAATCATGTTTTCCCTTCCTGGATCGGACGACCAAATTCCCAAAGGACCAAACTGCAAAAGTACCAAAACTGCCGTGCGAATGGGCGCCAAGCCGCCAAACCGCCCGAACCCTAACGCCGTCACACCCATCAGTCACCGTCCATTTCAAATCAACATTTCCCCCTTCCTCCGCCTCCCTCCCCGTCGCCGGCGAGAGACCCGGAATGGATCTCTCCGCCACCCCGTCCAGATCCAAATCCAAGCCAAAATCCTCGCCGGCGAAGCCCGTCGCCGCTTCCGCCGAGGCCCAGATGGACCTTTGCACCCCGTCCAAGCCCACGCCCAAGCGGAAGTCCAAATCAGTGACCTCGCCGCCGCCGATGACTCCAGCGACGCCCTCCACCGTGCGCCGCTCCCGCCGCCTCCTCGATACCCCCACCAAAGCCTCCCCGGAGGCACCGGTGAAGGCTACGCCGACCCCCACCTCCAAGGGCAAGCGGGCCGCGCCGTCGCCCCAAACCCCTGCCCTGCGAGAGCCGAAAAAGCAGAGGCGGCAGCCGAAGAAGAGGTCCTACTACCGGAAGGTGGTGTACGACGGCGGGGAGTTTGAGGTTGGGGACGACGTGTATGTGAAGCGGCGGGAGGATGCGGAGTCGGACGCGGAGGATCCCGAGGCAGAGGAGTGTCGTGTGTGCTTCCGCGCTGGCGGCGGAGTGATGGTGGAGTGCGACATGTGCCTCGGCGGGTTCCACTTGAGGTGTGTGCGGCCGCCCCTTCGGCGGGTGCCGGAGGGGGACTGGTCGTGCCAGTACTGCGAGGCTGAGCGTGCTGGGAAGTCACTCGAGCGGCCGAAGCCACCTGAAGGGAAGCGCATTGCTAGAACTGCCAAGGAGAAACTCCTCTCTAGCGATTTGTGGGCTGCGCGCATCGAGAGGTCAGTAACGGTTGGGCGGTAAAGTGGCTTACAAAGTTAGTGAACCCATTTTCTGCAAATTATTTAATTTGGCTGAGTAGATTTTGCTTGATTCGTTTTAATTGGATAATTGTTTACACCGTGAATCAGATGCAGGGTGACATGGGTCTCTTTCTGATGCGATAGCTCTAAAAAAAAAGGACCTGTTACTGATGTGTTTTGTTAGTACAAGCTGTGTAACTATTTGTCTTTTTCATGGTTGGGTACAAATGGTTATCTTGCCATGTGTTTGCTCCCTTTTTTTCCTTAATGAGAATGGTTGTGATAGTGGTTTGGTGCAGCATAATTGTCTGAGTGTATTAATATGCTGCTTGTTGCAATGATACTAGTTGCTATCTGCTGCAGTCTGATGTTAATAATTTCAGCAGTGTTTATGAGCTTACTACTTTATTTAACAAGTCTGTTGGCTGCAACAGTTTATGGAGAGAGCCAGATGGCACGTTCTGGGCAAAGGTAAGGTGGTACATTATCCCTGAAGAGACTGCAGCGGGTAGGCAGCCGCATAATTTACGGAGAGAACTGTATCGTACCAATGATCTTGCAGACATTGAGGTGATGTACTGTCTTCCGTCTGTATCATTGGCTCACTAACGATTCTTTGTTTATTTGTCCATTCTTGTTTGTTTACTTATCTGTGTGCTTATATCTTCCACAGATGGAAACAATCCTTAGACATTGTTTCGTAATGAACCCCAAAGAATTCAGGGATGCTAATGATGCAGGAGATGATGTATTCTACTGTGAATATGAGTACGATATACATTGGCATAATTTTAAGCGTTTGGCAGATATTGATGATGAACCTGAGGTAGATGTACATAACTTTAAGATGCCAAACTCTGTTCATAGAAGCTACGACCACCTTTATGTTACATGCAGTGACTGAGCTTCTTCTTATATTTTCGTGTAGACGAAGGAAGACCCTAGTGACGAGCCTTACAATGGCAATACTGATTATATCAGTGACACTGATGAAGATTCAGAATATGACGAGGAGGAAGAACCAACATCTTGTAGATCGGCTAGAAAGAATCAATCACATGAATTGGCTGCTGTAATAATCTTTCTTCTCGTACTTCATCTATTCTTTTGCATTGCTTTCACTGAAAGAAAATATTTTATTCATAGAATTCAAGGAAAGGGAGGATATATGGCCTACAAAAGATTGGGATACGAAAAATTCCTGAGCATATTCGATGCCACCAAAAGACTGAGCTGGAGAAGGCGAAAGCAACCCTGTTACTGGCAACTCTTCCTAAGTCGTTGCCTTGCAGGGATAAGTATGTTTGCCCATCTTGCTGTATGTTCGTGTGTTTCTCACAAAAATCACTACTCAGTGGACATCTTATCTCAGGGAAATGGAGGAGATATCTACATTTGTCAAAGATGCCATTTGCAATGACCAATGTCTTGGACGCTGCCTTTATATCCATGGTGTACCTGGTACTGGCAAGGTAGCAGACCGTGAAACTTGGCTGTTTTTATAGTTTCTTTTCATCTGCTCTGGCTAATAGTTGAACCAAAACATCTGTTTTGTCTACCTACAGACTATGAGTGTACTTGCAGTTATGAGAAGGCTAAGGTCCGAATTTGATTCTGGAACTCTGAGGCCATACTGTTTTATTGAAATTAATGGTCTTAAATTAGCTTCACCAGAGAATATCTATAAGGTACTTCTACTTTGATAAACCAACAATATTTTTTTTTCTTGACGAAAACCAACAATATATCTACCCTGCTCAACTGTAGCAACCTAGCAGGCATATAGCCCTCAGAAAAGAATTGTAATGGATGTATATTTTGAAATTTGCAGGTTATATATGAACAGTTGAGTGGGCATAGAGTTGGGTGGAAAAAGGCTCTTCATTATTTGACCGAGCACTTTTCAGGTGGCACCCGAATTGGAAAGCAAGCAAACCAACCAATTGTTTTGCTCATTGATGAGCTTGATCTTCTTTTGACAAGAAACCAGTCGGTAATTATTTCAATTAGAACCTATTATAGCCTATTATATTTATGTAGCTTTATATTTTTTTTCCGGAAGTGAATTAGAAATAGCTGTTTCTATATTTGTTTGACCTTCTGATTGTTGTATTGCACATGTTTATTTGACACTTTGCACTTTGAATTTTTATATCAGGTGCTGTATAACATTCTTGATTGGCCCACCAAGCCAAATTCAAACTTAGTTGTTATAGGTAACTTTCTTTTGTTTTGATCTGTGTTTTTATGTTGCCTTTTAGTTACTCATTAGCTGTTTTGTTACTGAATGCAGGCATAGCAAACACGATGGATCTTCCAGAAAAACTATTGCCTCGTATTTCAAGTCGGATGGGCATCCAACGACTGTGTTTTGGCCCATACAACTTTCGACAACTGCAGGAAATTATAATCAGCCGTCTAAAGGGTATCAATGCCTTTGAAGAACAGGCTATTGAATTTGCTTCTAGGAAGGTTTGGCTCTTGTTTGTTATCATGCCTTTTTCTCCATCACTGTTTCTCTCCACTATTCCATCTATGAGGTTTGCCTAGAGCCTGAACAGCAATTGTGACAGCCAACACGTGTGGCTGCGGCAAAGGGATGGACCAGGAACCCATGCTGGTGGACACTGAGTCCAATGCTCACCATGGTGGACCCATAATGGGGAGCAATGAAAACTTGCAAAAATAGGCTTGGGCAAAAGGGTGATTAGTTAGCAGACAGGCTTCTGTTGATGTAGGAAATCAATTATAGCATAGAGAAATTAACATGTCAGTTTAAGCCAGCTAGGAGTAGTGGCCAGCTAGCAGTATAGGAAAGATAAATTTTCAAGTAAGTTCATGTTATGGCAGTTTAAAATTAAAGTATAGGTCTTTTGGGCATCAAGTCCAGTAGTATTGTCAAAAAGATCATGATTTTAGTGGAGAGACTAGTTTTAAAACGGCCTGTAATCTCATTCCCCACCAATTAACTTTTCTGCTATATGAAGATTAGACCAACTTTTAATGTACTGTTGGTATAAATTTACATTTAGTTTATTAGATTGCTTGTGGCTGCAGGTAGCTGCTATGTCAGGTGATGCTAGGCGTGCCTTAGAAATTTGTAGACGGGCAGCAGAGTTTGCAGACTACCGTACAAAACAGTCTCGACAGTCTGGACAGGCTTCGTTATCTGGTAATAGAGGTACAATCCAATTTTCTTGAAGGGTTTACTCTGGATTATTCTTATGCTTATATTCAATCCGATTATCACTATGGTTTTACGACTTCCCCCTGTTTGCTTGGACTCAATTCCAAGTTGTATACAGTTATTTAACATGAATTCCATACTTGTAGGAGATGGTGTTGTTTGCATGGGTGATATAGAAGCTGCTATTCAGGAGGTCTTTCAGGCGCCACATATTCAAGTAAGTAGACAATGGTTGCCTCTTACATCAGCCTGGTTTCTAAAGTCAAAGTCTGGCTGACCATTGATTAGCTTGCCTAGCCAGGTCAATTGCTAAAGTCAGTTGACCTTCAAACTGCGGTTATTGTAACTTTTTGTCTCAACACAGGTGATGAAGAACTGTCCGAAGTTTGGAAAAGTTATTTTGGTTGCTATGGTTCATGAATTATACAAAAGTGGATTGGGTGAAGTATTGTTTGATAAGGTGAGCACACATTTCAGAGTTTTCTGGACATAAATGAAAAATCATAGAGCCTAGGTATCGAAGGGTATCGGAGCGAGTTGTGAGTTACAAGTGGTCTATGCCTAAGGTCTTGATGCCCAGATGTCTGTGATCTTGGCCCAAATATTTAGGTGGTGAGGTCTCTTGTTTTTGCCCATTGATTCCCTAGGTGGCTAGGTCATTGGTGTCTGGCACGGAACCGTGTGTTCCCTCAGCCTATTCCACACCTGTGGTAGTCTATATGGATCATAAGGTTATAATTAACCACTAATTGTTCGTTCAGGATTCTCTATTTGCGTGTCCATGCCTATGGTTATCATTAACTCATATCATTGTGGTATATTCCAATACGACCTTGGTTGTTTACTCTAGTAATCTATTGTAGGTAACTTGTCAAATTTTCTGGGCAAAGGTAAGGTGGTACATTATCCCTGAAGAGATTTTAGTGTCAACCACAAACTTTCAAAAGGAAACAGTAGTACTACCTCCATTTCAAAATAAAATGTCGTTTTAGCTTTGATCAAATTCAAGCAACTCTATTTTTGACATTGATTTTTAAAAAATTATAGCTAAACAACATATAGATTATATATCATGAAAGTATTTCTTACTAAAATATATAAGTATTATATTGGCTATGCAATTTTTAGAAATTGATGGTTAATGACAAAGATGTTTGACTTTGATCAAAGATAAAACAACATTATTTTTGAAACGGAGGGAGTATTCCCTTGTTTTTATTGTTTGAAATGTTATGTGGCGCGGTGCTAGCGTTGCACGGTTTACATATTAGTATGTGCAGAGTCATTGTGTATGTCATTCACACATGGAAGTTAGTGTAATTTCTCATAGAATTAGTATGGGTGTTTCTTGAGGAAAAATCTAATGGATTTTTTTCTTTTCTCTGTAGTTAGCATCAACAGTTCTCTATTGGTGCCATGTCAATAGAGAATTATTGCCTGGATATGACACTCTCCTGAAAATCTGGTAAGCTAATCAAATTAGTCTGTATTGTGCATATATGAAGCTACAATTGCTTTTACATACAATTGACTCGATGTGCATGTGCACACACCTTCATGTGTAATGTGGCTTTGCATGGCATGATCTTGTTCCAACTTCCCAATAGAGAACTTCTAAAGAAAATTTCAGTTTTCTTGGAATTTGTATTTTTTTTTCAAGAATACGCAGGAGAGCTGCGTATCTTTCTATTAAGAAGAGAGGAGTTTTCAAATGTTGTTGTTACATCGCGCCACGCATTACTGCGCTCGCCGTCATACATGCAAATGTTACAAGAATAAAAGTGTAGCTAGCAACCGGAAAAAACCTAGGACTGTCACTGATGGTCTGTTAGTGCTTGCAACCTAGATAGGCTTTTGGCTCCCGCGGCAATCCAAGTATCTATCTCCTGTCGGATGATGTCCACCAATTGCTGCACGGTCGCCGCCTTGCCCTCAAAGGTGTCGTTCCTAAAGAAAATTGAACCATGCACTAGGAGAATCATATATATTTCTGATAAGTACTTTAGATTTAATGCTTATCCAAGCACTTCATTTTCATTTGGTGGAAGGTGCTCCAGTCAGCCTTTAGTGGGAATGGTTTGTGCATATTCTGTATTTTTTCTGTATTTTTCTTAAGCATTCTCGTGTGGCCTATGGCACCTTTTTTTGTGAGATGATTCCCTTTGCTGCCAGCACTTCGTACTGATATTCTCTTCACTTTTAAATTCTGCTAACTTGATAATTGATAGTAAGTTAGTAATAACTTTTATGTGCTCCAATCGCAGCTGCAAGCTTGGTGAAAGCAAGATCATCCTCTGTGAAGAAGGTAGTAAACACAAGTTGCAGAAGCTGCAGCTTAACTATCCAAGGTCTGCTTGTCAAACTGCATCAAGAACTTTCGATTCAACAAAAAGAATGATTGTGTGTTTAAACCTCTCAACTCTCGTGATCTAATACTTAGTTTTCTTTGTTGCCAGTGACGATGTAACCTTTGCGCTAAAGGAATCCCCGGATCTTCCTTGGTTGTCGAAGTACTTGTGAAGCTCATACCATGGAGATCATATTTTCCTGGCATTGCATTTCTGTTCTCTTGGGGGGAGCAAAAAGCTGACCACTTCACCCATTGTAAGTTGACGCTCCCTGTTTCTTACATTGCTGATGTTTTGATGGCCGTCATATATTAAGTCGTAGTTTTCTGAAATTTACTTTATATATTTTATACCGTGATCATAACCTCCGGATTCTCCAGCATGCCAAACTAAGACCCTTGCTGCACGTCTTCTGCAGAACCTTTCAATCACACACCCCTTGTTTGATCTGATGTATATTCTCAGCATCCGACCTCTGATCTTCGAAGGAACCGGCGGAGGATGTCGCTGCACAGCCTGCACCCAACGCATCATCATACACATTCAGCGACTGAAGGATAGCATTATACATGCCTGGTGTCCGACAAATTTCACCAGACTTGAAGTTTGTTGTTTCATGTTGTACTGAATTGCCTCAGCTTATCCAATTGATCTGTAGCTCCATTATTTAATACCGTGAATTGTTTCTGTATGAACAATGTGAGATTTATGTTTATAAAAAACATTTGAAAAATCGAAGATGTACTCTTTTCCAGTTCCAATGAGACCTGTTGAATTCATATCAGAACTGGAAACTGCTGAAGGGGTGACGACCTTCCACATTCATTTTTGATGCATCGCCTTCCTCCCGCCGATCGTGTTACCGTGCCGAGCGTTCGACCTTGCAGACTTGCAGTAAAGAAACCAATCGGGCATGGCAAAAGGAAGCGCCGCGCCAGCGGCACCGCCTCGCCGTCGCCGTACCGCCCGCGCCATCCCGTTCCTGCACAGGGTCCCGCTCCTCTTCCTCCGCCTCCTCCGCGCCAAACCCGCCCGCCGCCGCCTCACGGCCAAATCCACCCGTGTGGTCGCGAGACCGAAGGAGCCGAAGCGAGCGGAAGCGGCGGAGCCGCAGGAGAAGGCCGTCGAGGCGCGAGCCCCCGATGCGGCCGCCGACGCTGCCGCAGCCGTGGCGGGCAAGTACTGGGCCCACCGGCACAGCCTTTTCTCCCTGTACGACCGCGGCGTGCGGATGGACGCCGAGGGATGGTACTCCGCCACCCCGGAGGCCATCGCGGCGTCACAGGCCGCCCGCGCCGCGCCCGGCGACCTCGTCGTCGACGCCTTCGCCGGCTGCGGCGGCAACTCCATCCAGTTCGCCGCCAGGCACGCGAGTACATTTGCAGTTGTCTTTTCGCGTGCTTGTGCGGGGTAGTGACAGTTCGGCTTCCGCATCTTGTGCAGGGGTTGCTACGTCATTGCCGTGGAGATCGATCCCGGCAAGGTGGAGCTTGCGGCGCACAATGCGAGGGTCTACGGCGTGGAGGACAGGATTGAGTTCGTCGTCGGCGACTTCTTCCGCCTCGCGCCTTTCCTCAAGGTATGTTCAGTCATTCAGTAGTGCGCATGACTGAGAGTGAGAGGCTCACAATTTCGGCATCTTTTGACTTTGAAATTGCAATTTCTGAAGACTCTATGTCGCATCTACATTTCCTGTCTTTCTATTTTTTTTATTTTTTAATTTTAACAGAGGCAGGATATAAAAACTCGACCTGCCGGGGGTAAGACCGCCCCCGACGGCATTTTGCTAAGGAGAAGAGCCTCTCACGCAGGCCGAGAAAACCCCCGAACCCCCTCCTCAATCCTACACAGGGACTCAGCTGGCCGTTGTGAGCTTCGGCGCGAGTCTTAACCATGTGCTTTGACCCGAGGAGAGCGAGGGGATTTTTTTTGCACTCCAATGAACAGTACCATCACTGGCACTGTTCACTGAAATGCCTCCGTGAGAACGGGGGATCGAACCCACCCGGTCAGGCTGCCATCCGCACGCCTTACCAGTGCGCTGAGCGCACGTTCTGAACAGAGGCAGGATATCTTCCGAAATTTTTCATGTTCATTTGTTGCTGAATCGAAAGAGTTTTCAGACTTACTGTAAGCAATACTGCACGGGTGTTTCAGTCGTCCCCTGAATTGTTTGCTGATTGCTGCTGTTGCATCAGGCAGATGTTGTGTTCCTTTCACCGCCATGGGGAGGCCCATCGTACATCCAAGCTCCGGTTTACACCCTTGACATGCTGAAACCAAAAGACGGGTATGCAATTCGTTGAACTTAAGTAGTCCTTGATCTGTGGCTCTCAAAATTTGCACTAAAAACTTCAAGGGAGACAGGACTTTACTTCGTTCTTTTATAAACCACCGGCATTGCATTAAAACGCTAGGAATTTTGATATCAAAGTTTGCACTGAAACTTTCAGTAGACAGACTTTTACTTTGCTCTTGTATAAACTGCCAGCATTTCATTAGAACATCAGGAATTTGGGATGGAATTCTGATAATCATAACTCAAAAGTTCACTGCAAATGTTGACAAGACAATTGTGATTTTAAACCTACCGCTTACATGTAGGTACACAACATTTCAAGCCGCACAGAGAATATCTCCTAATATCATCATGTTCTTGCCACGTACGGTGGACATCGGCCAGGTGGAGGAACTTTCCTGGTTGTCTTGCCCGCCCTTAGATTTTGAGGTATGCTGTTGTTCTTCTCTACCTTCCAGCTTCGAGGTCATTCAAGCGTTATAAGACCGACGTTCACTGAATGGTACCCCTACTGTTCTGCTCCTAACTCTTGCAGACCGAAGAGAACTACGTGCACCACAGATGCAAAGGAGTCACTGCCTACTTTGGAGAAATGGCAAGATCACCGAGCACATTGTGGAATTCGGGATCAAGAAATTAATTGAGGAAGTCTTCAGTACCTCATTGTGCTGAGAATTAGGTATGGGGATTTCTAGATGATTAGCACATGTAAGGGCAGACATGTATCAACATTCTCCGTTGTCCCTTCCCCATCTGCTTAATCCTCATGTCATTGCAAATTCTCTCTGCCTGACAGATCTGAATCTTTAAAAGAGTACTTACTAGTATATAAGCTCTATAATATCCTCGGTTACTACTTACTAGTCAGCTTGTTACATGCCACTGCTTCTATGCATTCCTGATGAAGGCTCTCTACTGAACTGAAGTGGATTCAACTTTTGGGATATACAACAACAATAAAACATCCATGGTGTCTGTTGCTCTGGCCTGTTTGACTAAAATCTTTTTTTTTTTGGTTGGCTACGTGTATTTGGACAACAACAAAAAATCTATAGACAATCCAATTTACAGAGCAAATACAACAGGAGAAGAATCACTCCTCTCCTCTGGACCTTCTGTTTTGCCATTCCCTCCTCCCCTCAGTCCTCACCAACCAAAGTATGTTGCCTCCATTTCTCCAACGCAGAAACAAAACCGTCATTTTTTAGTCAGAGAGTGGAGGACCCAGGCCACTTACAAAGTTTAAAAGAAAAACCAGATTCTAATCACAAATTCTTGAATCCCTGTGTTCCCCGATTGTAGCCGTAGTAGGAGAGGTACCACTTGACGAACTTCTTCAAGCCCATCTCGAGGCTCGTGGTGGGCTTGTACCCGAGCTGCTCCCGCGCCAAGCTGATGTTGGCGTGCGTGAATGGCACATCGCCATTGCCGGGCATCTCGATCACGTTCTTCTTGGCCTTCACCTGCAGGTACGTCTCCAGGATGGACACGAGCCTGGGCACCGTCACCGGCGACGTGTTCCCGAGGTTGTAGATCCTGTACGGCGCCGGCCCGCGCTTCTTGCCGCCCGTGCCGGTGCTCCGGCCGGCCGTGTCGAGCGACGCCAGGCACCCGCGCACGATGTCGTCGATGTAGGTGAAGTCGCGGGCGAGGTCGACGTGGTCCTTGCCACGGTACACCGTGATGGGCTTCCCCTGGAGGATGTTGCGGGTGAAGGAGAAGTAGGCCATGTCCGGCCGGCCCCACGGCCCGTAGACGGTGAAGAAGCGGAGGCCGGTGACGGAGAGGCCGTAGATGTGGTTGTACGTGTGCGTGATCTCCTCGCCGGCCTTCTTGGTGGCGGCGTAAAGCGACGCCGGCTGGTCGGTGCGGTGCGCCTCCGAGAAGGGGACGCGGTCGTTGAGGCCGTAGACGGAGGAGGAGGACGCCCAGACGATGGCCGGCTGCGGGTCGGCGTCCTTGCACGCCTCGAGGAGGGAGACGAGGCCGGCGATGTTGGAGTGCACGTACGAGGCCGGGTTCTCCATGGCGTAGCGCACGCCGGCCTGCGCGGCGAGGTGGAGCACGTGGGTGAAGGGCACGACGTCGAAGAGCTTGGCCAGGAGGCGGCCGTCGTTGATGTCGCCCTCCACGACGAACACGCCGTGGGAGCTGAGCAGCGCGCGGCGCGCCTTCTTTAGCGACGGGTCGTAGTAGCTGTTGAAGTTGTCGAGCCCGACGACGCCGTCCCCGCGCTTGCGCAGCGCGAGGGAGCAGTGCGTGCCCACGAACCCCGCCGCGCCGGTCACCAGCACGGAGAGCCCGGCGCCCTCGGCCGACCCCGGCGGCCGCCGCGGCGACGCCGACGCCCGGATCTGACGCTCCCAGTGCAGGCCGCCCCACGACGCCGCGAAGTAGCGCGACGACGTGTTCACGAAGGAGTGGACGCTGAAGTAGGTCGCCGTGAGGACGACGAGGAAGAGCGCCCACAGGAACATGGTCCCCGTGGACGCGAAGCAGCGGTGGAGGTGCCGGCTCATCGACCCCGCCCGCTCCACCTTCACCTTCCCCGGCGTCGACGGGTACAGCTCCTCATCCAGCACCCGCATCCTCCTCACATGCGAACGACGTCACCACGTACTGCTGCCTCCACCGCACAAAATCTCCTCTTCTCGTTCCTTCCTCGCAAGATCGAATATTTGGATGGTTCAGCCTCTAAGTGATCACGTTCTCGCTTGCATTTTCCTTGCGAAACTTTCTTTGAAACGGCATGGCGGAACAGCCGGCGCGCGCTGAGGAGGGCAGGGGAGGGTTATTCATAGGCATGGCCTCGTTTGGCGTTCTCCGGGCTCGGCGATGGTGGTGGGGGCCCTGTAATTTAGCACGGTTTATTTTTAGCCCTTGCTTAAGAAGACGTGAGAGTTCCTCTCTTCCATGCTCGGTCGCCATAGAGGCTTTCGTCCTTCTCACGGTGGTTGATACCATGGAACTTTGAGAGCTGCATTACATCTTGGTAATCCTGCAAAATTTGCGAGCTCCTCTAAAAAAAGGAGACATGACAGATTGAGTGCTCCTCTCTTCCGTGTCCGGTCGCCGCAGGGGCTTTCGTCCTCCTTTCCGGCAACGGCGCCTGCAAAATTTTGCTCAAGAGATATTTTCCCTTGTAGAAACAGAGAGCCAATAGCACTGCAACAGAGGGAAAGCGCAGAGGACGTCACCGTCTCCGCACTCGTGGCTAATTTCGCCTTGGTCATGCTTTGTGCTACCGTCATTTTCTGTGCCAGTGCACAATTGTTCACGTTTTATGCTTATCCATTATGTCCAAGGCCATGAAACACCAAAAGAAGGCCCTACCGGACCACCAGGTGTCCTTTTGTTGCTGAGCAGACATTAGCTCGGCAAGGCGTGAAGCTTGTGCCTTCAGCTAATGGACACGGATGACGCTGACCCAATGGGATCTTTTTCATGTGCTTTTTGTTGGTTGCAAACTTGTGCATCTCCCTATGGGTGCTCCATGATCCCGTATCCGGAATTACGTGATCCATCTGTTGGCTCTCTGGCCAACTGATGCGCTGCCGATCGGGATCCAAATCTGCACATGTTCTCAGCACGAAGAAGACCCCGATTTGTGTAGAGATTGTGCAGTGCCTATGCGTTGGGGGCAGACCCCAATTCGGATGGTCAGCAGAGAATGGGAGGCCGCAAAAGATCAAGGGGTCCAGTACTCAAGTCAGTGGCAGGCAAGAAACGCCTCCAGTGGTGTGCGTGAGTAAAGGAAAGGAGACGGTTACTGCGCGTTCGTATGCTCGATGCGTGAGCATGCATCTTCCTCCCCCGCCAGCCACATGTCCGACAACCCACCTCCCTCGTCGTCTCCGGCCGCCGCCGCCGGCCACCAACTGCCACCGCGTTAAATTCTCCAGTTGTGCTCCTCTGCCGCCTACCTTGTCCATTGCCCTCCTGCCGCCAACTGCTCTGGCGGCGCCACCGCCGCCTCATTGCCCCGTCGAGCCGCCGCAGCCCTCCTCCACCTCCGCCGCGCCGCTCGCCTCCACTTGCGTAGCTCCGCTGCTCGCTCCACCTTATCCACTCTCTCCTGCCGGGGTACGCTCCTCGCGCTCGCGCACGACCTTATGTGGGTTAGACTTACTGTAAATGAAAGGGAAAAACGAACAAGCAGATGACCTACGGATGCAAGTGAGTACTCAATGATTATTTGGGAAATTTTATTTTATTTTTATTTTTTAGATTATACAGTACAACTCTTAAATGGATCAGAAATCCTAAGGCAGCCAATTGCCTGCATAGAGAGGCCTGCGTTGCTCCGGCCTCCCTCGGGGCATGGCCCCCATTCTGTAGCCCCCGTGCTATTGATGGGCTTTCACGGAGATGGAATAACTTCCGGCCCACGACTGCGAAACCGCCGCCGCCGCCGCACGGCGGCCGCCGCTTCGTCGCCGGCGGTAACCAGACAGACACTCTGGCTCTAAACGATCGACAGCTATTTCTAGTGGCTCCAGCAGTCCAGCTGAGCTTTCCCACGGTCAACGTACTTCACTGTTCTTCCTCCTCCTCTTCTTCATGCAGGTCGTTGGGGGACCTGATAATAATGCACCGTTGACAGAGCATCGGCAACACATGCATCTGCACGATCGACGCCTGCGCTGGCCGGTAAATGCGGGCTTTGCCATGCCCGTGAACTGGTGCGCTGTAACTTCAAACCATGCGTTTGCGTACGCACCACCGCTGAAAATTCAGGACTCCGATATCAATAGTCCTTCGGAGTACTGGCCAGTACAAGTAGTAGTGTACAACCAGTAGGTGCTCCGATCCATCGCTGCAGTGACTGACCATCGCCGCACTTCCTCTCTGATAAATTCTGGCACTAGAACAAATTTCTGCCGCTCCAGACTTGCACTGACCTCACCTCAGCATGTCACCTCCGAAACCTTAACCGCCACCGCTCTGCCACTCTGTTTCGCCGCCGTCAGTGTCGCTACGCTCATCACCATTCACCAACCCCTTCCAAAAACAAAGTCCGAAACGCCCTCTCCACTCCACACCATCGCCTCAAACACAGACCCAACTCCCATTCCTCTTCGTTATCGTCGTCATTGTTGCGGCGGCGGCGGTGGTGTACTAGTGTTCGCAGTTGGGGCGCAAGAATGGACGAGTCCCCTGCACCGCCGGCGCCGGGGCACGCGAGCTCCATCGCGAACGCCATCGAGCGGAAGCTGAGCCCCGGGATCCTCCTCATCATCGCCATCCTGGCGATGGTCTTCTTCATCGTCGGCCTGCTCAACCTGCTGGTGCAGAACCTCCTGCGTCTGCGCCGGTCGCGGCGGCGCCGGCGCAGGGTGGGCGACGCGGCCGGCGACGGCAGCCCGACGGCGTTCCAGGGCCCGCTCGGGCAGCTGTTCCACCTCCACGACGCAGGCGTCGACCAGGCCTTCATCGACGCGCTGCCCGTCTTCCCCTACCGCGCCGTCGCGGGCCGCCGCAAGGACCCCTTCGACTGCGCGGTCTGCCTCTGCGAATTCGACATGGACGACAAGCTCCGCCTGCTGCCGACGTGCGGCCACGCGTTCCACGTCCCCTGCATCGACGCCTGGCTGCTCTCGCACTCCACCTGCCAGCTCTGCCGCGGCAGCATCCTCGACGAGTGCTCGCCGGAGTCCAGCCCGTTCCTGCTGGTGCTCGACTCCAAGAGCGTTCCCGAGGCGGCCGGCGGCGATCCGGGAGACGGAGACAGCGAGGAGTCGTCACCGAAGGCGGAGGAGATCGTCGAGGTGAAGCTTGGCAAGCTCCGGTGCGTGGACGGAAATGTCAGTGCCAGGGAACTCGCGGTCGACGGCACAAGTAGCGGCGACGGCGATGGCAGGGGAAATCTTGGGCAGAGGAGGTGCCTGTCCATGGGATCCTACGAGTACGTCATGGACGAGCACGCCGCGCTCCGCGTCGCCGTCAAGACGACGCCCAAGAGGATGCCCGCGAGCTCGAGGTCGCGCCGCCGCCACGCGCTTTCGGAGTGCGACTTCGGCGGCTCCAAGAAGGGCGCGTGGGAGGCGGCTGTGACGGAAGCCGCCGCGTCGGCCGACGCCGGACGCTGCGGCGACGGCGCCGCGAGCCTCAGCAAGGACAGCTTCTCTGTGTCCAAGATCTGGATGGTGTCGTCCAAGAGCGATGACACCAGGACAGCAGAATTGACCCGCGAGAGGCGCGCGGTGTCGTTCCGGTGGCCGGCGATGGCCGCCGGCTGCAAGAAGCAGAGAGGAGGCGAAGCGAGCTGGGACATGGAGGCGGCAGCAACCCGCAACGACAATGGCGTCTCGTTGACGGAGGAGAGGCCGTCGTTTGCCAGGACGGCGTTGCTCTGGGTTGCCGGCGGGAGGCAGCCGAGCAGCAGGGGTGGAAGCCATTCGTGATCTGCCTTGGTGTTTCGGTTTTTCTCTTTTCCTCCTTTTTTTTGCTTCTATTTTTTCCCTTCTTTTGTTAGTTTCTCAAATTGATTATAGTGAGCGAGAATTTGTAAAAAGAAACGAGAGCGCTAAAAAAGAATGCATTGTTGTGATCCAGACTATGTTCTTGGTGGTTTGCTTTACAAGTTCAGCAGATATGGAGGAACTTGGAAGCCACTCATGACAGCGATGGACTTCAAAACAAAAACATTTTTAAAACTGCTTTTGTCCGATCATCTTGTTTAGCTGCCTTCCAACCCTCCAACTCCTGCAAAAACTTGTGAATGCAGAGATAAACAAACAGAGAGCAGGCCTGTCTGATAAGATAAACAAGCATGTCACATCCCTAACGAGAAGCTGGGCCATGGATCATCGGCATAAACTTGCATTTCGTGGTGCTGGCATGTTTGACCTGCACCTGCCTGTCTCAGGTGCTGTCTCGTCGCGTTACTGATGCATGTGCTGAGAAGGTGATAGGAAGCTGGATCAGTTTCTCAAACCCTCATCTAATCTTCCCACGATACTTTGTTTCTTTCGTGACCTGTTCTTCTGGCAGCAGAGCTAGCAAAATCTTAGTATTAAGTGGAGTGGGATCTGCACATACTCTTACACATGGGCCACCAGTTTCCTCTGAAAAAATATGCACATAAACTAACGTTTACAGGCTGGTCCAACAGTAGTTGCACTTTGTCTACCGCAGCTGACCTGTTGTAACGGTAATGTACACTGTAGGCCATATATGATGTGCAACTGATAGAAGGATTAGCATTTATGGCTGCAGCAGCAGTTTAGTTTTTTTCATTTTACTTATGGTATAGTTTAGATGTTAATTGGCAGGTTACCAGTTCCATATGAATATCTTCAGTTTTGAACTGGTAAATAGTAATAAATGACAGTTTTGCAGTTGCTCTCAGTCCCATTCAAGCTAAGAATTTTTGTTTTTTGAACTGCATTCAAGCATAAGAATTGCACAACAAAAAGCTCGACTTCTGTAGAACATAGATTAAGGGGAGTTTTACTTGACCGCGACAATTTCATGACTTGACACCATAGCTTAGTGTGAATATCTGGCAAGTTATAAACGATTAGTCACACATTTTTAAAGCGATGAAGGTTTCAAACAGCTACAGTATTTTAATTGGGCACTGTATTTTCCCCATAAACAGAAGAGAAAATTCATGCACGCCGGAAGCTTTTGCACAACGCCGCTTAGCTTAGCTTATTACCACCTGGCTGGTGAGTCAAAGTTTGACCACGCAGCTACAGTAAAGCCTACCTTTTTAATTCTTTGCCCTAGTTTTTGTTCTTCTTTTAAACCCGGGTTCAGCCGTCAGGAGTGTCCATGCTGCATGTATCATTAGCCTCACTAACTCTGGGGAGTAAAAGGTGGTGAATGCGACCGGTCAAGCGGCACAAAGGCTGGTTAGAAATTGACCGTGTTTACGAGCATGGGAGCAAAGCATCATGTTGAGTAGACGCCAAGGTTCAGAAAGGCAAGCAAGCAACCATGCATGCTTAACAGAGAACCAGAGCTGAATGAAGTCAAATGAAATTGTGGCGAAGGCGGGATGGAAGAAAAAGGTTAGGACCAAGCTGAAAATTGATCCCATTGTAGTGGATCAAAAGATTGGGAATCACCGGTACTACTAGTAGTACATTTTTTTTTTTTGGCGAACGGGTACTACTAGTAGTACATGAGTTGTTGATTAAGGCCTTGGTTAGCACAGCTATGAGATTCATGATGGATTTTTTTTTGTTTATTACAGGGTAAAGTAGATATATTCTAACTTTTATTTAGTCTTTTTCTTTGTGAAATAAATTGTACTTAGTCTATAATATGAACAAAATGACTCAACAAATGGCTCTAATATGTCCACAACTCTAAACCCATCTCATTCTATAATGCAAGGGCAGAACAGCTATCATTTTCGCTTAAAAAAAAACCTAAACCTGTATATTTATCGCACTAGATATGATGACTAGCTCACGAAATCCGTGTTCTTTTGGTGAGTTGGAACTATGCCAAGTAGGACCTAATGGAGATGTTAGTTTGACTTCAAAAATACCAAGGGTAGTTTGGTCAACTGCTATGCGAAAGAAAGGCATGTAGAAAATAGTTGTGAGGAAAGATGTTATGACATGTGATGTTTTATGAATCAATGTGCACTTCTAGTGATGGTTGGTGAATTCATATTTGAGTGTTGTTCCCTGAAGTTAAATGGTCTAACTAGTGAATGCAACCATAGAGGGAGGGGGCACATGGCCTCAGTCAACAATCTTCCTCCGATGTCAGAGGTGTATTCTTGTCCTCACTCCAAAGCAAATGCCCCGCGGGGTCTTTTTCCGTACCCCTACAGGTGCTTATGTGCGAGAAAATGTTTAAGCACCCTTCGCAAAAAAAAAATGTTTAAGCATTTGCACAATTCAGGGAATTTATGACACTCACCACAAGACTTCGACTTTTCGAACAGTTTTGCCTATAGTATGCATTATATCTTTCTCGACAACCTTACTAAATTTACTAACAAAATCATTCTCAACAACCTCATGTCCCACTATTTTAGTAGATATTTAGCCAAATAGATATAAACCCGTTGGTCACTTATAAGAAAACCATTGGGAAAAATGAGTAGTCTTGTGAGTGAGTGAGAGAGAGAGAGAGAGAGAGTCCCTGTACACCTGTATAAAAATCTTCTACAATGTAAATGATTGCTTAAATAGATTGAACAACCTCGCAACCAGGGGTGAAGCTACAGCTTCTTGTTGGTGTCAGCTGACACCAACGATTTTCTGAAAATCCTATGTAAAATGCTACTTAAGCATAACAATGGTATTGACACCAGGCTGACTTCAACAATGGAAGGCAATTCTATTTATGCCTCTCCCACCACACTGTGCAATACAATTCTTCTCTCAAACAGGTCATGCATATGAGCAGGCATTTTTGCATGGGAGGAGAGAGGGAAGCTAAAAATACATTCCCTCTCTCCTCACATGCATTTGCGAGTGTGGGCCTGCCAGAGGGAGCTGGAAGACGACCGCGGACGGAGGAGCTGCAGCGCGGCGCGGTCGCGAGCTGCAACGCGGGGGCGGGCGTGGAGCTGGAGCACGGCGACGCGGGAGCGGCGCTCCAGCGCGGGCGTGGGCGCGAGCTGGAGCACGGCGGCGCGGGGGCGGAGCCGCAGCGCTGCGACGCAGGAGCGGAGCTGCAGCGCGGGCGTGGGCGCGAGCTGGAGCACGGCGGCGCGGCGCGGGCGCGATAGGGGCGGGCCTACATTGAGTCATGGGTATTCAATTGAATACCCATTATTTTTGACAAATTGCTATTTATATATTATGTGTACTATTTATAGATTTGTAAAACACCAGAAACTACACAACCAAAACATACCCAGTCAAAAAACAATCATCTCTACATTTAAAGCAAGCTTATATGTGCTCAATTTCAAAACTGGAACAATTATGTGCTTGTCTTCGATATATTTTTGACGCAACTTGTCTTCAATTTAGGTTAGCATAATTTTTTTTCTCGTGCTTAAACTTTTTTGAATACCCATACTTCAAATCCTAGGCTCGCCACTGGGGCGCGAGCGGGAGCAGGGCGGCACGGGCGTCGAGCTGCAGCGCGGCGGTGCGGACGCGAGCTGGAGCGCGGCGAGGCTTGCAACCGGGCCGCCGCCGCCACATCTGCTTCTTGTTCGCGTCCTCGTTGTCGTCCGCGACAGGACGGGGATGGCGGGGTCAGGGGAAGGCAGCACCATGCGCAACGGCAGCAGCTCGCGCCGCCCGACGGAGGAGCGCACGCCTTCTTCCTCTCGCCCAGGCCTCGCGGCGCGCGCGCAGGCGATGCACGAGGCGGTAGGGGTGGCGCGGCGCGCGACGCTGGGCCTCGCGGGCATGCGCGCGCAGGCGATGCGCGGCGGGGCAGGGGTTGCGCGGCGCGGAGGTGAGCTGGGCCGCCTCGACACGCTCTTCTCCGGCGAGTCTGGAACGCTGGCTGCTGTTGGGAGAACGAAAGGCTGTTGTTGGTTGGCTCTCCTTATTCAGCGCGTTCGGCAGCCGGAAGTTCAGCCGGCTGCTGCTGATGCTGGTGCTACAGTCCACGCGTTGCTACAGTGTCCATTTCCTCCGCTACAGTGTTCTCTCTCACTATTCAAACTGCAACTGCAACTGCATCCTCCAACCGAACACCCCGATTGGAGACACTGGGATTGGAACCCAAGGCAAAGCACTGTTCACGCGAGGCAAAAGGTTGTTTGCATCTCCAAATTAGATCTCCTTGTTGGAGTCAGTCTAAGTAAAAGATAACGTTGACACCGGCGAGCTATGAGGCTAGCTTCGCCCCTGCTCGTAACATACTACTCTACGCACCAGATGCAAACTTAATAATATTTTGCCTCATATAAACACGTAATGTCACAAATAAGATATTTTTTCCATAAGCATCCCTCCAATCTCCTCCGTTGTGCATGCACTTGTAGTATCTGGTGCTTAAGGTGTGATACAAGGTGGCGCATTGTAGAAGTTATTTTTTATACATGCTTAACAATGCTCTCTCGTGAAGCACTTGTCCAAAGCAGGTTGCATCTTGTCTTTGAGCACAGTAGCAACCAACAATTACCTATAAGCCTGTATTAACGGTCGTGTGAAGAGGAAGTCGCTGCACATGTAATGATGTACGTTAATGTTCAACCTACAGAACCTGCAAAGCCATACAGTACAACTGCTGTTAGCTAGTATGATGTACGTTAATGTTCAACCCACAAACCCTGCAAAACCATGCAACTGCTGTTAGTTAGCCAGTTATGAGCTGTGACGGTGATAATAACTGGGCATGGTCACATTGTTGGTTTCTGCAACCACTTGCATCCACGTAGACAACAGTTTCTCGCATCTCAGTTCCTTGTGATCTCTGTGCATGCATCCTGGCCTAACCACACCCTTTGACCAAATCCCGAAAAGACGGAAGCATCGCACACATGAACATTCTGTCGGCGTGGGCGCCTTCTCTCTCCCGATCTGCTTTTGAGAGCTCCAACTGAGACCATGATTCCATGAAGAAGCAGCGACGGCACACATCACATGCACGCTAACGTGAACGATGCGTGCGTTCCGCCGGCCTCGGTCGCCGTGCTTGGCGATCGGACCACATGATGGTGATGAGGTCGATCCGTGGACGTACTGCTGCTCTTCGGCGATGATTGGCAATTTGGCAGCACGAGGCCATCCGCATATATATATTTCGAGTTTTCTGATGAGTGTAGGTTTCGTGTATGACTTCAGCTCGCACACATCGAACGAAACCTCAGCCGACGCCGTGCCGGCGCCCGGCGACGGTGATGCATGATGCCCTCGAAAATGCGTCGCCGTCGCATGCTACACATCCACTTCGACAAGATTTCTCCATCTTCTGCTGTTGTTGTTGTTTACAATCAAGATGGGCCATGTGATCCCTCTCCCCTCGCTATCGAAATTTATATAGTGCTGGGCTGGTGGCCACTAAATTTGGGGTCCAAGCCCGCCCCTTAATAGCTCTCGTCGGACTGCCTCCTAGTATCATCTATCATAATCACCAGTTAATATAAGGAGTTACTACAACTGTAGCGGTGCGTACTTACTAGGAGTATATGATAATCATATGACAAACGTTCAGCCATTTTCTCAGGTTTCTTTCAGGCTGATGAACTTTTATTGTTGTTTTAGCTTGTGTTACCATCAGCTCAACTGCTGCTCCACAAGCCCATGGAAGAATTGTTAACATCAAATTATTTGCACACAGCACCGGTCCACAATATAATAAGCAGGCAGGTTCATCGGCCACTATCCAAGCATTCGTCACCGCTTGACCATTTCGACCCTGTCATTATTAGCTTGTAGTAGTTGCAACTGTTGCCGCCGTGTCGCCGTCGTCGGCGTCGTAACTCCGCCGCAGCTCGTCCACCAGCCGCCCCAGCGCCAGCCGCGACGTGCCGCCCTCGCCGACGGCGGCGCTCGCCTCCCGCCGGACGAGCTCGGCCCTGGCGCGCATCCTCCGCCCCGCCTCGCCGTCGTCCATCAGCTCCCGGACCTTCTCGGCCACCTGCGCCCTGCCGACGAGCGTCGTCATCTCACCCGTGGCCGGCGTCGCGCCGGTCATCGGCCCGACGCGGACGCCGGCGCCGATGACGTCCGCAACGTGCTTCGCGTTCGCCGCCTGCTCCGCCATCACGGGCCACGCCAGCATCGGCCGGCCGGCGGTGAGGCTCTCCAGCACGGAGTTCCAGCCGCAGTGGCTCAGGAACCCGCCCACCGCCGGGTGGGCCAGCACGCGCCGCTGCGGGACCCAGCCCCTGACGACCTTCCCGCGCGGACCCGGGTCCACCGGCGGGGCCCACGCGTCGGACCGCACGGCCCACAGGAAGGCGTGGCCGGAGTCCGCCAGCCCGTGCGCGAGCTCGTCGAGCTGCGCGGCGGCGACGTGGACCTGGGTTCCGAAGGACACGTACACCACCGAGCCGGGTCTCCCTGCCTCTGCCTGCTCGTCGAGCCACGAGATGCAGCCTTCCGGGTCTTCGTCGCCGTCGTCAGCTTCCTGCTGCGCCTCGTCGCCGGCGAGGAACAGCGGGCCGACGAGCCAGGCGCGCGCTCCCGGGAGGTAGAACGACTCGAGGATCGCCGCGTAGTCCCCGTCAAGCGCGGCGAAGCTGTTCACGAGGACGCCCCAGCTGCGGTAGTCCCAGTCGCGGACCTCGTCGGCCAAGAACCGGGTCACCGGGTCGTCGTGGTCGGCGCTCTGCGCCACCGCGTGCGGGACCTCGTCGGCGGTGATCGTGAAGCCCTCGGGGAACCGGGGAACTTGGAAGGGGACGCCGCTCTCGGCCGGGGGCGGCGTCGGTGTCGGGCTCATCGCGAGGGAGAAGCAGAGGGCCAGGGAGAAGGCCGACATGCCGTGGAACGTGACGCGGCGGACGCCGGCGTCGGTGGCCACGCGCTGCGTGAACCCGAGGAAGAAGTCGGAGACGAGCGCGAGCGGCGGCGACGGGAGGGAGGCCAGGTACGCCGCGAAGGGGTCCCGGAGCTGCGCCGTGGCGCGAAGGAACGCCGGGAAGAGAGACGGCGACGGGAGCGCGTCGGTGGACTCGACCCCCGCCGGCAGGTCCGGGTGCGCCGGGAACGGGAGCGCCGTGACGCGGACTGCCGCCGGGAGGCGGCGGCGTGCAAAGGCGACGTTGCCCGGGGTGGTGACCACCGTGACGCGGAGGCCGCCGTCGCCCCCGTGGCGCGCGGCGAGCGCCGCAGCGAAGTGGAGGAGCGGGAGCGTGTGGCCCTTGGCCATGAACGGGAACACCACGACGTGGTCGCGGCCAGGGACGGCGGCAGCGGCCATGGCGGTCAGAGCAGGTGCGAGCGCTCGCGGGACGGGCGAGGAAACTTGGAGCGTGCACGCTCTGGGTGTACTGCGTGGTTGTTTAGCTGAGGTATTTTAGTTTCTGAGCACGCATGTATCCTGCGGCTTCCTATGGTACAAACGCCGGGAAGAAAATGACCAGGTCCGTGCAGCTCATTTTCTTCGTTTTCTTCCGGACCTGGTCCGCAAGCAGAGGAAAAAATGTATGTACCAGGGTCGTAGGCGTCGTACCAACGATGATGGAAAGACCGCGGCGATTGCGATGGAACGGAGAAAAGAAAACCATGCAAAACGAAAAGAGGTGGATGACAAAAATGTGTTGTCTGCGATACAATTGGAAATGACCATGCATTTGTTGTTGGCTTGTTGGTTTGGCCAGGCATCTCTGAAATTGTAGGGTGTCGATTAGCAAAGTGCAGTTGTGTCTTGCGTTTACGAGAAGTTTTTCAACTTTACAAAACCGAATTAACCTGATAAGAGAACTCAACTCAATTTATGCATCCAATACACGTAGAATTGGAGTAGAAACCATCACCTGCTCCTCTTAGCTCATGCTCTGCTCAGGCGCCGCGACGCGCGTCGAAGCACGCAGAGCTTGGTGTGGCGGGCAGTGACTAGTGGAGCTCGAAAATCGAAATGGCTCCCTTCTTTAATTAATGAAAACGGCACAATCTCGGTTCCTTTCAAAAAAAAAAAAAATCGAAATGGCGAGTACACGCTGGACTGTTGTGAAGCTGTTTTGGTGCCGGACGATGGTGATTTGATCCCAGGTGATGGATGAGTACCCAAACAAAACATACAACCCGATACTTAACTAGTGGTAAACAGCATTCCCAAAGGTTCCGAGCTGAGCGGACAATGCAGAGCTGAGTGGACAAGTCGCGTGGTGATTCAGATTCAGAATCAGGTGTAGGGGTTCCAAGAATTATGAATTCTTGCCCCCCTTCGTTCAAATAGATAACAGTTCAATTCCCATAAACTTGCACAAAACGCTTGCACCAGATTAGATCAAACAAAGACAACCGAATAATTTCTGGAGGGGCTCCACTGCAGCCTGCTGTTCTTGCTGCCGCGCACGTACACGGCGAGGCTATGTATGTCGAGTAGCTCGTTTCAACGGCGCACTAGCTTGTTATCCATTTTTGGATGGCCTATGGCCTCGCTACATGCTCCACCCGCATCTGCCTGGCCCCAACACGAACAAATTCAACAAGATTGCACTGCTTTTCTGCCGACAACGACATGGATCCGTCGATCTCACCAATCATCGATCCATGATGGTCTCTCTAGCCCTAGAATAACAAAATCACAATACTAGTAGTTAGGAGAGCTAATCTGGTAAGGGTTCAAAGATCAATACCTACAAACTTTGCGAATGACAGCTCATACACTAGTCACTAAGGTCTATGAACTAAGGTGGTGTTTGGTTGGAGAACGTAAACGTAATCGCAATGGGAATGGAAAAAGCCTGCTAACGCAAAGGGTTTGGTAAAATGCGTGATTTGCTTGGTTGGGCATGGGTAACGGTTTGGGAATGAAGAGCTTAAGAAAGCACGGCGCCAAAAACAGAGAACGGCGCAAGCAGCACGAAGGAAAAATCATGGCGGCTACCTCGTCAATTCGCCGCTGACCTGCAGCTATCGTCACTACACGCCCATGCAGCGACCATGCGCAGACGCTCTAGGCCAGCGGGATCTCTTCCATCACCGCCGCATCGGCCCACACCAGCGCCTTCAGATCTGCCGCCCGAGCCTCACCACCGCCGCCGCCTCGGAGGATGCCGCCACTTCTGTCTAAGAACGCGCCGAGGACATCCTCGAGCTCGAGGATCTCCGCATCGCCGTGCTGCGAGGGTCTCACCTTCACAGGCATAGCGGCTGAGGCTACCGTCGTGGAACGAAATCGCAGAGGTAGCGATTTGATTACACCCGATTTCTGGCGGAATGAGATTTGTATACGGCTGTAATCTGATTGCGCGTAGTCTGATTGCTGCCCTTCCAAAACAAACACGATTTTACGTATTCGCATACCGCTGTAATCGGAATGCGATACATTTCGTTGAACCAAACGCTTCCTAAGTCTGAACTGAACACGAAGAGCAGAACTATCGCTGAAAGAGTAATCAGCAGAATGACACTTGGTGAGTAGCTGAGCCATTTGCTCTTTGACAGTAGTACTCCTGGTCGAAATCAGGAGTATTACTGGACGTCAAGTAAAGGTAGAAAGTTGCATGCTCTATGCAATGCATTCATATATTTTTTAAAAAATTTTTATGTATATTTGAAGGTGATACAATGATTGGTAATACGGTAACACACGAATCTGCGGTAACACGTGCTACGTTCTCAGAATGTGAGAGCGATCCCGTAATCCTGACGCTATGCCTCAGCTTGCATTGTGGCAAGTGCCTTCACCTCACTGAAAGCTGGTCCAGGACTCCATGAGGACCAGGACCACGCAGACGCAGGACCAACATGATTTCAGTATCTAGATTTGCGCACGATGAACGGTGGAGGACATGCTTTTCCAAGAAGGCGCATTCGGTTTTCACAATCGGTGAAGAACACTAGCTAGTGGCTTTCATTTTACATCGAACCGAGGCCGCCGTCACGCACTCGTTCTGCTGTGCTGCTTGGCTCGAATCCTGCACTTGAATACTTGGGTTAAAAACTGAAAAGAAATAAACAGGTTATTTAGGTTCACTTTTCATAATTTCCAAATTCTAGAAAAAAATTTACATACTGAAAAAAACCACGCCTTTTTTTTATCACATTTTGGCTTCTTTTTTTTAATCATTTCTGCTTGTCCACCGCCCAAAAAAAAAAGCATTTCTGCTTGGCAGGTGGGCAAATCTTTACTCTTCTTAAAAACCGCAGTTGGTGATGCGGTCGTCGTCTTCGTCGTCCGTCCCTCCTTCCTCCACCGAAAACGCGTGCCGACAGGTGGGGTCCACGAGCCCCGCTCCCTCCCTCACACCGTCTCGTCTATTCCTCTCTGCTCCGTCTTGTCCTCCCTCCTCCCGTCGCGCCCCGCGCCAGCGTTGTTCGCCTCCCCCGCCAACTTCCTGCGCTCGCATACGCCTCCCGGCCGACTCTCCCTGCATCCTTGTTCGCGTCCTCAGCGCCGTATCGCCAGTCGCACATCAGGCGACCATGGAGAAGGCAGAGGCAGCATCCCGCTCGACCTGGCGATGGAGAGCTCTGCAGTTCGAGTTGTTGAGCTCGATCTAGCACAAACAACCCCTTCAGGCGGTAGAGTCCGCGCAAAACAGAGGTGCTGAGGGCAGCTCACAGCTTGGAGGCGACAGTGACAAATCGTTGGTGGCAGATGACGATTTGGTCATGGAAGCGCGATTGATTCCAGATCTAAGCACCGGTTGGGACAGGCTGCCAATTTGTGCTGTCAATTTGGTCATTTGGACTGCCAATGCCACTGGAGGCGGGGGATTTGGATGAAGGCTGTGCTAGCTGGTGCCGAAGTGGAGGAGGAAGGCGACCTTCATTCGTTGAAGAGTATTTTTAATAATGTGTGGGCCCCACACTAAGCTGGTGCCTTGGGGTGGCTTGCTTGTAGGGCGTACATATGTGGCGCACACACTACATGTGGCCCTCATAGCACTTAATCTTTTTTATTTAGGCGAATTCATAGCACTTAATTTTAGTTACAACGATTTAAATTGACTTAAATAAAAACAAGTGTTTTTCCAAATTTCTAGGTGATTTTTTATATTTGTTTTATTAAAACTCCAATGAATGTGAGATCTCTAGGTGGGTAATCAAATATTTGGCCACTTAGAGAGCCTTAATGCCCTTAAAAAGTGTATCAAAATATCTGTGACTATCTATTTCTCAATAATTGCAGTTGAGAATTTTTTCCATGCAAGACACGGGCATGCTGCTATATGAAATAAACTGTTTGATTTTTTTAGCAAGAAATGTTTGATAATTCGTTGCAATTAATTTCATTTATGTTTAAATGATATTTGGTCTGTGGCAGGATACGGGCATCCAACTAGTGAGGAAAACAAACAAGTCACCGAACCGGAAACGGGCCCCGAAATCCTTTTCGCAGCCCGCTAGCCCGTCGGAAACGAGAGCCTAAACGAACAGCCTAAATCGAGCCTAGCCCACCGAAACCACGCTGTTTCTAGAGGTGGATCCTATACGTAGAGCGGGCTATGGTTAAACTTTGATAGAACAGTATTTGAGATTCGTGTAACGGCTCAGATTTACGCAGGTGAAGAAGGGGATGGCTGAGAAGCTGCCACGTGTCGCTCTCTGATTGGAGCGGGTGAGAGGTAGGAGAAAACGAAACGAATTTCAAACTTTAAACGCATTTTTCTCCTAAACCGTAAGTCCGTTTTCGAATTCGTTTGAACCTACGTGTTTGTTACAATTAATTCTACAAAATGAGATCTAATATGAATATTTTTCGAATTTTTAAAATTTAAAATTTTCGTCAACATTTTAAATATACTATGTCAACATTTTGTTTATACTATGTCAACATTTTTTTTGTTTGTGGTCAACATTTTTTATAAAAATGTTGATTTTATTTTAAAAATGTTGAAATAGAACTACAAAATGTTGACTCTTCTGTTTCAAAATGTTGACGCTCTGACTTAGACTGAGCTGTTTAGATTTAGTAAGCTATTAGACCAATATATCGTATGTTAACCATAGGACGTCCAGCACATAGGAGGTCCTGTTTCTAGAACCAACCTGTGCCCCACCCACCTCACTCTCGCCCAACCTCAAAACCAATCGCGACATATCACACCCTCGATTCTTCTCGCCTCGCCCACCCCCCGCGCACCAGCGCAGCCTCCTCGCCGCCGTCGAACCTCCGGCGGAGACTGATCGGAGAAGGTGAGCATCCGGCCTCCTCTCACCTTGCCGCCCCATCGTCCCCCGCCTGTTCGTGAACCCTAGATCTGGTTGATTCGTGTAGCGCCGCGTCGAATTCGGCGGCTGTGTTTCGTCGCGGGCTTTGGACCCGCTGATTTTTTTAATTGGATTAGAGCGATTTTCCGTTTGATTTAGCACGTAGGTCTCCTTGATCTGAATGCTCTCGCTGGCTTCGCTGGAAATCTGATTGGTTCTCGGTGCATGTTTGTGGTGGATGATTTGAAGGTGATCAGCTGCGATGGCTCGCGTCTACGTGGGGAACCTGGATCCACGGGTGACGGCCCGGGGGCTCGAGGACGAGTTTCGCGTGTTCGGTGTTCTTCGGAGGTCAGTGCTTTCGCTTCCAGTCTCAGATTCCATTTGATCTTTTTTTGCCGCGATGTGGATGTGAACCCTTACCAATTTGTTAGTTTCATATATGTAGTGGTCCTTCTCCTTGAAACTTAGCATTCGAGTAGCAAACTAGCTGCAGATTGTCATGCGCATCTTCCCATCTATGGCCATCGTCGTTGTTTTCTAAAATTGTTTTACAAATATACTCGTATAGACATGAGTCATTCTCAGCCATCCGGTCATACATTGGTTGTGTTACTATTTTCATGCCTGAATAATCCTGGCAAATTCACAGTGGATGCTTCTTACCTTATATTAGCATAATTTCACATTTTCTGGATATCAACTGCTAAAGACATGGGAACTGAATACCAAGGACATTCTGTCCTGGACTGTGTGTGTGTCTAGGATTTCCAATTTTCTAGTATCGTAAACAAATCATCTTCGAGTGCACTTGTTTACCTTGCGTCTATGTATGCTGCTTGATGCTTATGATCTTATATGGTTTATCTTTTTCTATTTTGTGGAAGCAGTGTTTGGGTTGCTCGGAAACCACCTGGCTTTGCATTTATCGATTTTGATGACAAGAGGGATGCTGAGGATGCAATCCGTGATCTAGATGGTATGTGATCAAAATTTGCGTGTGAACATTCTCTCAACATTTCTCGCTGATTTGATATAAAGTTACAATCAGAGTTTATGGACAACATCACTGTTGGGTTTTGGTGATAGTTGCTTTTTTTTTTTGACAAATATAGCCTATTGCAGCTGTTGGAACAGAAACATTAATATTACTGCTGGTAAATTTAATCTACGGTATCTTTTTACCTTTTTTGGGTTATAGTTCTGTGTTGGCATATCTACGGTTCTTTATAGATGTTTTAGTTATTGGTGATGGATAAGCTTGTCGTGCTGTACATGAGTTTGAATTGAGGTTCATTCTTGGATGCTCTTTAGATAGAAGGTTCTAAAGTGAGGTGTAAAGGGATTAGGGCTGATCACAGCCAGTTTGTAACTTAGCTTCTTTTAGGCTTTTGCTTTTCTAGTTTGTTGCTAACTTTAGCCTTTTGGCTGCCCATATAATGGAGCAAGGAGCAGCTGCACAAGCACTGCAATTTCTCACCACTTCCAGCCTCCAGTTTGTGTTCTGTCGTCTAACAATTGGAAAGGTAATTGTAACCTTTTGTGTTATGCTTTTGTAGGCAAGAATGGTTGGAGAGTTGAGCTGTCTCGTAGCGCCAGCAGCGGTCGTGGTGGTCGTGATCGGTATGGTGCCTCTGAATCAAAGTGTTATGAGTGTGGTGAGACTGGACACTTTGCTCGTGAGTGCCGTTTGAGGATTGGTTCTGGAGGTCTTGGCAGTGGAAGGCGCCGAAGCAGGAGTCGCAGTCGCAGCCGCAGCCGCAGTCCCAGATACCGCCGTAGTCCGAGTTATGGTAGAAGGTAACTGATAACTTCCTTTTGTCAGTCATGCATAACTTGTTTTCTTAATTTGTTGACTTTCTGTTACTGCGTATTAGCATACATTGCTATCTGGGTCCGGGGTCAAATTATTTACCGTTAGTATGTTACTACTTACTAGTACTCATGTGTCTACATTTGCTAGCATAATAGTATCTGGAGCCGGGTTCTGGGTCAAACTATTTACTGTCTTTTATGTTCGTTTTGAACTCTTTAGTGAGATGAGATTCATGCTATTATATTAATTTTTGTGGTATTGCAACGGTGTACGAGCTTCAGGGAAAACTATTTTAAATTTCATTGTAACATATCCATATCGTGCACTCAAGTCGTGGGGTTTACTGATCAACTCACGGCACAATAAAAATAATGTTTGGACTGTTTTCGTTACTGCATAGCATGCCCTTTCAAATTCTATCCCATGCTGCACAGTACAAACCTGATGAAAATTGTGTGATGTGCAAACAGAAGTTACAGCCCAGTGGGGCGCTCTCCTAGGCGTCGTAGTGTGTCGCCAGCTCGTGGGCGCAGCTATAGCAGGTCACCACAGTACAGCCGTGGCAGGGATGAGTCTCCATACGCTAATGGGTAATGGTGATTTATTTATTTTTTCCTCAGGACTAAAAATTGATGTCCCTTACTTTCTGATGCACTTTTACTGTTAATCTCCAGTTACCGCCGCAGCCGGAGCTAGATCCAGACCTGGTGCATTAAGTAGTATTGCAGATATTGCTGGGCTGTCAGCTATTATAAATACCTTATTTGAAAGATCCTCTTCAACTGCTTGACTTCGGTTAAGGTTCTCACAACTTTGTCTTATCATGCTTGTGTTTATTACTCTATGATCAGTTAAACTTTCTGATGGATGTACTATTGAACTAAGACCAGCTGTCTTTTGTGTGTTAAAAGGCATCCTCCATTCGTCCTGCACTGCATAAATGACTCGGCCAACTACGGCTTTTCGCTCTGCGCTCGTCATTCTTCGCACGCCCTCAAATGCTTCATGCAAACAAATCGTCTGTTAGATTTCTACAGCGCCTCCTCGTCGCTATGCATATTTGTCGTTGAAGATACTGCGCTTCGAAAAGCAGTAATTATCTTTCTTTTCATTCCATTTGGTAAGGTTTTATTGTGTTGACAAATGCAGCATCATGGTGCTACTAGAAGCCAAAGTTACTTCGTAGATCGGGTCTCTGCAAACTGAGTTACTTCGTAGGTCGGGTCTCTGCAAACTGAATCTTATTCAGGAAAGCGGCATTTAGATTGGTGGCACCTACATGCTATTCTCCATTGTTTTGCGCTTGCCAGAAAATCGAGGTAAGTGAGCACCAGAAAGAGAACCGGCTAAGCTGAATTCAGCGAGTTGTGAGCCTGTTAAGAGTGCTGTGCGATGAGTTCGACCTTAGCTTCATGGTTGTCCTTGGCTTGTCACCTGCCACTTTGTGTTGCCTCCGAATGACGGGATTCGGCATCAACCTCTGCTTCCTTATCCGCATCATCATTCTCGTTGGCAGTCTTCATTGATTCCTTCGTCGAGCATATCATCCTGGTTGATGTTCTTCATAGAGTCTACATGGAAGCCAAGTCGCTCCACATAATTTGCCACTGTTGTAGTTATTTAGCATATGATATATTTACTGATCAGCTATTCTAATGTTCTATGAAAAACTTAAATATAATTTAGATATTATGTGGTGGTCTGTCAGATGATAAATTTGTTTGATCCTTGCTAGCCAAATGATGGCTCGTTCCTGCAAATAAATATGTGCTTGTTTCTGATTTTGTCGATTGTTTGGGGTTATTAGTGGCATGCTTTTTTTTAGTGTGTTTGCTTACGGGCTAAGGTTGCATGAGCTGTTCAAGATGTGGCACATGCGTCAGTTGTTGGCTGCTTTGTTCCCAGCGTGGTCCTTTCCGGGATTGTGGAATGATTGTGCTTGTTCACTGTAGTCATGCTTAGCTAACAGGTCTGAACTACCTTTTGAATGTGCGATCGAGGGATGGTCCTAAAATTCATGATCTGCTGGCCCAGTCGCACTTTGGACTTGGATCAGCGATGTAGGGGTGAGAGTACAGTTCACTGTTCAAGCACTGAGCAGGCCTGAGATTTCTCTTTCGTAGCTCAGGCAATGCCGCTCGCGTCCGAAAGGAGGTGGCCGACGAGAGAGCACGAAACGTAGACAGCAAAACGCCATATCGCAAGCACATACTTCGGAGCAAAGTGTGTCCACGTTTCGGCGCAACCGAACATGATCATGGAAAAACAACGCAGTGAGACCGGCTACGACACGAGGATTGGTCCCTCGTGGGTTAGGTGGAGCGGCGGCAAGCGCACGCAGCGACGGCGAACCGCGGGAAGCCGGCAAGGCCTGGCCACGCCAGCGCATCGCGTCACGTCGTGGATGAATGGATGTGCAGATGAGCGCAGGGACGCGTTCTCTGCACTCGCTTGGTGTAGTCTCGTAGGTAAGATTTTTGCTCAATGAGTTGAAATAGATGTCTAGCTTAGCTTAGGGCACGTAAAATGCAACGTAAGCATTCTTTCCCTCACTTAAAGCTAGTGCTAATAATAAACACGAACATATACATATATGTTTATATTACAATAAATTTTATGGAACGAAAAACACATAAAAGCGGATGAGATTTGCAGTCAATTAGCTCCCTTCTTCCTTCGCACTTGAAGACCAACGTGTGTCTGTCCCGCGGAAAACTTCCGTTGCACGCCTTTTGTTACCGATGTTGCTTCCACGATGTCTTCTTAGAATGATGAGGCGCCCATAGCTTCCCAAGGAAAGAAGAGTAGAAAATCGATATGGATGCACATAGTTACCCTCCTCTAGGGAAATACCACTAGTAGAGGTTGAGAGATGCTGGTCTCTACATATGTGAGTGAAATACCACTCTTGTCAATGTTGTCATGACCCTGTTAGAGAAGCTGCCCTACCGCAGTTAGGCGGCCAGGATTCTAATCTTGGTTTCTAACCTTTGTTCAGGTGGAGGTTTATCTCTTTAGCCCACCTTCGATTATTATTATTATTATTATTATTATTATTATTATTTTGTTGTTGTTGTTGTTGTCATTACTTGGTTAGAAGAAATTTATGTTCTTGAAAGCAAAGAACGAACTCTGGTATTTCGACCCTAGATTTTTGCTCAGCTGTACAAATAATCACTTGAATGGAGTGCACAGAGGCAAAATTTTCCAAGAGGTTGAATCCTATGGTTCTCTACATATAAAAAAGAACAAGCTATGCCGTTGGAATTATGGAGTTCCAAAAGTGAATTTCTTTGTGTTAAATTTCTTCATATGTGAGTTAAATCCTATAAATTCTTCTTCTTTGCTTCAAATGAGGTCTAAAGCGATGAAACACAAAACATTGTAAAACTTTTTTTTCCCTTGAAAAAGTGGTGTACAATTTTACTCTTTCCACATGGACACAATACGGGGTGACTCAGAATTGCGTCAAATTCCAATATCTACTGCAAATTGAGCGTAGCCTTGATTAGATTTATTGCGGTAGAACTAACTCACTCAGGTTGAAATCTCATTCTTTAGTGCTAAGCGACGCCCCGTTGGTAACAAGATACTTACGATGACTAGAGCGGATCAGCAAAAAAAATTCTAAAGGTCTTCGTCTAATTTTCACCATATATGCACCATTTGAGTAGCTAAGTATGCACCTACAATAAAAAAACACAAGACTAAGCAGCCCCAAAGGATGTTCCGCACCACCCTCTTGTAAGCTCTAGCTCCGCCATTGCATGATGACTTTGTGAATCAAAATCAAGACGGCCCAATTTCTAGAGACGCTCATATAAATAAAATGTGTGTATTTATAGAGGTAAAGTGCTCGTTTGTGTTGTAATTTTCTGTCCGTGTGTATTAGGTTACTTACGAAAAGAAAATCAGAGAAAATTCTCGTATCTACCCTCAAGGAAAGTTGACTGTTTCAAAGCATATTCAAGCGGTCAAGCCCAACCGAAGCGCACGGTGACACGGTCTTCCTGTCTTCTCCCACCAGCAGTTGAGTCCGTACTTCCATTCCCTCCCCTTCGGCGCTCTCCCTTCCTCGGACTCTGCGCCTTCGCGGCACCTGGCGGTTCCCGGGGTCCAACCGCTTCCTCTGCTTCTGGTTGCGGCTGCTCCGGCGCCGGCGCCGGATGACCGAGCAGGGCGGCGTCCCCTCGGTGGGTTGCTGTGCGAGCTGCCGGTCGCTGTAGCGGAGTAGCGGACGGAGCGGCGGGTCCCATGATGTTCGGTTCCGGGAGGAGGGTGGAGGACCAGGTTGCCCTCACGAAGCAGAGGACCGTCAGGTGAGCGCCGTGCCGGAACTGATTGCTGCTTTGCTGTTTGGTATCGTTGCTCGTGGGCTTGTATGTATTTGTATTTTGGGGACTTATTAGGAGGTGGTTGGTGGCGGGGAGGTTATCGAAAACTTAGGGACATGAACAGGTTTGCGGAGAATTTTCTTGTTTGGGACGGGAGGGGGGAAGAAGAGCTATTACGTTGGCCTATATGCCGGCTTCTTGCTTTGCTGGTCGCTCGTGAACTTGTAATTCCCATGCCAAACTTGGAATTAGTGCTGATTTGGTTTCTTGTATTGGATTATCGACTCGGAGAGCTGTCAGAATTAGTTAGTCTTCATGTTGTATGTTCCGCTACGTTGACACCCTGTTTTCTTTTCTTTTCTTTTTGAACATTTTTCCGCTGACTGTAATGGATTAACATCTTGCGAGTAGAATTGATAAAGAAAATAGAACTGTAGACCCTCATGAGTCTGATGAAGTCCTGGCTGTGCTGATGTGTGATGAACTGATTGCTGAACCGTGCACTATGTAATACTAGTAGGTTTTTACCCTTTTAGGCAGTTCTAATTTTACTTTCATTTCCAGGTTCCATGATGAAAGGGCGAAACCAACTATTCCAATTCACCGGAAGCAGGCGGAGCTAGCTGCCAGCAGGCTTGGCTTGGGGAGTTCGGGGAAAAACAAACTTTTTGTGGCAGGACATGATCTGGGGTTCAGCAAGATTATTGATCCGTCCAGCGATTTCATCTTGAGATGGACCGATGTCTTCCGTATAGCATGCTTCATCTCTCTGTTCGTGGACCCTCTGTATTTCTACGTGCCTAAAATCGTCTACGGCCCAACAATTTCTTGTGTCGGGAAGGATAGACGCCTGGCCATCATCGTTACCGTCTTCCGATCAATCGTCGACCTCTTCTATGCCATGCAAATGGTGATAAAGTTCAGGACTGCATATATTAATCCTAGCTCGACATTAGGGGTTTTCGGTCGAGGCGATCTTGTTACAAACTCTAAGGACATAGCAAAGCAGTATTTGATGTCTGACTTTGCAGTTGATCTGGTAGCGTCATTGCCTTTACCACAGGTAATTTGACTCCTTTTGTTACTGAATCCTGCACTCTGTTGATTTCATTGATTCATTCAATGGTTACCTTGGGATTACCAAAAATCATTTTATTTTTAAGATATTAGTCAATAATTTTGTTGTTGGGTCACGGCACACCTGCTCTCTTATGATTTTTTTAAAACATGAAAGCAGGGTTCTCTTACTCTAAAAGATTACTGTCTCAAATAACAATTCTAGTTACAAAATGAACTAGAATTGCTGTCCTGATATTAATAATTTGAGAATGGAGTGAGTATATGCTATAGCTGAGAGCTTGTAGATTGTGACGCCATCTGACGTCTAGTTTTCAAATCATAGCTGTTTCTGACTATCTGATATATGTATTTTTCCTCACATGCAGATCATTTTTTGGTCTGTGATACCAGCTATCAAATATTCTTCGTCTGAGCACGACAATAATTTGTTGGTTCTGGTTGCTCTGTTCCAGTATGTTCTAAGACTATGCCTCATATTTTCCTTGAATAATAAAATAATCAAAGTTACTGGAACTTTTGCGAAGACTGCTTGGCAAGGAGCTGCATACAATCTACTGCTATACATGATTGCGAGCCATGTATGATACTTATCTGAGTAATACTTGCTGTCGCTCGTCATTCCATATCTTCAAAATCAGCAAATTACTTTTGTATTTGCTACCTATTTTTTTCTCTCTCAATTGTATAGTGGAACTTCTCAAATGAAGTTTTCTTGCAGGTTTTAGGAGCACTGTGGTACCTGCTCTCCTTTGACCGCCAGGCCGCATGTTGGAAAAGATATTGCAGGCAGGAAACTAATGAAACTGATTGCCACCTCTGGTATCTTGATTGTGGCGTAAAACCAGATTCAAATTGGGCAAATAAGACCTTGGTCTTTACTAGATGTAATGCTAGTAGCGATAGTATCAGTTTTGATTATGGTATGTTCAAGCCATTGTTGTCCAACAAAACTCCTAGTGAGAGCTTCCTGAAGAAGTACTTCTATTGCCTTTGGTGGGGCTTGCAGAATCTAAGGTATGACTTAAGCTGAAGTTGTCTCAAGATTCTTTCAAGATTGTGTCTGGAATGAACTATTTAAGAGTTTGAACAACAAATATATTACTATTCTCTGTTAAGGACAAAATTTCGATAAGGGTCAATATGCAATGGAAGCTTGGGTTATGTATGAAGAAGTCGAATATGCTGCAAGAACAACACTAATTCTCATGATAATTGTATTACATTTCTAACATGCTTTGTGACACACTCTCTCTTTTATGTACAGTTGCTATGGCCAGACATTGAGTGTGAGTACCTATATGGGTGAGACACTGTATGCAATAGTCTTGGCAACGCTTGGCCTTGTATTGTTTGCGCATTTGATTGGAAAAGTTCAGGTACTTCTAAACAATGATCAGTATAGCATTGCTGAGACTAACAATCACAAAAACCTGATTTTGTTTTTTCTTGATGTGGTCATACTTTCCTCTTCATATCCCAATTAAATAGCTTTTGTGTTTTTGAAACAAAGTTGTGATAATGCCTTAGTGGTTTTGAATTTGCAAACGTTTTGGCTCTTGATATTGATATGGTGAAAACCTTAACAAGTTAGCCTTATCAAACCAGCTGCCCAATGGTATTATGTCATGCCCAACAGTTCTTTTAGAAGGAACAGTGAGCTTATCAACTTATATTATCTGCTAGACCTACCTGCAATCGATCACAGCAAGGGTTGAGGAATGGAGACTGAAGCAGAGAGACACCGAAGAGTGGATGAGGCATCGACAACTTCCTCGTGAATTAAGGGAAAGAGTGAGAAGATTTATTCATTACAAGTGGCTTGCCACTCGAGGTGTCGATGAAGAATCTATATTGAAGGCTCTGCCTGCAGATCTTCGCCGTGACATCAAGCGTCACCTTTGCTTGGATCTTGTTTGTCGGGTAACTTAGCTCACTACCATGCCACATATATCTTTTTCTCTTGTTCTTTCTTTTTTATGTTGACACAGTTGATGATCTTAGCTGACACATCTCTTGTGAGGTGATTGATGCCACATGGGAACACTTTATTTTACTGTGAGTTCACTTGAAGACTGACTATCGTTAATCTCTTATATTGCAATGTTGCAGGTGCCGTTTTTCTCCCAGATGGACGATCGACTTCTAGATGCCATATGTGAGCGTCTTGTATCTTCATTGTGCACAGAGGGCACATATATTGTCCGTGAAGGTGATCCAGTGGCTGAGATGCTTTTTATCATTCGTGGGAAGCTAGAAAGCTCCACCACAGATGGTGGCCGGACAGGTTTCTTCAATTCAATCACCCTGAAACCTGGTGATTTCTGTGGAGAAGAACTCCTTGGATGGGCCCTCGTGCCCAAACCTACCGTTAACTTGCCATCATCCACCCGGACAGTTAGGGCGCTTGTTGAAGTGGAGGCATTTGCTCTTCAAGCAGAGGACCTCAGGTTCGTTGCCAGTCAATTCAGGCGCCTCCACAGCAGGAAATTGCAGCACACATTTCGCTACTACTCGCACCACTGGAGGACCTGGGCTGCATGCTTCATTCAACACGCCTGGCGGCGCTACAAGAGAAGGAAGATGGCCAATGACCTGAGCAGGAGGGAGTCATTCTCCTCCATGCGACCATACGATGATGACGCTTCCCCAGAACAGAATCTTGCACTCAGGAGAGGAACCAACATCATCAAAGAACTGCCTAAGTTGAGGAAGCCTTCTGAGCCAGACTTCTCAGCAGAGCATGACTATTAGGGAAGAGATGAATAGCTGATATAGTATTTGGTAAGGTGAAATGCTGTTTTTGCTTCAACCCTGCTTCCCATCAGTGTTTCTTCTGCAAACGTGCGCTGGTTTCAAGTTCGCTAGTGAGTGATTGTCCATAAAAATGCTTACATCATGGTGCTTCATAGACCATGGCAAGTGGGGTTTCGACTGACTGAAAGAAAGAAATTGGAAAGAGAAAGAGAAAGAAAGAAAGAAAGAAAGGGAAAGGAAGACAGTCAAAGTGTGGTGTGGGTTAGGTGATTGTTCATACTGTACATATTTATGTAGTCGTGCTCATGGTATTGTTGAAACCTCAGAGTAGCTCATTGTTGCATGAGCCGGCCGGGAAAATTCTAACATCCCGGTTGGAGCCTTCTTATTTTCGCGAGTCTTGTGTAAATTAACGTTTGCAGGGAAAGATGTCATTGTTTTGTCTACAGAAGTAATATAGTATCGGGCTTGGTTATTTCCCGTCTTATACCATGCTATCAGTTCAACAAATTACTGTTCCTCCATTGCGGCCGGTAAGGCGGTGACAGCAGCCATTGCCGGTGTTCCTCCATTTCTATACCCACATGTTTATCGTTCCGGTTGCGGCATGTTTGCTCCTCTTGGCCAGCACCGAACTCGTGCTGCCACCGGCCCCAGGCTTTGTCTTTACCTTCTGACTGGGGAGCGATCGGTGCGGTATCCCAAAATAAAAAAGAAACAGGGGAGGACGAAGATTATTTTGCTTCCAGTCTTCAAAATTCTGTTCCCGGTTGGACTATGCAAGTCAGCACAAGTGCGGACTGCAGAACCGGTGAACTTGGATCGTTTTCCATATCACCATGTGCAAAATCAATGAAAAAACTAGCAGAACACGAACCCTTCGTTGATCATACGAAGCTCGGTCTCGACTCTCAGTTCTGTAATCCACGCTTTCCCAGATCCTGACGAGTGTGAAGTCTTTTGCAAAATATGAAACTAAGAATTGAAACCGGAGGGCTGGCCGGCGGATAGGGGACTACGGGGGCATCCCGTTTCCAAGACCTCGCCTTAGTTCGCTCCGCCGCCGGTGATCGTCGCCGGCGACAGCCCTCCTCTTCTCTCTTCCCTCGTCTCCGCGGACCAACCCCGACGGCATCTGGCGGCAAAGCCTGCCCGACGAGGAAGAAGCCCTTTTGATAAATCAGGGCCGCAAGAGCCGATCCGATGGCTGTTAGAAACCGCAGGGGCGGTCGCTATTTCAAATAGCGACAGGCCGGTCGTTATTTCGAATAGCGACCCCTGGGGACGCGAAAGCCGGCGCCACCGCTTCATGGCGTGGCTCGCGGGAGTGCGTCCGCGCTCCGGCTGTCCCTTGCTTCTGTCCTCTTCCTCCTTGATACCTCGGCGCCTCGCCCTCTTGTCTTCAGCTCGTGCTAGGGGGACGAAGGGGCCGGACGCTGGGCAGGCAATACTCGACGACATGGCGAGCGGCCAAAGGTCGGTCGAGGCTCGATCTAGACGGCTCCCTGCTTCTTTCTGGGCTGACGTGGCAGACATGGCGCATGAATGCACGATATCGTGGTTTGCTGGAGCGCGGACTAGTTCGGGCCGTCACATCATGAGGAGCCTCACGCCCTCACCGCTCTTCCTCTCGGAGGCCTCGGCGCCTCGCCACTGCCAATGGCGCGTGTACGGAACGGCGAGGAGTTGTGCAGCCCTGAAAAGTGATAGGAGATGATGGTTAGAAGCGGCGTCTGCAATGGCCGGCGCCACCGACGTGCAATTGAAGCAAACATTTACTACAACTAGGAACCGAACAAACTGCATATCGCCACCGTCTTCGGAGCAAAAAGAAGTTGCGCTTGACGTATGAGTTTGGCGTTTGGGTCACGATGACTTTTACCACAGATGCATCAGATCATCAGAGGATGTGGTACTTGCCATTTTTTGGAATCCAAGACTCTGCTGACTGTCGCTCCAGAGCTGAACCAAAACCAGCAAATTAACTGTGGTCTGGAACTAATATGATGTAACTAGCCATGTCATGCGGTTTGTATGATTCGGTGATTCTTAATGTCGTTAATTTTTTCCTTATGAACTAGTTATGTCTGTTGGAATTACCTGAATATTGAATTTTGTGTTTCTTCCCGTCTGTGTAGTGATTGCATATGAGCAGAACTGCAGAGGCAATTGGCCTATTTGACTATTGTATATCGTTCATATCATGTCTGTATTTCATCTCAATCCATTCAGCAGCGAGTCTGTATTTTTATTTGGGCCAAAAACATTTGACCGGCATGACAATATATCGTTGCATTTCACTTTGCTGGAAGAGGAGTAGAAAAACAAAGTTGCGCGAAAGAGCCTGTAGCCTAGTGGTTACAAGAGCCACCTGAGGTTCTGAGTTCGACTCCCCATGAGAGCTAATTTTCTAGGATTTAACGGCGTTGTGCGTTCAGCGGAAAGCGACGTGGCCGTCGACAGCGAGACGCTAGTGGAGACTTCGTCAATCTCGAGGATTTGCTGGCTCAGTCTTTGAAGATGCTCATAGGGTATGGTTTGCGTATGGGCGTTCATAAGGGTGAGTGTGCATGTGTTGTGCGTGTCTGAGTTATACTGTGTAATCGAAAAAAAAACATAGTTACTGCTGAGTTACCTAAAAACAGAGTTGTTATTGGCGTAACAGACCGAATGCATGCCTCCCAAAGGGATGAGATATATGCTCTACTTTCAGTTGGTACTGTTGGAAACCATACTGGATAGCAGAAAAGTAAAAAAGAAAAGAAAAAAAAGGAAAAAACAAAAGAGTGTACATCTGCCAGCCCAGTTAGAAACTACAAGGCCAATCCAGGCCCATCAATGAACCAGCCCGTTTTTCTCTCATTTACCCTAGATATAAATACCTCACCACCAGCTACCTCCACTCATGGACTCACCTCACCTCTCTTCATGAGTTATACTATGTAATTAAAAAAAAACATAGTTGCTGCTGAGTTACCTAAAAACAGAGTTATTGTTGGCGTAACAGACTGAGTGCATGCCTCCCAAAGAGGTGAGATACATGCTCTACTTTCAGTTGGTACTGTTGGAAACCATACTGGATAGCAGATCAGTAAAAAAGAAAAGAAAAAAAAGAAAAAACAAAAGAGTGTACATCTGGCAGCCCATTTTGAAACTACAGGCCCAACCCAGTTTGAAACTAAAGGCCCATCAATGAACCAGCCCATTTTCCTCTCATTTACCCTAGATATAAATACCTCACCACCAGCTACCTCCACTCATGGACTCACCTCCCCTCTCTTCAACCGCCTCTCTTCGTATATTCACTGTCGCCGCCTGCTTTCGGCATGCCCTCTCTGGCAATGGGCACGCCGTCTTCTCCAGCCCTCATCACCTCTGTCGCCTCCGACTCTGCATCAAGCACCTCCGGCACTGTACATCTCTCTCGGGCAATACACAGCATCAACATCGAGGTTGCTTTCCCCTACACCCTCGACCTCCTGGCGCACAACTACACAAAGTGGCGCACTCGCTTCTTGATTGTGCTCGGTCGCTTCTGCCTCCTACACCATGTCGATGACGACGCTGCCCACCCTCACGATCCTGACTGGGCGCGCAAAGATCTCATTGTCAGCGGGTGGATCTACTCCACCATCTCCGAGCACCTCCTCGACATGTGCATGAAGCTGAAAGATCAAGCTGGCGGACCCCCGATGGCGCACATCATCTGGGTTTATCTCGGAAACCTCTTCACCAGCAACAAGTCCAGTCACGCCGTACATCTCAAGGCCGAGTTCCATAGCTTCAGCCAAGGTGAGCTATCGGCAAATGCTTACTGCCATCGTCTGCAACAGCTCGCAAATTCTCTCGCCGACTGCGACCAGCCAGTTGGCGAACGTGCTCTTGTTCACCAACTCATCCGCGGCATCAACCCCAAATACGTTTTTCCTCAAGAGCCTGCTTTCTCTACTCCCGGTTTTACCCTCCTTCATCGGCGCCCGCAACTACCTGCTCCGTGAAGAAGCTGCGCCCGCCAACGAGCTCAATCAGGCCATCGAATCCGCCCTCATCGCCGCCGGATTGACTCCGTCGCAGAATGACAACACCAACAACAACTCCGCAACATACCATGAGATGCCTGAACGCCATGTCAACGACAATGATCGCGGCCGTGGCCGCGGCCGGCGCGGTCGCGGCGGCCGTCGTGGCGGCTACCGTGGCAATGGTAACCATGGCAGTGGTGGCCGCGGTCAGCAGCAGCCACCTTCGCAGTGGGGCATGCCTTTGAGCGGACCATGGCATGCTCCCTTGACGGGTGCCGCGGGCTCGGGAGTCCTCGACACGTGTCCTCCGGTGAACACCGGCCAAGCCTACCCCGCGTTCCAGCAGCTGACCACAGCGTCTGCTCCAGTACAAGCTCCGATATGGGATGCCAGCAGCATGATCCAAGGACCGCAAGGGACATCTCTTCAGCAGCCGTTGAACCTCCATGACTCGATCATGGATTCTGGCGCATCGTCGCACATGACCGGCGACCAAGGTAACTTGCCCATTTATCGTCCTTCATCATTGCGTAATTCTTCTTCTATAGCACTGGATCTTATTTACCCATCATCAGCACTGGCACCAAATCCTTTACCACACACAACCGCAATTTTCTTTTACATCCTGTGCTGGACACCCCTGAACTCTTGTTTCCAATCTTGTTTCTGTGCGCAAGTTTACTCGAAATAATTTATGTTCTGTCAAATTTGATCCATATGGCTTCTCTCTGAAGGACATTCTAAGCAAGAGATTACTTCTTGAAATGCAATAGCTCTGGAGATCTCCATCCCATCGTCGGCCTCAACCAGATCACAGCTCCTGCGGCATTCACGGCGTCCTCCCTCTCTGTTGACTTTTGGCACCGGATAGTAGGACACCCTGACCATCATTCCTTTTCATATTTGCTTTCTCGATTTGCAATTCCTTGTAACAATAAAGGGCATGTCTCCTCTGTTTGTGTGGTGTGTCAGAAAGGGAAACATGTGCGTCTCCCTTTCCCGCATTCTACTTGTCCCACATATTTTCCTTTTCAAATAATGCATTGTGATCTGTGGACCTCCCCGGTTGAAAGCTTTACTGGATTCAAATACTACCTGGTGTTGCTTGATGATTATACACATTACACCTGGACCTTTTCCTTGCCAGCTAAAATCTGAAGTTTCCTCCACGCTTCGTGATTTTTATTTTTTTGGTTCTCAACCAATTCCACTTATCAATTCAATGCATTCAGTGCGATAATGGAAAAGAATTTGACAATGCCATTTATCGTGATTTCCTTGCTGCCCATGGAAAGGCCGAACGATGTATTCGCTCAATCAATGATGTCATGCAAATACTAATGTTTCAGGCTCATATGACACCATCCTCATGGGTTGAATCAATGCGCACAACTACCTATCTCCTAAACCGACACCCCACCAAGCGTCTCTATTTACTTACACCCTACCAATGCCTTTTTCTCCAAGCACCAGATTACAACCACCTAAGAACCTTTGGCTGCCTCTCTTTTCCTAACACGACAGCTACCCCAAGGAACGAACTCTCACTACAGTCCTCTCCGTGTGTTTTCATTGACTACTCTCACGAGCAAAAGGGATTCTTAATGAAATGCGTGCTCCGTACGTTCTCGAAAAAAAAAAGAGCAAAAGGGTTACAAGTGCTTAGACTTATCGACTCGTAAACTAATTATTTCTCGCCATGGTATATTTGATGAGTTCACGTTTCCCTTGAAAAAGCAGGAGCAAACCGCACCAAAGCCATAGTCACACCAAGCCGTAGCAGATCCCAATGCATCTCTCTTGGATCTGGTGCCGATCCGCAGCAGCTGGCCTGCATCTGATCCTCATCGTACCGCCCAAAACGCGTCGCACTCGCCCCCTCTACAACTGCCACGCACCCCACCTGCCTCGCCTGCAGCAACTACCCCCACCTCATCCACCCAGAGCGCACCATGCAGCCCGCCGGGATTCGGCTCAGGAGGGTTGTCTCCATCCCCCCGATAGCCGATAGGCTTCTGTTTCAACCAACGCGAGCCCAACAAGTGCCACGCCTAGCTTCTCCTCTACTTCATCTATTCCCCAAGACTATATGCCAAAGCTAGAAGCACCAAGTAACTACTCCCCAAGACTATATGCCAAAGAAACAATTCACCATGCGTGGCGCACACGGCTTGACGTCATCACTTCCGTAAAGTGAGGATCTCAACTGACCAACGGCTTGTCCTATAATCACTCTCGATCACTCATGTAAACTATATGTAATATGTATTGCCTGTATATAGGTTTGTGAACGGAATATAATCGGTGTGCGTTCTCTCCCTTTCTGTTTGTTCACTTACAGGTACTGAAAATTTCTCGTGTAAAGTCTGGTTACAGTTCAAACGCCAATTGTTTTCTAGAATAAATTCCACAGCCGAGGCCTTCTGGCCCATGTGGCGCCATGCATACATAGGCGGCGACTCATCTTCCTGAACAGGAGCGTCTGCATCTCTCAGCATGCAATGTCATCCGCCATGGATTGGGGATCTGCTCCCAATAACTGAGTCATCAACGATTGGCCGTGAATAGTGGTAGGCATCTTAACCTTCCCTTACGGACTCGGATCACACAGCTTTCCAGCCGGTTCGTGCGTGCTGTCGATGTCGAGGACGAGGAGGCGAGCGAGCGGCTGAGCACATGATGGCCACCAGCGGCGTGGAGCTGACGACGCTGCTGCGACGTGAGGCACAAGAGCGCCGGAAAGGACAGCTCTGAGCCCGCCTCGGCCTCGAGCAGAGGCTTGGTGACGAATGCGCGTGCCAGGGCAGCCGTGATGTCGACACCGTCATGGCTTCATAGTTGGGCTCCGGCTCCCTGCCCGGTTCAACCACAAAGAGGGCAGCGGTTCTTGCCTGGTGCGGGGAATTGCTTAATTTGCCTGATCTCCCCTCTAGCCGCACATGCAGCGACGCCCGGCGTGACCCTTCGCCAGCGACCAAGCACGCAGCTTGCTTCCACTGTTCCGTCCATCTTGGCGGACCGCTCACCACGCCGGTCTCCCAAGCCTGGAAACCAAGCCGTCTTCGCGTTCATCTGAGCCGCAGGTCTAATCCGACGGCTCTCAGTAACCTCGAGAATGGTTTGGTTTGAAACCGGTTGGAAAAGTTTGGTTTTTCTTTGAGTTGACTTTGGTTGGGTGAAAATGGACTACATAGGTAAATGGGTTAGTTTACTTTGGTGCCAATGTATACGGATTGGGTTCATTTTGGTCTGAGTGCAAATAGTTCGGACGGAAAAGGTTGCAATCCATGGTTAGAAACCTGGTTTCCATTGTGCTTTCTGGCTTTATGTAAGACCCAAGTCAAAAGTTGGACCTTAAATAAAAACTTTGTGTTTGCACTTAATTTTTTGTTGAAATCGACCGAAATTTGTTTAAACTTACTCACTATGACGATTAGCTACTCTATGCAAATCAGTACGGCTATATCTATATGTGAGACCCACGTCAAGAGCTGAACCTTAAAACTAAAACTTCGCTTTCAGATCTAAAAATTTAATCAAAATCGACTGAAACTTTTAGAGATGACCCAGTACGACGGTTAACTACTCTGTGCAAATAAGTACGGCTATATCTATATGTGAGACCCATGTCAAGAGCTGGATCTTAAAAATAAAACTTCGCATTCACATATAAAAATTTAATCGAAATCGACTGAATTTTTAGAGATGACTCGGTATGACTGTTAGCTACTATGTGCAAATCAGTACGGTTATATCTATATGTGAGACCCACTTCAAGAGTCGGACCTTAAAACTAAGGGTGCGTTTGGTACAGCTCCAGATTCATCGAGAATCAGAAACGTTTCAGTTTCAACCCAGAAACGTTTCACAACCTGAAACAGAATCACTTCAGAAACTGTTTGGCTAGTTTCCAGATTCAGATTCACTAAAAGGAGAATAATGATTGGATTGACCCATATACCCTTGGTCATACTATAGTTTGTTGTAACGAGTTCTCATGCCTGATGACAACTGCACTAACACACTAAAAGATTGACTTAAAAAATCATGGTGAACAAATACAAATATCAACAGGAAATAATTAAAGAAAAGATAAAGAGAGTTGAACAGAGCTACTGCTCTTTTGGCCCATTAGCCCCTTGCAGTCGATAAAAGCCCACTGCAGCTGAAGCAAAACGAATCGTTTTCTTCATCCTTCGTCTTCCTCTAGCTTGCACTTCCTGTCCGCCATGGCGCCATGGCCAACATATGGAAGCTCTAAGCGATCAAAATGGAATGCCATCCACACTCATAAGCGCACAAAATGGAATGCCACCAACGTCCTCCTTCATTCCCCTATGTCAAAACACGAAACGGCAGAGGGAAGGCGAGGGGGAGTTGCGGCGAAACCCTAGCAAGAATTGCAACAGAGGTCAGGAGGAGTTGCAACACCCGATGGCAATTCGAGTAATTTTTGTTGAAGTGGAGGGAGAGGTGCGGATGGCCGAACCGTTCCAGCGTGCGGAACACCGCGTTTCTCGCTCGCAAGCCAAATTCTCGAATCGCTTTGCCCCGATTCTAGCACGAAACGTTTCGCCGTTTGCCGTTTGGAGGAGCTCCACCGATTCTCCCTCGAATCTGGAACGATTCGTGCATCCAAACTCACCCTAAAACTTCGCGTTCACAACTACATTTTTTTTTTAAATCAACTGAAACTTTTAGAGATGACTCAGTATGACAGCTAATTACTTTGTGCAAATTTATAATCCTATATCAACTTCTGAGTCCTACGTATAAGTCTAGACCTAGTGTCAAAAGCAAAATCCAACATATGTGCAACTACTAAAACAAACATGCCCGAGAGAGCGCGTGAACAAGCGACGCCACAGCCTTGCACCAGATACCCGTCCCCCGCGTCGCCCCCGAGGGGCGACTCGGGCGGAACCGCCGCCGCCACCGCGTGCTTGCGCAGCCGCCGCCGTCCGCCTCTGGCCCCCGTTCTCCCTCGTCTCCGGCCTCCTAGCCGGTGGCAAGGGGAGCGGGGTCCATCCTCTAGTAGATCGAGTCCATCTAGGTCTAGGGTTTGCTCGCCGCCGATGCTCGGCGGTGAAGTTAGTTTTTGCCGGAGGAGCGTGGCTTCTCTGCGGCTTGGTTTTTCTGGCGGCGCCGACGATGCGGAAGCGACGGCGTTGCAGAGGAATAATTTCTCCCAGCTTCTTCCGTTCTCCGGTGGCGTTCTTCTCCAACGCCAATGGAGAGGCTGGGGAGACATGTCCAGGAGTCCGGGGCCGGCGCATCGTCGTCTTCTTCAGGTGATGATGTTGTTGACCCTGTTAATCTCGAGGAAGATGATCTTTGGTGAAAATCTGAGCTTTGCTCGGGTTGCCGGTTGGAAACAAAGGTTGCGTCATGGGTGCCGGAGTTGGCCGATGCGCCTGGGAGGCAGCGTATACTCGGCTTCGCCTAGCAGTAAGCCCTCCTCTGCGGCCTCCACCTAGTGGAGTTTGGCTCTGGCGTCCGGCGACGATTGGGAAGCGGCTTTGGCGGCGGTGACGAACGGATCCCTGAGGGCTTCGAGGAAGATGATCAGGAGTTTTGAACTTCGTTGTAATTTTCCTTTTCTTTGGGATCCTGTTTGTAATCGAGCCGGTGTAATGTGCTAAGATCAATACATTTTCCTTCTCAAAAAAAAAACATATGTGCAACTACTCATGAACCTATAGACATGAACCTATGGCAAAATTCATAAGTTAAACTCATTTGAACCCATTTTATGGATTGAGTGGGTGCATTAATATAATTGGGCGGAATGGGTTGGGTTGAGGAAATAGAGGTTTGGATGAGGTTGAGTTGAGAAAATAACTTTGGTTTGAGCTAGGTATGAGGTGGATTTCAACCGATTCTCGGGCCTTACCTCCGAGGTACACGAGCGGTGGTCGCTGTTTGGAATAACGGGTCGCGCGAGCCGCCGCCTCTGGTTCACGCTGGAGCGCTACGTCACTCCCTCGCTTCTGTCCCCTTCGGCGCTGTTCGTTTCTTCCCTCCAAATTTTAGACCTATCACATCAAAGAGAATCTTCATATTTAAATATATTTTAATTAGTTTAATGACAAAACCTTCTTGACAGATGGGTGCTAATTTGCGAGACGAATCTAATGAACCTAATTAATCTATATTTTGCTACAGTGATGCTACAGTAACTATCTTCTAATTGCCGCTTAATTACCCTCGTTAGATTCATCTCGCGAATTAGACGAGGGGTCTGAAATTAGTTTTATAATTTGACTTTGTTTAGTACTTTTAAATGGTAAGATTCTCTTTAATGTAACCCCTCTAAAATTTAGACTCCTAGATCCGAGCACACCCTTCGTCCCAGAGACCTCCGGCGGCTGCGTTGCTGTCTCGTGTTGAACTCTTGCTAGCTGGAGGCCAACGCCGGGGCCCAGTCAAGTCTTGACCGAGATGGGTCCTGCTGCGGCGTCAGGCTCGCCGGAGCACTTCCCGCATATGGATATACTTACCTCCGTCCCAAAATAGTTGTCGCTGTTGATTTCTGATTTTTATGTTTGACCATTCGTCTTATTTGAAAATTTTTTACGAATATTAATTATATTTTTCATAACATGTTTTATCATTAATGATAGTTTAATCATGACATATTTGTTTTAGTCTTCATGCGCTGCAACGTCATGCGTGCACCTCTGGTTCATGTCATGTGCGCCGGCGAGATCTTTTGCAAATAATCCTTCTCAGGAACGACGGCCGCCGATAAACTTTTCAGGCGGAGTTGCGCCAGACTGCCAGACCATGAATTTACTCGTGGCAGAGTCTATGCGCAAGTGACCAATCCGAGATGCCGCGGTTCAGAGCGAAAGAAAAACGATGCATCTTTGTTGCTGAAAATGCCGAAGACTGTCTTCTTGAGTGGCAAAATTCATGAATCTGGCGTACAATTCGTAGCGCTGCACTGAACTCATGTTTGTCGAGAACGTTCATTGAAATGAGGTTTTGCTACCGGGGACACAAAATTGTACAGACACTTACTTTTTTTTATTGCGAGACGTACAGACACTTACAATACGCAGCCTATTCGGCAGGCTGTTTGTAGCCGTTTTACTGTAGCGGCTGCTGAAGAAATAATTACGAACACTGTAACGACTGCAGAAGAAATAACTGCGAACACTGTAGCGGCTGATACGCAGAAGGCCAGGCGAACACGCTGACGCCCTAAACTGCTGCAAACTCCACGAAAGACCGGACAGCTGTCTTGGCGACCTCGTTGTGCTTCACAACAGGACTGCTTCATAAGGGCGTGGCCATCACAGAGATTTGAGACATACGAGCCCGCGCGCAAGGGCAAGGCACTGTGGTCCTCTCTGGACCGTCATTCTACTTTGATCCTCCACAGCTTAATTCAGACAGTCTGCTTGGATTGTTAAGAATGATCATTTGAAGAAGTCCTCACTGAAGTCTGAATTGTTCCAGAAATGTGCAATCTTTTGCCCACTGATTTGTTCTAGAAATGAGCAACCTTTTGCTTGCAAAAATCTTCACTGAAGTCTGAATTTACTCCTAGGCGACTCCACTGGGTTCCTGTAAGGTTTCAGTATGTTCAACTGATTCGTTCAGGGAGAAGATAAAGAATTCAGATTTTCGGACAGTTCATATCTCAAGTTAAAAGGCAAGCATATTTTATCCCCGAGAGGAAACACGCACGTTCTTTCAAGCAAGGTCCACTTACGAAGTCCCATTCAACAATCCGCGCACAATCCTCTCGTCACATCACCGTCTTCTTCCTCCTCCCGGGTCTCCAGAACCTCCGGGCCGCAGCTACCAGGAGCTAGCTCGAGCTCTCCAGTCCAAGTTACGAGGGACGAGGAGGCAAGGCAACATGGGGTGGGCGGCGAGGTTCCTCACGGCGGTGTCGTTCCTCGCCGCCGGCGTCCTCTTTGCGCCGGACGCAGTCCTCGGCGGCCGCTCTGGAGGCGGCGTCGCGGCGGCGAAGCTGGCGCACCTCCTGTCCTTGGCCACCGCCTGGGGCGCCGGGCTCTGGGTCACCTTCATCGGCGCCAAGATCATGTTCAGGTAAATCACCGCTTGATTATTCCCGCTGTTTCGCTGAAATATGGGTTTGGTGGAGAGGACGAGGGAGAAGTGGAGCATCCCTCCGGCGGCGAGCCGTCCCACCCGTCGCTGTCGTTGACTCGCTGTCGGCTTTGCCTCTTCTCGGCTTCAGCCCGCCGAACAGGGGTCTTTTCGTAAATAGTTGGATAGCGATTATTAATCGCGATCCAAGTTAGGGGTTTATCTGCAAAAACAACTCTGAAGCGGCGGCGAGCCGGCGATGGCTTCCGCCGCCCGCATTCCGACGAGCGACGGAGGCCTTAGGCCACCGCCGCAGGTTCGTGCAGCCGTGCTCCGTGGACCCCGCGATTCGCCCTGGGGATGGACCTCACCGCGTCTCTTCGGCATCGACCTCACCGCGCACAGCCGCGTCTCCCTGAGCCCTAGCTCCTCACCGCCCCAGGTCAGAGCGCTCGTTCCTCTGTCCCCAAAAAAGGAAGGTTGGAGACGAGACATGGGTTCCCCCCTCCCCTTGTGTCTGCAACAATGCACGGCACCAATCCTGGGGTGATACTTAGGAAAATTCGTAGGTCTTCAGCATGCTAGATTTGCAGAAATGCCTGTCAGATTCAGAAGCAGCAATCTTTAGAACTGTCTTATTGCATTGCCTACCTAGCTCGTCACGGATTCACAGGATATTCTTTCTTCACTTGGGCATCTGTTTTCGGTGAATAGTAGTCCATTTTTATTTTCTTGGAATGAGGCATGACATTTCATTTTTCGTAGCCTACCCCGACATGGTTGAGTGTTCTTTGTCCAGAAATTTCACTTTCATAAGCGCTCCATCTTCAGGATCTGTTGGCAAGAGCTCTCATGTGCTCGATTGCTTATGAAACGTTAGATGTAAGCCACTGGATACTCTGACGACTAAGGCCACCATTTTGTCACGGTACATACTGAAATTCTCACGGCTGGCTGTACATTTCAGAGTTACCATTCGCCCCTGGAGTCTAGAAAGTTAAGCAAAATCACATTCGATTCTATTTTGACACAGTGACATGTTACCATAACGTAGTGGGAAATTACAAGTCCACCAGAAAACGTAGAGCCTGACATCTATTGTGATTGCAGTAGTGCCGTGCGCCACTCCATTAATGAACGTAAAATACAGCCTGACATTGTTTTGGGTAAATATTTTGAATTCTGAAGGTTTTTGCCGAGGCACCAGTTTGGGAGCCTGCAGGGGACGGTGTTTCAAGCATACTTCATGTTGAAATCTGTGTGTTCAGCTATGTCTGTGGCAGCATTTGCATACCTTCACCCCTGGAAGACAGCATTGACCATCGAGCGTTACCAGCTTGGATTCCTGATCGTAGCCCTTGGCTGTGACATGTCCAATTTCCTGGTCATCACTCCCATGACCATAAAGGTGAAATATTTATTTCATGTTTTCCTGTTCTCTATGAACCTCTCCTCTCTTTCGCCACTGCCTAATGCTGTATATGTGGATGACCATGGTATTGTAGTTTGTGTGCACGAAAATTCCAGGATTAGTGAAGTTTAAATTACCAGAGTGTACTTTAAGCTATGAAAGGCAAAAGCAATGTACTTTAATAAATTGTTTCTTTTAGGAAACCACGGCTGGGATCACTCACCTGAATTTCCTCATTTCTGTAAAAACATATTGTTAAAAGGCCATATTGTAGTTTCAGATTATTGTTCCTTGTGTACATCACAGGATTGTATTGGAACTTTTAATTTTCTTCTCAAGAACAGGAATAGACAAAGTAACATGGTAATTAACTAATTATTACCGGTAGCACAAAATTTAGTGTTGGGAGATGGAAATCTGGTTCTGTTAGAAGCATAACGTGGATAAAATTTGTGAGAAGCCCAGCAACCCACCTCTGTACCTATTGAGTATCCAATTGTTCCGACATTGCAATTAGTGCTCACCAATTTTCTGTGCTTTGAAGGAGCAATGTGAAAAATAAGATATCTCAATTCGTTATGTTTTGAGTAGGATATTTTTAGTAGTAGGATAAGTGTCCTTGTTGTACACTGAAAATGCCCGTTTACTGTCCCTGGTTGGTTGGGAATTACCCTTTTTGCTGTCTATTTCTCCCTGATGTCGATCAAACTTCTTTCCTCTGCAGATTATGATGAAGAGGCAGAAGATGGAGAAGGACCATGGCATCGGCTCCGAGGTCGGGTATTCAAGGAACGCAGAAGTGGCCAAGACGAGCCCTGCCCTGGCAGCAATGAACCGGAAGTTCAGGGTGATCCATGTGCTATCGTCACTGGCCAGTATGATGTCGTTTGGCAGTCTGGCCATACACTCCTGGTATCTCGCCAGCAAGCTCGACCTGTGAGGCTGCGACAGAGGGCCTCACCATGTTCTGAATTCTCGCTATCATTAGCTAGTGATTACAACTATAACTCTCAGATTCTGAAAATGTGCAGAATGTCAGTAATACCTAGGAAGATCAGGAACTCTAATATTTCTTATAAGAAAGAATGTGAGCTAATTTGCCTTATTGTCTAAATGCCTTAGATTCGGTAAGGCGGGTAAATTTAGTCAATCCAAGCAGCTAAAACTAATCACCTGAGCTCATGCTCTGATCGAAGTTGAGTCTGAGCTTCTTCTACTTTCAGACGTGGCCCTGTCTGAAAAATGTCCACGGATTAGTTGTTCGGTATGCATTTTTGGACATTTGGTTTATTTTGTCTGGCCCAAGACCATGAGCACTTGCTTTGTCTCGCCAACTCCCCACTGAATTATTGAAATCTTGAGTTTATAATTTGGACAAGCCCATGGATTTTGGTTGTGCCGCTGTGACTCGACCAGAAATCTTAACTGAATTGCAGCATCATAACACCTGGATTCGATTATGGACTAACTATTTAAACAATTATTTATCTCACGCCACATGATGTTTAATTTATTTTAACTGTACCATTGCACTCCTCAAACCACATGTCCTTTCTCTTGAATAAAGATGAATATTCCAGTGCAAAAATAAAACATTCACGACACAAACTGATTTCTTTCTTTCTTTTTTTTTTTTTTGCAAACACGCAAAAGCTTTGCGTGTCATTTTTTTTTTATAGAAGAATGGCTCAAAATGAGCCAAGTTTACAAGGCGCATAAGGCCCAGCGCCATTGGCCGCACACGAGGTTGTAATCGACACAAACTGATTCAACTCTCTTAAAGTGCTGTGTCTAACATATAGAACTGTCAGGAGCCTGATCCTGATTGGCTCCTTGACCATTCCTCCCTGACTCATCTTTCTCCCCATTGATGATGGGCGATTCCTGGTGCTTGCTGCTGACGAGGCCTACAAGCCATGAGTGCAGCCTCTGCAGCGCCAGCAACCCAGTGCGAGACACCTCTGCCCTGACCCAGTCATGCTCCTGGTACACGAAGATGGCAAAGTAGATGAAGAGAGCAAAGCCTGAGGTGATGCCACTGATGAGGAACAGCCCGCTAAAGTTGCTGAAGCCGAGCCTAGATGAAGTGACACCGCCGTTCTTGCTCTGACAGACTCCTGGATCGCCAAACCATTTCTTCTCTATCTGTGCCATCTCCTCCTGCACTGCAGGAATCATGATGGCCTGAGATACGTCGTGCACCAGGGGTGACCCAATTGGAAAGGCCTGAAATATACAGAGAGAAACAAATCAAATCCTACTCGTTCTGCAGTATATGAAATACTAGCGAAAGGAACTTACAAACCCAAAGCCTCCCAACCTGTAGGTTGGGCCAACCATTGTGTAACCTTCACAGTACTTTGACAGGAAGATCTTCAGGTAGGGGATTTCGTCAAATACTGCAGAGACCCCACCATTTTCTGGTCCCCTCTGTAGGGCATCAGCGTACCCTTCCACTGTGTCATAACCCAGCAAGTTCTTCCTGTGGAAGCCCATTTCCTCGAGCCACTGCTCCACAGCAGAACCCCTTTGGAACCCCACACGCTCACCATTTCTCAGAAGATCTTGGACACTAGTCACTGTCGGCTGGAGCCGCTGGACTGTCAGCATCGACGCCAAGCTTGCAGTGTAGCTTGATGTCAAGATAAGCACGACGAACACCCATATGATCACCACAAACCTTGACAGGTTGCTCTTCAGATTCTCCTCTAGAATTAGCATGCTATACTTTACGTTATGACTCAATTAATTCTCTTAAGCACTGAAAAGTAGATATATGCTTACTGTGGGAGTAAACAAGAGTCGAGAACGCGAAGTAGAATACGATGCCGAGTTGCTGTGAAGGTGTGCCACAGAATTCAGGGTTGATTCGGTGCTCAATCACCCATACGACAAAGCCGGTAAAGAAGAAGAAGGCAAGGCTGACGATCCAGAGGGTACTTGTCAGCGGCTGCAGGAAGATCCACATGCTCCCACTCGTTTCTTTTTTCAGTACCACAATCATTGACAATCCTGTGTCAGTAAACGGCATTGTGAATGCCACCTTATTCATTCTGCTCATCGTGATTGTAGTATCACCAACTATAGCATCAGCTTTCTGCAAACATGATTGCCAGTTATCTTTCACATAAATCGAATAAAAATTATGCAAAATTTATCATGTTTACACTAACCTTTTCATACACCAGATTGGTAAGACTGTCATACGTTCTGTCTATGGGATGAAGTGGCACATATTGGTAGGACACGGGATACGGCAGGTTCTTCATCACAGCGCTAAAAATATCGATGCAGTAACCTGTGACGGTAGAAGTGTTGCTTGATGGACTGTAGAAAACCTCTACAAGCTGCTTGAACCCATGTCTTGAAGGTACGACAATACGAAGAGGCCTCCCGTTTGAAGATACATCCCACCCTTTTGGAGCAATTGCCAGATCACCTGGCCAGAGGATTTGTTTGAGCCCTTTCTCATTCTTGGCATTTAAATTCTTGAATATCCCAGACTCGGGCATCCAAAACCCCACCGTCCGTGCACCTTTACCAATGATGTTAAGTACCTCATACACTGATAGCTGCAACTGGCCATTTACCAACCTGAACTGCCCAGCCAGCCCATCAAATGTCGTGTTGAGTACCGAGCCAAGAACTGTTCTTCCAGTCGTTGTGCTGGACAATCCGTATGTATTGACTGCTGTAGCAAGAGCCCAAGCTGTGTCATATGCCCATAGCAGAAGCACACTAGGGTCATGCACATCCCGAATACCTGGATTCTCTTGCTGAAACCTCTCTTTGAACCTTGCAGTGAAGTTCATGACACGATCTGTTGTCTGCACATAAGGTCGAAATGTGATAATCCCCTGCATGTTATCAATCCTGTCAGGACTGAGGCTATCAACTGCACTGCCAATGCCAGCAGTGGCAATCCATACATAGCCATCAGACAACATACCAGCGACCATGGCTCGATTGAAAACACGAGCAGCAAGATCTGAAAGCATGTGAACGATGAGAACCCGTGTTGCTTGCCCCTTGAGGTTGTGTATTATTGTGTCCAGGTGGTCCTCAGCCACATCAACCGGCAATGCTACACTATCAGTAATGCGCGTGTTGTAACCCGTAAGGGTGTATGCAAGCTCTGAGAGAATGGCTGATCCATAAGGTGAGTCTTCATAAACCAGGATGGCTGTCCGCCATGTGAACATATCAAGGATGGCAGCAATCAGCTCGGCCTGGTAGGAACCAATGGGTGCAGTGTGCAGAAAGAATGGTGTTGTTGATGTCTTCAGTGCTGCAGAGACAGGAGCGAGTGAGAGGACTGGAGTGAGTGTGTGATTCCCAAGGTAGGCAATGAACTCGGCTTCGGCTGAAGTCAGAGGCCCAATGATTGATTGTGCTCGATCTTTCCGGATCAGATCATCCGCTGCAAGCAGGTTTGCATAATAGATATTAGTCCAGTCAATGTTGAAGAAATCAGATATGCATCCAACTTCTGTATCTAATCACTATGGTTTGTTCATATGTTGACAAGTAATTAAGCAAAAGAGCATATTGATATATGTTTTCGTAGACATGGAAAACATTAGAAACTCTCTGGCTAGTTCCGACACTTGAAGTCACTTATGTTTCATCAGTACAGATGCATGTGGCTAGGTGCTTCTGGGTCCTACCGGTACTAAACCTAAGCATGTTGAATTCAATTTCCAGGCTCCACTTCTATCATTCTCAGAAATGACAACATCTCACTTCTGGCAGGCCGATGAGCTCAAAGGAGCTGCAACTAATAAAATTGTGTTTGGGTTACCGCAACGAATCCAGACCAGTGCATCAAGCTCACAACACTTGAGAGCTACAGAGAATCAGGTACAGAGATATTGATAGGAAAAGAGATATCGATAGGAAAAAACAAAATCAAATACTTCTCAATGACGAACACCCGGATGTATTTTGCGGATCTGGAGGACTAAGAGACATACAGTTCTAGGATGGTTTTATCTGAGACAACTTTTCAAGCTATCCTGAAATAAGCACCTTAAAGATTGGTGGGATGGGTACACTACAGAATAAATAGAGACCAAACTTGAGGCATATTGAACATAATTAGTCAAAGGAATCTTACTGAATCCAGACACATATTGAACATAATTAGTCAAAGGAATCTTACTGAATCCAGACACCGAAGCATGATGGATGTTTCATTTAAGAGCAATAATCCAGGATGAAGGTAACAGGTGGATGCAAGATGGAACTGACCGTCTTTCCTTGATTTTCCTCTGTCATCAATGATTCCCTGTTTCCTTTTGTGATGGCTATTTACTCCTTAAACAAAACATAGTAGTACTCCCTAATAGTTATTTTCTAAAAAAAAAGAGGTAATTAAATTTTCAAGAAAAAAAATCTGATGAATCGCCTCTAATTCCCTGCAAAAATTGCCCCCTTTTTATTAACTTTTTAGCCACTCTTCGAAATGGACAAAAAAGCAATTGAAATTTACCGCTCAAGAATATTGCATTTATCAAAGTCCCAGTCAGTTGTCTGTACTGTGGTTTACACTTTACACCACTTAATTTCCTAAACATATGAAAAATACAGCTTCCATCTCTAATTCTCTATCCATCATTTCACATTTCTTATTATTTTTTTCCTTGAACAATATGCTCTTCTACCTCCCACTCATAATCAATCTGGATGAACCGATCTAACTGTTCGAAATACGCACCTGCTCCTTTGAGCTGCCTTTCACGGGTGTAGGAATAGCGGAGGAGCACAGAACCAGCGCGCACGCGCCGCCACCGTGGAGATCAACAAGGGGGTAGATGCATCCTGGGCCGGCCGTCGCATCAATAGCAACCTTGGCGCCCTCAACCCGATGCGATTGCTGCTGACATAGGTCGTGGGCCCGGCGGCGGCCTATGGGTACGGCTCGGAGGCAGCAATGCATGGGATTCAGGAGCAAATGGGGCGGACCCCTGTTTGTCACTCATGTTTGTTAAGAAAAGAACATGTGGGAGGGGAAATATTGGGTGCGAACCCCTGTTCAGGCAGTTTGAACATATTGTTAAAAAAGAACATATGGGAAATGAGGAAAAGGAGATGAAAATGGCAGTTTGAAAGTTCCTTTTAGCTTGGAATGGCAGCTTCGCTGACGAGCATACAGTTTTGATTATGTCTTTCACTCAGAAGAAATGAGTGAAGAACACAAGAAGTCTCCATATCATTGGGTCATTTGGGGGCACCAAAGTAGGCATGGAGACACAGTTAGAGACCAAAAGAAGTCCATGATTTTTTGTGTTTTATAACTCCTAACGAAGTTGATTTTAAACATGAAACTTAATATGCATGTCGGTAACTACCAAGTCTACATGTGTGAGTTCTTTCAAAAAAATTGAAAACTTCTAAACATGTATCTATAACAGATTTCCACGGTTCTACGATTTTTTTTCCTACGCAAGAGAACGGAACGCTCCTTCCATATCCAAATACATTACAAGCGACGTAAAGTTTAGGAAATATTTGGTTCACTAACTTATAGTATCATACATGCTTTGTAAACTTCACCTGGGGCGGTGAACAGATTGCTTGTGACACCTTAAGCAAAGATATGATGACTGTGAGATATCAATGTGGCAAAACCGCAGAACACCCAACTAAAGAACTGTGACGCGAATAAAATATTTGACGTGGTCTTTTGAAAAAAAAAATAACGTTTGACACGTCAACGTCTGACAACCAACCAAACACGCCTTTCTCTCTAACGAAACAAAAAACAAACATGACTAGTTCAAAACTTGGTTACGTACCCTGTAAAATTATAATGGTTCCAAATTGAAAAATGATAACTTTCATGCGCTAATGATTTTAAAAATTTTGTTCACTAATTTTTTAAAAAAATATTCGCTGCCCTTGCAAAAAAAAAAATCACTAGATTGCAGAATTCAAAACCTGCCTTACCAGCATCTGCTGCCGTGACGACGTCTCCACGAGAGCTCCTCACGCGCAGGTCCACCCGCCTGGTAGCGTTCGCGTGCGCAGCGTAGAAGTCGTCCAGCGCCATGGAGAAGCAAGTGAGGCTCTTCTTCCCCACGTCGCTCGTCAAGTCCAGCACGACGCCGACTCGCACGGACGCCGCCGGCGTCGATGAAGACGAGAGCAAGATGAGCAAAGAGAGAACAAGGCAGGGAATCATCGGGTCGGGCACTATGGACTGCCTGGTTTGCACCCTGGCAAGCCTGCCTGAGTCAGGTACAGCGCTTGGGCATCCGATTTTAGGAGCCTGAGGCTACAATCCGATTTGAGTGGCAGTGCTAGGCCAGGTGACAAACCAAACAGGATATTTGTAGGCTAGGCGTGGCCTCGTGGAAAGCTTCCCTCCGGGCTGACCCTGTGTCCTTTTCGGCGAGAAATAGCTTGGAATTTTTCTAATGGCGCTGAATTTGACCCCAGAGGCCAAGACTTGTATAAATTCATGAAAATGGACCTTGAGTATCTCTCAACCCGGCAGTGTTGATCGTGGCGCGTCGGTCAAACGGCTGCGAGCCTGCGACAATCAACCAGTCAAATAGTCAGCTGGTCTCCTATTCTGTAGTAGGTTTTACTGGTGACCTTTTACTTCTGACCTTCGCTTCATTCAGCCTGTTCCGCAGGCTGTTTTGCAGCCGTTTTACTGTAGCGGCTGCTGAAGAAATAACTGCGAACACTGTAGCGGCTGCAGAAGAAATAACTGCAAACACTGTAGCGACTGATAAGCAGCAGGCCAAGCAAACAAGCTGAATCATTTGGGCTGCATAATAAAGCTATTTAATTTACGACTTTTCAATTCAGATTTCGTGCCTTGCACACCAAAGGTCTGGAGCAGTGTATGCGATCGCACAAGAATACGCTTGCATGAGAAGAGAGCATCAAAGACGTATTTCATGCTCTGCAGATGCATCTATACTTTCAATCACGCAGAAAATTAGAACGAGATTTGCCTCAAAGAGTTCTGTCGCTCCCGTTACATCAACTATCTACTGCTGGTGGTCCGTTTCCAGTAGACCGACTTAAACTGGTGTCGTCATCAGTTCAAAAATTGAAGTATAAATTCTGTTTGCCGAAATAAAATATAATTACGAAGCTACTAAATCTGGTGTTACTTGTGGCCATGCGACTCTTCATCAGGTTCAAGCTTTCGTGGAGTTCTCTTCTTCTGCATATATTTTGCGTAGGAGTACCAGACACCACCAAACGTATTGATCACCAATCCAGTAACATTTAGAGCATGTACTTCCACACCTCCCAGCAGAACAAAACCTAGGGTCTGAAAAGGAAATGAGGGTAAAAAATGGGTATAAGATGTAGTACTTGATTTATGAACTTTAGTGCTAAACTGCGTCAAGGGTTCCAGTAAGAGATTAAACAGCTGACATCGAAGGGTGTAAACTTACCGTAGAACCGACACCCTTGAGAACTCCGACGATCGTTGTCGTCAGAGCAGAATTCACTATTGTGCACCAAAACATGGTGAAATTGAGAACGATTCCCATCACCAGCGAAACAAGAAGAATAACACTGAATGAAAGAGAGGCTGTCTGCATTTCAAGAGCCAGCAAATAATGAGTTATGATAGAGGAATAGAGCAACAGGAAAATAATTCGGTACTGAAACAGAGAACATGTTATATTATGCTGATCAACAGCAAAGTGTAAAACTATTTGCTCTAGAAGCTCAGGAGGACCATCTCCGGTTATCACTTTGAATCAATGGGTGACAGAAGGGAACAAACTGACATTTTACCTTGTACAAATCAAATTTTTGATTATGCTAGGTTTTAAAAAGTGATTATGCTCAATTCATGGTACTAACCTTTTCAGACAATATTGAAAAAGAATGGGGGAATTCCCCTGTTGCTATAATAAGGAAAAATAGAAATGGAAGTGACAACAAGCTGTTGTAAAACATCAAATCCACAGACGAAAGACCATCCTCGGCACCTGATTTCTCCACCAGAACCAAATACATCGTCTGCATAAACAATTAGCTGTCAGCTAAAATGACAAAAGCAGATTATCGGTGATGAGAGTAGAAATAATAAGACCTGGAAGAAGACTGAAGTTATAGCCATACAATATCCATATAAGTCAAAGGAAAAATCTCCAAGCGCAGCAATGAGGACACCTGCGGCAGTGCAGATAACTGAAAGAGTGACCTAAAAAAATTTGAGCTGGTCAGAAATCATGAGGTGCTACATTACAGTAAAGAATTGTTCGTTGCAAGCGGAGAACAAGTTGCATGTGATGAAATTTCAAAACAGACCTAGGGTTTCAATAACAATGTCAATGCCTCCTACACTACTTAAACAATTTTGATAGAAAACTAGATGCCACTTATGGTAACAATAAATACTATTAAGAGTTATTGGAAGGAATGCTTCAAACGTATGATTGATGCTACCTAGTAAGGCTCGAATCCTTTTAGCTTTTACCCATACTTTTCTAAATTCATGACTCATGAGTCCAAATAATAGGTGAGCGGAAACCAAGCTTGTCTCAGTTGGCTGGGTGGCGGAGGATTTTGGAATTGCACCCCTAGTCACCCAGGTTCGAGTCCCCTTACTCGCAAATTTGGGTGCCTGGCTATTTGGTCAATTTTCTTCTTCTTAATGAAAACCCCCTAGCTCCTCCTAGATTGGATCTCTTCTTTTTTTTCAAATAATAGCTGAGCTGGAGGGACCAAACCACGATTGATTTCAAAATGCCAAATGGAGGAAAACACTCGGAGTAACCATTGTGCTATATGTAAAAGCAACTCTGAATAAATCTCATGAAATACACGCTTACCTGTGTTGGTGGCTTTCCCTTTCCCCGTATGCATCCAACCACCAGTACGGCAAGGGGAGTGAGCCTCTTGATTGCAATATACATAGGGATGTTAACCCCTTTCAAGCTGGCTAGAGCAAAACCGACATTTGCATTGTAAAAAAGTGACACTGGAAGAAGCTTCTTTGCATTTGCTAAGCTGAAGTCTTTCCTTTTAGACATCCTTAGTCCTTGACCAAAATGTATGAGAAGTGCTGTTGCTATTTGCTGTGGATGTAATGGAGAAATAGAACAAAACAAATCAGTCTTAGTCAAACATAGAAACGATGTGTTGTCATTCTGTTAAGTTAAGTAATACCTGTAAAGTGAGAAGAGTCATGGACTGTGCATACTGCAAAAGAACTGCTTTGTTCACGAAAACCATGGCCATGGATGCAACTCCATAGGAAAATGCCGCAGATAAGCTGCACGAGCACGTCGAGCAGCCATATAGGAAGATGGTTATAATTACTTAAAACATGGTTGCTATAATATAAGGTATTGGTCATCATTTTCCTAATGCTCATCACGCCTCTGGTAAATATAAGACTGGCGCATGACCGTTTTGGCTAGCGTTAATCCTAACTCCCTAGAGAGAATGAAATCATTGCATTCAACTCAAATATAAATGGCAGGCGCATATTAAGTATTGCATCGTATCAGGCCATCAACATTTTGAGTCAAATGTTCCATATTAAGCAGGAGTACTAATGGAAGAGTTGAAATCAATTTCCAACAACACAGTTTTTTCCTCAATAACGCTAGACCTCTAAATTGCAAATCGTTTTTCTTTTTCCAGATCAATGTACAGTAATAGGAAACAGAACACGTTTCTACTCTGCCCTCAGGGATGCCCATGGAAAGCGTTCAGTAGCTATGTGTTGAATGAATGAAATAGCACACCAGAAAGGAAATTCAGGAAAACGGTTTTCGCACGCACTCATTCGGTCATTCCACTGTCCAACACGGTCGAATCGAACCTCCCTTTCTCCCTAAGAAAATGGATTATCTCGGCCTTTATTGAGAGACAGAGGTTTACTAAGGATAGCAGCACCAAGCACTAACAGCAAACAATAACATCACTTCAACTCGATTACATCGGATAGGAACACATCGCTAGGATGGAACGAATCGACCGTCCCTTTTTTTCGCACTACTAATACACGAACTGGTCGGAGAGGTTCAGATCAGCAAGGCGCAGCCGCACGGTTGCTCACGCCGTCACGCAAACCATCCCCATTCCCCAGCCCCCAGCCGCACGGTCTGGAGGGAGACCGGGAGAGCGAAAAGCAGCGCGAGGGGCCCGGGAGAGGCAGGAGGGAAGGAAGAGGAAATCGGAAGCGGGCGCTCACCTGAGGATGGAGCTGGGCTCGCCGGCCTCCGCCCCCATCTCTCACCCCTCCTCTCGCGCTTCCGACAGGCGACAAGCCGGGCGGGGCGCGGGGTACAAGGACCGGCTGCCGGGCGGCCACTCGGGTTGCGGGCTCGGGAGGCAGAGATCAATCAGCGTGTGCGGTGCGGCTCTCGCTGGGCCGCCTCAACTCGAGATTGGCGGGGGGATCCGGTTTCTGGTTGCGCGCTTGCTACTCGAGTAATTTTTTTTCTTAAAAACGTCCAGTTCATTAACTAGTTTTATTTACTAATTGACTGACTGAACCATTAATTAGCGAAGGGCGTGAGGAGGAAGCGATGCGATCGCTTTTTTTGGCGCACGCTTTCGATCGCTTTTTTTCGCGCACGCTTTCTTCCTTTGATGGAGATATAGGAGACCGGGCCGGTGGTTATTTTTGGGCTTTGGGTTCATTAAACTTTCAGGATTTCGAGCTTTCTCAATAAAGTTTGTGAGTATGAGCTTACAAATTTGACAAATAAGATACTTACAAAAAAATTGGTTGTTTTAAGTCAGACTTTTCAAGCTTTGAGTGCAAATATTTATTTATGTATAAAGTTTAGAAATATAAAAATAACATAAATAGATTCGTATTGAACTATAAAATTGTAAAAGTACACTTTAACTATATTTTATAAATATTTTATAGCAAAATATAAGGATCAACGTTATGTTTTGAAAACCGTGTCAATGTCCAAAACGACAAGAATTTTGACACCAGAGGGAAAATGTGTCACGAGGTGGTGGCTGGTAAGAGGTGGATAAAATTTGATTTGATTTGAACATAATCAAACCGCAATTGCGTTCTTGAATCTTTTGAAGTGGCCCTTAAAATTTACACAACGGGCTTACATGGATATATTTTAATATTTTTGTATGTTGTTTCAACATTTACAAAAAGTTAAAATTGTATATTGGAAAATGTTGAATTACTATATTTATCAGATATTTCAATTTGGAACTGTTCATAATGTTGGAATATTATTTTCTTTTCAACATATTTCAGTATGGAACTGTTGATCAAGAAAAAAACAAGAAAAAATTCCTACAATCGGAGTAGCGCGAGCAACATATACCAAAAGGATTACTCTTTCGGCAGTGCTTGCAGGGGCATCAATATGTAGTGGTAATGCGAACTATTTCAATAGCAGAATCACAAGGTTCATCACAACAAGAAAAAGGTCCCCAACTCTAAAATAAGCTGCAAATCGTTGCTCTCAAATAATTATCATAATTAATTAGGAAATAGTCTATTTTACTCATGCAAACAATTCACTTTATCTATTTCACACAATAAACAAAATGATGGGTCACTTTAGTCTCCTAAACAATTTCATTCGGTGCAATATACAACCTAGTGAGGTTTGTCTTTTTTGTTTCTCATCCTACAAATGGAATTTAAAGGTCTTACGTCTTAAGGCACCTGACTTTCTTTGCTCCAAGTCATTGATCTGCGAAAAGTATGAATTCTAGAATCGCAACAAGTACTACAAGAAAGTTTGAATCATTATTTACTTCAGGGATTTGCGTAGCATCTGAGAGACGCACTCTGTAAGGCAATGGGATTACTTACTAGGGTTGCAGAATAGCAACGACAACAACTCTGGTCCTGGTTACATTGAACAGTTCTATTGCTTCTAAAAAAATATATAATAATCACAATAATTTCTAATGGTTAGTCTTCACCTCAATCACTAACACGTCTATACATGTGGCTAATCTGCAGTCTGGGCGACAGCATACCCCAAATGCCATGGAAGATTGGTGACCGTCGAACTGTCATCTCCCACCTTGGTCAGTACCACACATCTCAATCTGGACAGAAAATTCAGGCTCAGAGCCATTTTGAACTGGACCGGTCTCTTCGTTATCAAAACTTCTACCACTCCCATGGGCACCCATGGAATGCTCACTCCTGATTTCATGGTGGCTTTGATCAGGTGCAGAGCCATAACCCATGCCATCCTGCAGCGCACCAGATTCTCCGAGACGTGTACTTCCACCATCCTCGTCTGCATCCTGCAAACAAGGCCCTCGCACTCTGGTACACTTGGCATAAACCGACCTGCCTATCCTTATGACCAGCATGAAAGTTGACACACATCCTGTGATGACAAAGAGGCCAGAGAAACTTCTCAAAGTGAGAGCCGTTGAATCAGCAACTGGACTGCCATCAGCCGTTGATGGCGTTGCTTTGCCAAAACACTTTTGTTCAATTCGTAAACTCTCGTTCCCGGCAGTTAGGCCCAAGATGGCAATTGAGAGATCATGAACAAGCGGACTGCCTCTAGGAAACACCTGTAAGAAAGAGGGTGCTAGCTTGGTCAGCATTCGTTTGTCCCGGCAGTGTAACAGGAAAACGCTTGAGAGAAATTGAATGTATGGAAGTACCAAGGTGAGGAACTTACAAAACCAAATCCTGGGGTCTTGTACAGGCGACCAACTATCTCAAAATCTTTATTTTGTTGATGAGAGTCAGAGAGGAAATAAGATAAATAGGGAATCTCATCGGCTATGGCTGACACTGTTCCATTCCTCAAAGCTTCCGAATACTCTGCTTGATCGTTAAATGGCTTTAACCTGTCTTCGCTGACTCCTTCCTTTTTCAGAACGGACCTCACAAAGGCTCCCTTTTGGTATCCAATATAATCACGATTGCGTATCAGCTGGCCTAGATCTGTTACCTGTGGCCGGAGTTTCTTTGCGGTGAGCATGGATGACAAGTTTGCGGTGTAACTTTGCACTAGAACCAGCACTGAAAAGCACCATATCACAAGAATGATTTTTGACAGAGGACTTCTTATAATTTGTCCTGCACACGGAAAAAATATTAATTGAGACAGTCCTAATATCCTTATAATTTGTCCTAAACATGTTTTTCAAAACATATAGCCAGGAAGTTTGAGCTAGAAACACTTACCATGAGAGAAAGTCAACGTGGAGAAAGCAAAGTACACAGCAGTGCTGACTTGTGCCAAACCAGATCCTTGGTAAACTGGATTTCTGGGGCGTTCAATCATCCACACAACAAAACCAGTGAAGAAGAAGAAGCCCACGGTGGTAAGCCAAAGTTCCTTCGTTAGTGGCTTCAAAAATATCCATTGGATTGCTGGTTTTGAGTCTTTGTTAGCGAGCACAAGCAAAGACACACCAGAGCCTGCGTATGGCATTGTAAAGTCTACAATCCCGGCTCGTTGTTCAGTTATGGTCACATCACCAACTGCTGCATCAAACACCTGTTTATTCCACAGTGAAAAAACATAGGGAAAAAAAATGCAATGAGGAATAAAAAATGCAGGTGAAAGGACAACATGTAAGTGCGTCGAAATAAGACTCACCCCTAAAGCCACATTGTCTACAACCTCATCATAAGAAGCATCGAATGAACATAACTCATACTCTGGAGCATGTTCTAGTTTGGACATAGCGGTCTCGAAGATCTCAATGGCAAAGTTCAGAAAATTTTTAAAGCCATCTTTCTGTGGCACAGCAATCGTGAGCTTCCCATGGACCCTGTTGGCTGCACTTGAGTTTCTTCTTGATAATCCTAAGGCTTCTGCTCTCGCGGTACCTGGATTAAGAAATATTACAGGATCGTGTCAACGTGACTGCCCAGCCCAATCTTCTTAAGTTATCAGACCCTATGGGGATATGGTGGTATGGCAACTAAAAATAAGTCTAGCTTGTATGCCACTTCCGTCCATAAGATAAGGTTGTATATAGTTGCTATTTTATCTATCTGTTAAGTAATAATATACTCTCACATACCCTAATATGACCTCAACCCTTCAAATCAGCTATCAATATCGTAAGGTTAAAGGTGTGTAATCAGATTAAGGGGTGATGTTATAAAACAGTATGGTTAGGCATCCAAATCCTTGTAGTTGGTCAATAGAGAATAAGTATTATAGGCTTTTTTTTTTGCGAGGGAAGTATTATAGGCATTAACAGCCAAAATGATAGTATCCAAGGCCCTAATCAAAATATTTTCCTACTGAAAGTAGTGAAAATGGCGTAAAAGAGATGAAATTTTTTAAAAATAATGGCATAAAAGGTAAATATATAGTTTGGATGACAGATAAGGGATAAATATCCATTCCAACAACAGATAAGGAATTCATAAGTGACCTGAAGTCCATGCAATTAGTAAGCAGCTAGCTAAAATCTGATGTCGCTCGACATCCTACATGGGTTAGGACCGGTTGACATGAGCACGATTGCTCATTATCATCTATGTTTTCTTCCTCCTCTTCCAGACTCTATAGGTTGAGCTTCTCTATCAAAAGAAAGCTGTAGGGGCGGTCTTACCCCCATCGGTCAAGTTTTTTCAGACTCTAGCTTGCGCTAATCTTTGACATGTCAGAACAAATATGCAGCTACAGAAGTATAAGATTTACTACCTCCGTTCCCTATATATCTTAACTATTTTGAACAGAGGTAGTAGTGACCCACTCTTTTCTACTTATGCACTACTATATACACAAAACAAAAACATGTTCCACATTCACTTAATATTTGGTCAAGAAATGGAGGCATCGAGTTCGCTTCAATGGCTAGAAATTATCACATTAATTGAAGAAAAAAAATTACTCACCGCTACTGTTACGACAAAATTAGTCCAAAGTGACTTCTACATATTTTTAAAATTACCCACCATTACTATTATTAAAAATCACCTAAAATATTATATATATGTTTATAATTAAATTAAATTATGTGCTATTGTCATGACGAAAACTATAAACTAGAAATAATGATGACATATAAATAATGGTAATGAGATAATAAAAAAATAATGAGGTGTTCAATGCAATAGATTACTAGCCGCACAAATGTTTGAGCTACCATACTAGATTATTCTATTCATTATGGTTAAATTTGTATTCCCTCCGTGTAGAGCTAAACATATTGTTTTGTAAACATATGAATGAAGCAGTTGAGATTACCGGTAGCATGTGGGCACTCTTTCAGCACGACGTCGTCTCCGCATGAGCCATCACTGGCACGCAGGGCGGCCATGCGGTAGGCGGCCTCCCTCGTCGCCATGGATACGCTCGACCTCCCGGCAGAGTCGCTCGCTGTAACGTCGACCACGAAGACACCGGCTCGCCGCGCCGCCGTCGCATAACGAGTCGACGCGAGCACGATGAAGAGCAGAGCGACGACGACGAACCAGCCGTGGCGCCTCGGCCACTTCATTCCTGCTTTCAATGAAGCAGTTCTTGCTGGGAATATTTCAGAGCCTACTATGTAGGGGATCTCTAACTCCCAAGATTCTCGGAAAATCTAAATGCTAGTAGTTGCTCCGACAAGTAGTTCTCTATATATAGTACTATGTGCGTGATTCTCTACACGTGTTTGTATACCTGGCACAGTTGACACTTTCCGGTGACTTGTCCGTATGCCAGTTTCCGCATAGTTTCTTGACCTGTCAACTTGACACTTTCATATATAGAACTCTGGATCTCGTGGCATCGTGGCGACCTTCCATGGTAACTTACGACGCGACGATGGAGATCAAGCGTCTGCCTGCGTCCTGTTTCATAAAGAGACAGCAGTATGTTCAAATTCCATACGTATCGAGAAAGTTTCGCACCTTCCGAGCACCACACGCACACGTATAGATCATTTAACTGGAAAAGAACGGACATAATAATTACCAGCTGAACGGTTCCTGCATGTGAGTATAGTCCGTGGTCAGTCAAGTCTTCTCCAGCAGGTTTTCTTGCATGCGCACCTGTTTTTTCTTTTACTGCTTGGCTGTACTCCCCGATGAATATTCTCAACGACGTGAACATTTACGCGCAATAGTGCGGAAGCCTTAACGTGTGTAGCTGACAGTTTCTTCCCTTCCAGAATTCAGCGTAATGGCTTCAGGAGACCGATCCAGGTTATCTTTTAATGGATAGGAGACTGATCCATGTTAACGACGTACTAGTTTTTTAGGGTTCTAGAGCGCCCCCCCCCCCCCCCCCCCCCCCCCCCCCCCCCAAGCCGGATATGTTTCAACCAGGCAAGGATTGTTTACAGCACCGTTCAAACCCCCAAATCTGTTACACGACCCACTGGTCGACACAATCCAAACTCACGCGCATCACATCTCCCAGCTTCAGCTGATCAGTTCGCATCTTGTTTCTTCTCCTCGCACTTTGATCATGTGTGCAGGAGTTCCCGTCTTCTTCAGGTCCAAGAACGGCCTTGTTATGCTCCCATCAAGATTCGTCCAGGTCTTCCCCTCATCGCCTTCAACCCAGCAACATGCTGACACAGCAGGTCCTCCTACTATGGGTAACCCGTACGTCCTCCTACCTGAAGCTGTGGGCAGAACAACACCGATATGTTTCTTCCATTGTACTAGCTGGAAGGAGAAACCTGCAGAAACAAACCTGATGACAAGTGCTAACTTTCTAGCAGCTATTCATCTCAATCTGGACTGAGGCTGCGTTCGGATGCCAAAATAGAGGCCTATTATGCACTGTAGATGTCACATCAATAATGTCGGCACGATTTATGTGTACTAAACAAAGTCAAATGACAAAACTAAGTCCAGGACCCCCCCTCTATTTTGCGAGACGAACGTAATGAGGGTAATTAAGCGGCGATTAGACGATGGTTACTGTAGCATCACTGTGTCAAAACATTGATTAATTAGGCTCGTTAGATTCGTCTCGAAAAATAACGCCCGTCTGCAGAAAGGTTTTGCAATTAAATTTTATTTAGTACCCTTAAATAGGAAGATTCTTTTTACTTTAGAGGGTAGAACTTTAGAAGGTGAAATAGAGGGGTCATCCGAACGCCCCCTGATTCGACAGGCGCAGAATCAATGGCCATACAGTCCAAGACATTTTTTTAGATAATGGAAACTGTTTACAAGTTCTCGGCCTGCACGCAGCCCGGATATTGTTTTCTTTCATTATTACAAAAATGGGTCAATCACATATTGACAAGAACAGCTGAGTAGAAACATAAACCAACTAAGCAGGTCCAACCGTCCAAGTCTATTATTAAATCTCCAACCATGAGAGGCATATAACTCAAGTGCAGCAATTTCCAGAGCTGCGCTCACTCCTCTTATTCGGACTCTAACCTCCTCAGGCTGCAGTACCGCAACCAATATGCTCCTCTGAAAAGTGCCTGCATAAACGATGTATACTTTACATTATCAAAACAAAGATCATTTCTACATCGCCATATTGCCCAGCACATCGCAGCCGCCCCCACTAAAATAATATTTCGCTTGTCTGAATTAAAATGAGCAAGCCAGTCCCCTGCACAGTCCAAGCCATTATGCAATTTTTGTGGTTTATTGTCACTAGTGAATCATCCGTTCCTAGGACACCCTGTGGCGTAGTTAGCATAAATGAAATCAAGTGAGTGTATCAGCTGCATGATGCTTAGACCAAATCTTTAAACCTTCGTGAACTTAAGAGTGTCACAACTGAAATTAAAGCAGTATATATGTCCCTTGAAGTTTGAATGTAACATTTGCGGTATATTTTGTTCCTGAAAGAGCATTTGTCCACTGTTGTAGGGATGATATGTCATATGACTAACACCTTTTCCTACAGAAGATATTATATAAAAAATAAGTCTACTTGTCAGTCACTAACACGTCTATACCTGACTGATCCACAGTCGGGTGAATTTATGACACAATATGCCACAGCACTGTGGTGACTATCTGCAAAAAAATGAGCTGTTATTTGTATTCCCAGTTTCAAGTTGCAGCCTGCAGAGCCATGCCAACACCTTGTTCAGTACCACTCATCTCAATGTGGACAGAATCTGCAGGCACTGAGCCAGGTTCTTCATGGCCAACACTGGTGCTCCTCCCATGGGCTCCCAGGCCATGCTCACTCCTGTCTTCATTGTGATGTTGATCAGGTACAGAGACATTGCCCATATCATCCCGCAACGCACTAGATTCTTCCAAATGTGCACTTCCACCATCCGTATCAGAATTGTCCAAATTTGACCCTTGCAATCTGGTGTACCTGGCATAAACCAAGCCAGTAATCCTTATCAACAGCATGAGAGTAGAGACACATCCTGTGATTACAAAAAGTCCAGAAAAACTTCGAAGGCTGAGACGCGCAGAATCAGCAATGGGATTGCCATCACCAGTCGATAATGCAGCTGGTCCTAACCATTTCTCTTCAATTTGTGAGATCTCGTCCCCCCCTGTCAGGTCCAAGATGGCGATCGAAAAATTGTGCACCAGTGGAGAACCTAGAGGAAACACCTGGTGATACAGACATGGTAATAAGATGGTCAGCTCTTTTTGGCCCAAGCACTAGCAGCAAAACTCTTGAACAGTGATTCTAGTAAAACTATAAAGCAAGAACAAGGAGCTTACAAAACCAAGTCCAGGAGTTCTGTACATGTGGTTAACCATCTCAAATTCTTTCTTGCGTTGAGGGTCTAAGAGGAAATAACTTAAATAGGGAATTTCATCGACGATAGCTGACACGCCTCCATTTCTTGACCCCTTCCTCAAAGCTTCAGCGTACTCTGTTTGATTTCTATAGGCCCTTAACCTTTCATCTGGGTAACCTTCCTTTCTCAAGAAAGAGCGCACAAATGTTCCATCTTGGTATCCGATGTAGTCACCATTTGCCAACAGCTGGTTGAGATCTGTAACCAAAGGCCGGAGCCTCTTTGCAGTCAGCATAGATGACAAGTTTGCAGTATAGCTCTGCACGATAACCAGCACTACAAAGCACCATATCACCACAACCAATTTTGTCAAAGGGCTTCTAATTATTTGATCTGTACAAAGAATAACAAAGGCATAATGTCAGATCATCCTAGTTGTAAACCATTTACGAACCATCAACTATAGTCTGGAAGTTTGAGCCTGAAGTGCCAACCATGAGAAAACGTCAGAGTGGAGAAAGCAAAGTATGAAGCATTGCTGAATTGTCTCAGACTTGATCCCTGGTACTCCGGATTTCTGGGCCGTTCAATCATCCACACAACAAAACCAGTGAAAAAGAAGCCACCCACGGTAGCAAACCAAAGTTCCTTCGTTAATGGCTCCAAAAATATCCACTGGATTGGTTCCGAGTCATTCTTAGATAGCATAAGCAAAGACAAACCAGATTGTGTATATGGCATTGTAAAATCTGCGTACATGACTCGTTCAGCAGTTATAGTCACATCACCCACTGCTGCATCATACACCTGTTTATCCAACAGGAAAGAAAAACAGAAGGTATTAAAAAATAAAGATCAAATTGTTACTCAAGCCCTGTAAAAAGGATGTCATGCAAGCATGTTCAAGTAAGGCTCACCCCTGTAGATACATTGCGTACTATTTCATCATAAGTACCGTCGAAGGCAAAAAACTTGTACTGTTGCGGATGTTGTAGATTTTCCATAGCAGTCCTAAAAACATCAATAGTGTAACCAGTGACCTTTTGTCTCTCGGTATTAGGGTGAGTAATATTCACGAAAGCTTGAAAACCATGTTTGTGTGGCACAGCAATCCGGAGAATCTTATCATAGCCTTTGGACACCTCCCCTAAGTTTTGTCTCCCTAATTTGCTGGTATTTGTTCTCTCAGTATCTGGATAAGGAGAGGTGTTAGGTATTAGGTCAATGTAATGGCCCAATCTAACCATTGGCGAACAAGAAAATGGTACGAAAATAAAAAAAATAAAAAACACCACTAGTGCTACTTTGAAAAAAGTCCCTACTATAGTACTACCAGTGACCAATGGTGTTGCACTTAACACCACACTGGAGGGATGGAAGTGATTAATTTTCTTGTCTGCTGCAACACGCACGCACATTTGAAGGAGAAGCGACCATGAAAAGTCAAAACTCGCTCTGCATAGTAATTCCTATCATATAATGCAGATTTTTAACTTTGTTCATTTAAAACTTTCATTTTCAGACGAAGAATGTGGAAAAATAATACCATCAACTGTATCTCAATATGCAATCTTCCATCCAGCAAAAAACAATTAAATTCAATGGCCGGGGGGTTTGCATTTTAGTTCCATATGTGCCTGACCAAACAAACATGTTCCTTTTACAGGAGATTTCTTAACAGTCAAATATTCAAGATTAAGTACCCGATAAATGCTCCATACATACAAAATTGAAATGCAAAAAAATAAAAATCCTCATCTGCCAGTTAAAGCGGCGAAGGATAGTAATTCCACATGTATGTTTTGTCGAACAGAGATCCTTTCATTAGAAGGCACATCGATGTATGTGACACCATCTTCAAACAGTAAATTGCCTAAAAACGGGTTGATAAGTGAATAGGCTACAAAAGGGTCGGTAGGTGAATAGACTATAGATGAGACCACAACCACATACTAGTACAGACCATTGAAACTGAACGCATAGCCCCTTCACCGGTAACAATGATTGCAGATACCTTGGTACGATAGACGCGCTCAAAACGGTGCCATCAAAATTCAAAACTGAACCCATAGGCCCCCAATTCAAGCGGAGAAGCCGATTAGCCAAGATTGAACGGCGAACCTTCTCAGACATGATCAGGCTAGGGCGGCGGAGGGCCAGACATCATGGCCAGACGCTGGCTTGCCGCCTCTGCAGGGAAGATGGGATTGGGAGCCACCAGCTGGGGTGGGAGACCGAGAGTCGGGCTCCCACCTCCCACAGTTCTCCTCTTGGAGGAGCCCGTAGCCGGCGCCCGGCGGCGGCGCCGTTCGACGTGGTCGCCTGAACGTGCGGGCGGGCTTGCTCGGGAACATTTGGGGACGAGGAGCGAGCGGGGTGTGTTTTTTTTTTCGTTTTTTGGGCCCGCCTGTGAATATTTTTCCTTTTTCCGTCTTTCGGCCAATGTTTTTGATTTTTTTTAATTATAATTTACTTGTTCAAAATTTACACGGCGAATAAGTTTTCGAATTACCGGCTAATGCCCTTGCTCCGACGACGCCTACATCTTCGTGCCAGCCACTGACATGGAGGTCCTCGCGAGACGCCTCCCGCGCCACGGACCTGTCCGCGAGGCTCTTCCGCCCCGCGTCCACGACGCCGCCGTCTCCGAGCGCCGCCGCCGCGTTCCGGCGCGCGAGCAATACGAGCAGCGCGACGGCGAGCCGGCACCGCCTCGGCCACTCCATTCTCCGTCGTGCGTGCCGGTGACATGATACGAGAGCTTGTACTGCAGTATATATATACGTAAAACTCGACCTTGAACATCTGACACACTTCGAGGTCACCGCCTCACGGGAAATCCAAGATCGCGGCGTCGAGGAGTCAGGAGCGCCATTTCGGCACACTTTCGTCGGCGCTTGGGCGGTGGACGTTCGTCGTCGCACATCCCTTTCGTGATGGTGAAGCGCTGGAGCAGAGGGTACGGCAGAACCGTGGACACCACACATGTTTGTTCATGGGCGTGGCGTCGCTTTCGCGAGCTCCAGCGAGTCCATTCCGCTACAATGCTCCCATCAATTGACCTGCTGATCTGTTCGGAACGTGAGAATGTTACCGCAAGAATCAGTGAGTTTCCACGTGGATTTAATTAGTAGAGTATCTAGAACAGGGACCAAGGTGCGTGCTTCCGATCACTTGACTTTGAAGATTTACCAGAACTGTTCCTACTACATGTGAGTGGTCACTGGTCAGCCAGTCCCAGTCTCTTGTGCTGCAGGCTTTCTTGAATAACCAAGTCATTCTGCACGATAACCTTGGCGACATCGGTTTTGTCCAATGCATGTATATATGAACTGAGGTGAAAGTAGTGTCATGCTATGGAAATGCTTAGAAATGTCCTGATCTGCTAGCTCCAATCCAGAAGTGTACTGCCACCACTCATTGATCACTACTGATATACATTCTGTACCACATAGTACATGCTACACACGCAGCTGCGCAGAAACCTCATGTGGAGGACCATTCCATCCCAGAATTCAACCAAATCGTTTTAGGCGACTGGTTCAGGTCATCTACATGGTTACCTGTAGATCAGACCCTTGTTTGTTTGAACAAATTGACCTGTAGAACTGATCAGCCTATTCAGGGTAGTATATTGCTACATGTTCAATGTTCAGGTTTACAGGCTTGCAATCAATCCGGTGCTACTAGTAATAATGAGACTTCTCCAGACGAAACAGAAATATCAGGAAACTTTGGTTGCGGAAACAAGAAAATAGAGAGCATGCACAAGTTTTGCAAAACCCGAATGAATGGCAAAGTGACAAATGGTGTTTAGATAAGAATCTGATCCAATAGGCATGTTGTTTCTCAGGTCTCAACAACCAAATACCAATTTGGCCAGTGACAATAACATCAACAATTCTGAAAGGAAACGAAAATTTTCACGAAGCAGTAGTTAATTAGGAAGGATCAGTCACTGAATGTTGGATCCTCTGTGCAGTTAGCAAGGACGACAGCACTTTTAGTTCATTTTGCAAATTGAAAAAAAATATTTGTCCTAACAAAAACATCAACTAAAAACAGGAGGAGTAATAATGTTCATCGATCAAGTACTTAAGTCAGTGAAATAGTGATATCAGAATTGGCGTTCCTATCCTTACCATCCTCTCTCTGAGCGCCAGCGGGGGGTGATGGCCGCCCAAGGATATGACGCACGGCACACTACTACTCCTCACGGTTCCGTAAGCAAGCGCTCAAGGGCTGTGTCCTCCGATAGAAAGCTACGGCTAGGCTGGAACTCATCCGTGCTCCATTCCTAGGTTGAGATTGATCTTATGCCCTGCACCATGTCTGTCATGGACGGCGGTCGCAGGGCCAGGCCAGCATTCACGGTCCTTCGCCTCTAGTAATCAGGTCAGGAGCACCGGAGCTGCAGTTGCTGATTTGGCCGAGAGCTGCAAGGATTCATCTCGACTGAGCTCTGGTCGCCTCTCCATGTCGCTTTCTGGCGTCTGCCATGCACGCCGGCATTCGGCCCCTTCTCCACCAGCTAGAACGAAGCTGCCAGATGCATGGTCATGGGCCCTGGCACTTGCTAAATACAAGAGGGCGAGGCGCCGAGGTCTCGAGGAGGAAGAGGGAAGAATCAAGGGACGGCCCGAGGCACGGCAGCGCTCCCGCGAGCCGCGCCACGATGCGAGGGCGGCGGCGTTCGCGTGAATCGCGACCCCCAGGGGTGGTCGCTATTCGAAATAACGACCGGGCGGTCGCTATTCGTAATAACGACCACCCCTGGGTACCTAAGAGCCGTCGGATCGAGGCTGTGCGGGAGTGATTTGTCCATACGGCGTCTTCAGCGTCGGGCAGGGCTTGCCGCCACACGCGGAGGCGACAGAAGCAGAGGAGGGCTGTCGCCGACTCGCCGGCAAAGATTGACGGCGGCGGGATGCCTGGAGAAGCGTTAATTTCTGGAAACGGTCTACCCCGACCCGTCGCCGGCCGGCCGGATCTTATTTGCGTATATCTAGCGCGTATCAGATCATGCAGAAATCTGCCACACACGTCAGAATCTGGGAAAGCGCCGATTGCAGAATGGAGGTCGAGCTTCCTCCGATCAACGAATGGTTCGTTCTCATATGTTGCTGGTCGGCTCTGCACTGACTCGCACAGCTCAACTGGGAACAAAACTCTGCAGACTGGAGGCTAGGTGGTGTTCTTCCTTCACTGTTGCCTTTCTGTTTTCTGCATGAGAAGGACACTCAGGCACCGATCATGAGGAGGCCCAGAGCGCAGCGCCTACGGAGGGCAGCAGGAATCCGGTTCGTACGTCGGTACATGTGACTAGTATCCTGTCAATCTTCCGCTGCAGGTTTTCTTCGATAACCAAGTCTGTCTGCATGACCTTGCCAGTCGCGGAGTGAGCTACCTTGGCCTGGTACGGCGCCCTGTACCCGGCCGGCCAACAGGGCGCGCCACCGAGCCGAGCTCAACAAGCACAGCAAGTCAGCAAGAATTTCATCAGGGCTGCGCGCTAGTTTGAGATTGATCTTTTGCCGCGCACCATTCTGCCATGGACGCCAGGGTCAGCATTTGGTCGCTCGCCTTGTAATCAGGAGCGGCGGTCGTCGTTTCGGTCGAGATCTGCAGGGAGCCGTCTGGACTGAGCTTCGGCCGCGCGCCATGTGATTGAAACGTCTGGATCGTCAATATTTTAAGTTTATGGGAAGTAGCGCCTCCTTTCTATTCGATTGCAGATTAGCAGATGAATACTAAGACAAAAGAATACCTTTTGTTTTCTGAATGAGCAGACAAAAAAAAAGTCTGGAAGCGAGAGGCTGCGTAAAGCATCTGGAATCTGGAGCAAACTTCCGTGTCTCGCGAAAGAAAAAAGAGAATCGCCGTCCGTGGGATTCGAACCCACGACCACACGGTTAAAAGCCGTGCGCTCTACCGACTGAGCTAGGACGGCTTGGTGTATCTGATGTCATGTTACAAGTTACATGTCTTATCCTGAGTAACTTCCTTTTTTATTGCGAACTACTCCGTATGAATTATAACTTCCGCAGGGTTCAAAAACTCGTGGAGAGTTCACAAATTATTCCATCCTGCCCCACAGATCTATAACATTAGCATAACTCGTACCGGTCCGAAAAATAGAGGTCTACGTTGAAAAATGCTTCAATCTAAGCTCTTATTTGGACTACAAAAGGATGAAAACGCTCGTCTCAACTAGCATTTTTCAACGTAGATATTCCATCTTTTGTATCACGAGCGTTATTGAATGAAAACGGCTTCAATCTAAGCTCTTTTTTGACTACTCTTTCGACTAAGATCAAATTATCCAATTACATGTATAGCAGAGTTCATATGCTAGTTGAGACGTGCATAATTTATTAAACAAATACCGTGATAGGTATTCAACTTATTACGAGAGGAACAATTAATTAAGACAATTGATGGACTAGCACCGCGAAGATACCATGCGTCGCATTATCGTGTACACATGCTCAATTAGCATATGAACCATGTAGTAATTCGTTCCCTCTGAAGCTCATATGTATTATTAGTTGTTTCTTATTTTTCAAGTTGAGATAGTTTGACATTTATCATCACATCTTTTGAAATCCACAGCATGAGAAATTTTAACTTTTTGCATGGATTGTCATTGAACTCTTCGTCCTGAAATTCATTTAATTTTTGTTCATTTTGGAAATTTTTTTTTACAAAACTCACATCTTAGGGCTAGGTTTTTTTTTTTTTTTGAACCTTATCTTAGTGCCAGTTGTAAATTCAGAGTTCGCAATTCGTATCACCATTCACCAAACGGTGCTCTGACCCCATGGTCTTTTCCTTCGAACCCTTTTCCCCTTCTAAAACTCGTCCCGAAAAGTTTCCCCGAGAAAAGTTCCTGGAACTGAAACCAATCGAATCCGCCGCACGGGCGCGCACGCCGTACAAACGCCTCCACCTCGCCGCCCCCACCCAATCCCATTAGTTCAAACCGCGCCGCGCCGGCGTGCAATTGGCGGCGGCAATGGAGGTGGGCGACTTGCACAAGGTGTGGGAGGTCCGCGCTCTCAAAACGAAGCCCGAGGCGGCCGCCGCCCGCGCGCTCCTCGACCGCGTCGCCCGGCAGGTCCAGCCCATCATGCGCCGCCACAAGTGGCGCGTCAAGGTTCTCTCCGAGTTCTCGTAAGCGACCCCGCCACCAACGAACCCTAACCCTAGCCTCCCTCCTTCAATGTGCTGTCCTCACTCCCGATTGATCGATCCACCCCGTCTGCCGGGTGGTGTGTGTGTTCGTCAATAGGCCGCGGAACCCGAGGCTGCTGGGGCTCAACGTCGGCGCGGGCGTTGAGGTCAAGCTGCGGCTGCGGCGCGCGGGCCGCGACCACGACTTCATCCCCTACGAGGAGGTGCTCGACACCATGCTCCACGAGCTCTGCCACAACCAGCGCGCGCCCCACGACGCGCAATTCTACAAGCTCTGGGACGAGCTCCGCAAGGTGCGTGCCTTGCTGTTTGCGTTGTGCTGGTACTAGAAAATCTGATAATTTCACCGGACAAAAGAACACAGAGTTTTATTGATGCTTGTTGAGGGCACGTTCGATGCATCCCACACTAAATAATGTCAATTGGGTTAGTGCCACCGCAAATCATGTTAATTAGGGAAGTGCCACACTGAGTCAAGTCAATTGGGAGAGTAGGACTTCAAATGATGTCAACTGTGATAGTGCAACTACAACAGAAAGTTTGCAAAATGGCACCTTGGTAGAGGATTGCTTAGGTATATTGCACTTAACGCCAACTTTTCGTAATCAGACTTCCAATCTCTCTCATTTTGAATGATTTGTATTTGCATATATTAAACATCCTTTATTTGATAGGCTATTTGTAATGCTGTTGTTAGTTTGTTCAGAGGTGTTTCTCAGAATATTCTTGTAACTGATCTGAGTTTCACAATATCCAAACCTAAGATCCACTGTTTCGATGTCTTGCTATGTCCATTAATAGATTAACAGTAAAAATTGACTGGACTTGTTTTGTAACATGCAATGGACTAAGTCTATCCTTTTTTTGCTTTGTGAATGTATTAGCATTCTGATTTCACATGCATCAGATATGGAGAAATCAACTATCATGCTCTGTATTGTTTGGTACACGTACCTTTAGAGGTTAGGATTGGTGTGGGTATAAGTGTGCCGTGTAGTGGCTCAAAAGGAGGGTACTCAAATTGGTAGACTGACTTGGTCAGGTCACCAGGCATTGTTTGAGAGAATGCTGTGGCAGCCTGGCAGAGCCTTTGTAATAGAGGTTTACCTGTATTGTATTCCTACTAAAGATAGTTCCACGATGTTGCGTAGTCTGCAGTTTCTCTTCATGAATTGATCTTTGTTCAAGCTTTGCTTAGTGCATATGTGGGATTTTGAGGTGGTGAATTGATAAGTTGCTTTGAAAGTTTGTCCATATTCTTGTACTTCCTCTCATAAGCTAATCTGTTTTCAGCCTTTTGTTTTTTGTTAAGTTTTTAAGTGTTGAATGCAATTTCCTCTCTTGCTTTCGTATGTTGCCTTACTTTTCTTTTTGTGCCGAGACATGTCTCTGTTGCTTATCAAATATGATTCAGGAATGTGAAGAACTTGTTTCCAAGGGTATCACTGGATCAGGACAAGGGTTTGATGGTACAGGCAGGCGATTAGGTGGATTTACAGTACATCCACCGCCGCCTTCTCTTCGGCAAGCTACATTATCTGCTGCACAGAAGCGTGCAAGGAATGGAGCCCTGTTGCCATCCGGACCAAGAAAGCTGGGTGGAAATAATGATATTATGAGCGCGCTTAGTCCAGTACAAGCTGCTGCAATGGCAGCTGAAAGAAGAATGCACGATGATTTGTGGTGTGGATCCCATGACCAATCTGGCATTGTTGATGATTCAGATGATTGTATTATTCTCGAGGAATCACCTAACTTGACTGCAAGAGATGGGAAAACCACAAAGGGTAGCTTTTCCAACACTAATCCACAGTCAAGCACTTCTGGTTCTGGATTTCATACAGTAGCACAAGAAGGTTCCTCTTCTCGAACAATAGCTGATGCAAACCATAGTTCACTGTGGGAATGTGGTGCTTGCACTCTTCTAAATCAGGCAAGTTTTCAGTCCACCTTGTCTTGTAGTAAGTTTTGTGCGTTGAAGTGCCTATTTAAAACAACCATGCAAGCAGTTTCATATGTACAACTGCAAGCCTATGCATGTATCTTGGCAAATCTTTTATTAGGTACATGGATTTTGTTACAAAAATCCTTTGATATTTGTAGAAGGTTATGAATGATTTTTATTAGGTTTTGGGTGCCCCTTCTTATCAATGCAAATATACCTTGTTCTTCTTAAGTTTTTGCATCTTTCACTTAACTTAAAACAACCTTCCTGACATATCATGGTTAAGAAACACACGGGGTACATGAAACTATTAAATGAATTGCAATTCCTGTAATATTCATTTCCTTCAATAACAACATGCAGAGGTTTTAGGCCTAGTTGTGGGCCCAAAGGTTGCTATATGCTTTCTCTCTTGATAGGACTATCTTCTTATATTAAGACATCATTGCAATCTGCAGCTTTCATGACAAGCTAATTAGCGCCAAAACCGTGTCGTCCTGAAAGTGATGAATATTACTTTTGCACATGTCTTGATTTGCTCTTATATACAGTTCTTGCTTTGTTAATTCTTTATACTACACATTCTTATCTGATTATTACATTTTTCTCTAATACGTTATTTATATGTGACCTGCAGCCTCTCGCACCAATCTGTGAAGTTTGCAGTACAGCAAAACCTAAAATTGCAAAGGCAAAGTACACAACCTGGTCCTGTAAATTTTGTACTCTAGAGAACAACACCAAGCTTGAGAAATGCTCTGCGTGCGATCAATGGAGATATTCGTATGGGCCACCCATACTCCCGTAGCCACATATGGCATTTATGATTAACATAACATTGAAGGCTACTATAGTACAGTAAGTACAGCACATTACCATTGCGTCACTCGAAATTTTATTATTAATTTCTGTGTGCATTTATTTGTTAGTGGTTATCTTGTAGTGTAGGTAAAATTGCTGATCTATTCATAGCAGCTGATAGTGTTTTTTCGCAGCTTGTATCGGTGGCTTTCTTACTGCTATTAGGCATTAGGTGCTTGTAGTGGCCAAAGCACTTATCATGCCAAATTTGATTGTTTTGTATTAGCACCCGGAGAAATAAAACTAGTTCTCTACAGGCGGCGATGCTGTTATTTAATATTTCACATATTAAATTACTACAAGATATTCTATGCCAAACACTAACTATATTCGTACTTGTTATTTTGCTCGGAGCTTTTAGCAAACTACTGCTCTCTAGGTGTCATGTGCATTTAAATGAAACATAAGCTGTTGAAATGTATACAGCAATTCAGCAAGTGTCAATTTGAAGTTTGCAAAGCTCGTTTCAGTTACCTAGTATGGGCCTAGTGCGGACATGTCACCATTTGAATATCTGATTTTCTGCGTTCATTTATAACTGGAAAACGTCATGTGTAGCACATGTTTCTTAAATATTTCTAAGTGCACAAGTTTTGTCAGATCTTTGAAAAGGGTTAACCTTAATCATTGTTGCATCTCTCCCCTCTAACTGTGAATTTGTATTGTTACAGGCTTACATTTTCTGTGCAAGCATCTGGTGCATTGTCATTTGTCAATATAAGTTGCCTTAAACAATTCTCTCATGTAATGTCAGATTTCATGGTGTCAGAGAAATCGGATGGTGCTACTCTGGTAACTCACTACCTAAACGGTCCTCTTTCGTTGGTCACTTTGTAGTGCTGAGCAGTGTAAGAATATGAAGGTAGCCTGTAGCCCCCAGAGCCCTTTTGGGGGCAACGAACGTTCGAATTATACGTGCATGCATCTGCAGCAATGCCATATCTGATGTTAAGCTGGCAGGTAACAACCTGCACCCAGAAGCAGTATGATGAGTTTGTCCCGCACTCCGTTTCAATATCATCCACAATATGTTGGGTCATTGTGTGGGTTAACACAAGTTATCTGCATTCTTTATGCTGCCGTCAGGTACATAACTAACGCAGTTGTATTACTTATTCACCTAATAACCCAACAAAACCCAGGAAATGCAGTCATTCGTGCGTTTGTTTTGCTCAGCCAGACCGTCACCCTGACCTCATCAGTGAGGTATCTAAGTACACAATTTCAGTTATCCTCGTTTAAGTTCTGCAATCTGGTGAAAGCATCACGCGTGTTGCTGCCAGGGTTTGGAAAACCGGAGCGAAAACCGGTAAACCGGAAAACCGGGGTTACCGGTCCGGTCCGGGTAGTAAAACCGACCGGTTTTTCGGAAGAATTTGAACTGTGTTTCGGAGGGAACCGGTAAACCGCCCGGTTTTCCTGGTTTACCGTACCGGTTTTTTCGAGATCGGTTTTGGCGGTTTTTCCGAAATTGTGAACCCTGGTTGCTGCTGACCAATGGCCTGCCACTGCATAGTCAAAGACTAGTCCTGTTGTTACTACTTTCAGCAGATGATAAGTCTGACTTTAAGCATATAATCCCTATTACCCCCGTGGTTCAAAACTGGAAAGTGAGGTCGATAGGTTTGGTTCATCGATCTCGGCCACTTTATTGCATAGTACATGCACAGGCCTCAGAATTCTTTACAACACGTGGGGGAGAGATCAGTGATCTATAAGTTGTGATAGATTACGTGGTTACAATCATTTTATCACGGAAGATGGGCACCCAAAGACTTCGTTCATTGACGCGTGTTTTGCACCTCCTTTCGCTTTGTTCGGCACTCGTTAATCATTCGAGCATGAGCTGCTATGAAGGCGGACGTACTCCAGCTTCCCGTAACAACGGCCGGGCACAAGATGCACTTCACTTGCAATGCTCCTGCTATGCTGGCCAGGTTCTTGGTCTCAGCACGTTACGGAAAGCTGGCACTATGCCCTAGTTATTATCATCAAATCAATATGATATAACCATTTTCAGATGGTTTTTATTATGGTTTATTATAAATCAATATGATATAACCCATTTTCAGATGGTTTTTATTATGGTTTATTATGGCATTTTGGCCTAAGGGCGCCCGCATAGAAGAAAGTTCGCGTGCAAAGTTTCTCTAAAAAGAAAATAAAAAGAATTGCCATTCATATTTGGTGTTATACCGCGGCAAAGTTTCAGGACAGAACCCAATTGCCTTTGCGATAAATAATAAAAATGACAAATGTTGGACTCGTATGTACAAACACACACCGTGCGTCATTGGTGACCTCATTCGACAACCATTTGATCCATACAATTGCACATCATAGTTTCCAGGACTGATAAAATTAATCTTCACACAACACATACTGCTGGTAAATCTTGGAACCGATTTGTTGGGCTTGGGGCAATCCAAAACAAGTGATCGAAGTCAAAGGAGGTAGCTAGGATCAGGTCACATATCAAATCCAGTGAACTGGAACTTCTTAAGAAAAATCCTTACTAAAATGTTGGAGCATAAATGCATCCAAAATTGTTAACATTCGCTATCATCAGAACTATAATTACTACGATAGCCGGCAAAAGATAGAGAAGATCTTAACACGCCTACGCCAGCCACTGTGCGCGTCGTGCTCATGCATCTCCAACCGATCCGTCGTCCTCTAGCTGCAGCCACTCCAGCTGTCCCGCTCCGCTCGCTTCTCCCCTCAGGTGAGGTCGTCGCCTCGCGCGCGCGTGCTCTCGCCCCCCTTCCCTTCCCCAGCCCGACCTGGCCTCCAATAAACGGACACCGCAACGAGACAAGCCCCGAGCGTCCGCGGACTCCACCTCCACCACGGCGCCTCCCCGCTAACGAACTCCTCCGCCCTCCCGCTCCGCTCGCGCGCGAGTCAGAGACCATGCGCCCGGGCGGCCTGCCGACCCAGCAGCCGGGCACGCCGGGGCGGCCTCGCCGGCGCCCGGATCTCACCCTCCCCATGCCCCAGCGCGAGGTCGCCACCTCCCTCGCCGTCCCGCTCCCGCTCCCTCCCCCCTCCTCCGCCCCCGGCCCCGCGGGCGCTGCCGGCGGTGGCGGCGGGCCCACCCCCCCGGGTTCCGCGCCTCCCGCCGCCGCGACGCAGCCGCCCCCGCTGGCGGAGCTGGAGCGCGTCCGCCGCGTCGGCAGCGGGGCGGGCGGGACGGTGTGGATGGTGCGGCACCGCGCCACGGGGCGGGCCTACGCGCTCAAGGTGCTCTACGGCAACCACGACGACGCGGTGCGGCGCCAGATCGCGCGGGAGATCGCCATCCTCCGCACCGCCGAGCACGGGGCCATCGTGCGGTGCCACGGCATGTACGAGCGCGGCGGGGAGCTCCAGATCCTGCTCGAGTACATGGACGGGGGCTCCCTCGACGGCCGCCGCATCGCCTCCGAGCCCGTCCTCGCCGACGTTGCGCGCCAGGTGCTCGCGGGGATCGCCTACCTCCACCGCCGCCACATCGTGCACCGCGACATCAAGCCCTCCAACCTCCTCATCGACTCCGCGCGCCGCGTCAAGATCGCCGACTTCGGCGTCGGCCGGATCCTTAACCAGACCATGGACCCCTGCAACTCCTCCGTCGGCACCATCGCCTACATGAGCCCCGAGCGCATCAACACCGACCTCAACGACGGCGCGTACGACGGCTACGCTGGCGACATCTGGAGCTTCGGGCTCAGCATTCTCGAGTTCTACCTGGGCAGGTTCCCCTTCGGGGAGAACCTCGGCAGGCAGGGGGACTGGGCCGCGCTCATGGTTGCCATTTGTTATTCAGACCCGCCGGAGCCGCCGCCCACAGCCTCGCCGGAGTTCAGGCACTTCATCAGCTGTTGCCTGCAGAAGAACCCCGCTAAGCGGCTCACGGCCGCACAGCTGCTGCAGCACCCGTTTGTCGCCAACCCACAGCCGCAGGCTCTTGCTGCTCCCCCTTCATGAAATGGCAGCCATTTACGAATTACGATGAGATTGTCCCGGCCATTTTGGGTGTTTTGTTCGTCATCGTCGTCCTCAGCCATTGCTGCTTATGTTGCTGCTGCTGGTTCTGCAACTAGGTCCCTTGTTGATGTTCTTCCAGCCACTTTTGGGCGTTCTGTACTTCGTCGTCGTCCTCAACTAGCTCCTCACGATCAAGGTTCTTTCCCCTTCTTGATCTTTGATGTTCTTTACTTCCAGTGATAATAGCATAACGGTAAAAGATGTGTGTACAAATGATTTTGTAAAAGATCATATGTCAGTACAGACAGGTCCACTCCACTTCTTAGCAAATTTTTCTTAATTGAGATAGAAATCTTCAACTTTTCTTTCATGTAACAGAGGTATCACATGATATGGCAATTGTGCACCCTTCTCTTTTGAGATCTTTTTCTTTTTATGTAAGTGTTGATGATTGAACAAACGATGATTATAAAGTGATTCTGCTGCAACTCCATAGGTTCTTGGATTCTTTATTGGGATGTATGATTGCCTACAGAGAATCTTGAAATGCGAATAAAACCAACTTTATTTTGTGTCTCTCTTTTTATGTTGCTTCTGAAACAGGCCCTTTCTGTTCATAGATCTCATTTGCCTTATCTTTGCCCTGGCAAGGTGGTGCTGACAATTGGGGTGCATAGTTTTTTTTGTTTGTTTTTGAGTCATTTCTTGTTTCCTTTTATTATCTTTTCGCTTGGCACTACAAGCGTATCGCTATGTCAGCATGGAGTGCCCTCGTCGTAGCCGAGGTCTCAGGAAATCGTGTGCATTGAGCTTGGGTAGGATTAGGGTCCATGACACTGTGTGGATTTGTACTGCATAGAAACAGTGAGGTTGGGAGAAGTTTCGGAATGCAATAACCCTGTCCTGGCAAAGTGGATTTTCTCTAGTTTTCAAGAGATCTATCTCTTGTGCGATGGAGTGCAGAGCACCTAGGAGCCAAAGACCGGTAGTTTCAAAAAGTTTCAACGTCAAGGTCTCAATTTAATCATGTGGTATTCTCTGTTCTGTGTGCATACAAAATACCAATCCCATTTGCAGTCACGAGTGAATGCACAACCTCCAAACTCCAAAACCTTCAAATTAGTTCTTGCAAGATCATACATAGAGCTCAGGTCAAAAAAAAAAAAAAGATCATACATAGAGCTCGTGCTCCAGAGTCTCGATGACTGTTATTATGTCGATAATACACTAGAGCCAATTCGGATGTTACTTTGCATAATCCAGCGATAACAGACTTCACAGAGCATGGACATTTTCAAGTGAGTGAGCTTGTAGTACGATCCAGGACCCCAGTGACGTGTCAGAAGCAAATATGCGGGGATGCCACCGCAGAATGCAGGTTGCGCAAGCAACGGTGCGCCGCCGATTATTGGAAGAGGAAGGGTCCTTCCAGGTTTCCAGCCGCCAGCACAACGAATCATCGGCGCCGATTATTGGTGGAGGAAGGGAACAAGGAAACGGCGTGAAAGACAATCTTCTTCTGCACAGGTTGTAGGTAGGCGAATAGTGCGCCCAGCATCCAGAGCTGTCGCTGGCCCTGGCCCTATTTGGAAGTTCCATTTCCCTGCTTGTGATATGTGAACTGTGTGTTGGCCATCACAAACGTGGAGTGGTGGTGCATGCGCATTTGGGAGGTTTTGGCTGGGCCTCAGCCCCAGGTTTCCTAGGAATTCTAGTACAAGAATCTGGCAGGAAAGTGCTACTAGTACCAGAGGATTTCTTTACTAGTTCCCCCGGTCCCGGTGGCCGTAGAGTAGTGGTTAACTGGTTTCTGATCTGTTCAGTTGTGGTTTTCTGGTGGACTTTAAAAATAAAAACTTTTGTGAATGGTGTCGACATGCCTTTGGGTTCCAGAAGGTAATTTCAGTTCAGATGGTGCTGGTTTTCTTGTGTTAAGTTGCTGTATATTATCTTTGCCTCTTCCTGCTCATTTTCTTCCTTCTCTAGATAACAATGTTGTGATCAGTCTGCAACTTTGAGATTACCGTGACAATACCGGAATGATTTGCACAGTAGAAATGATAGTTGCAACTTTGCTCGGTCTGACCTGTAGAGCACTTCGTGGGCTTGGCTACTGAAGGCTCCAGGAAATTCATCATACGGCTTCAGATATTCAGAACAGGACATGTCTTGTTCAGTTTACTAGTACTAGTAGGAGAAGAGTAGCGACATGTCTTGTTCAGTTTACTAGTACTAGTAGGAGAAGAGTAGCTTAATCATAAGATTTTTATTTGACGTTTGAAACTAGGACGGCGGCCCGCGCATTTGCGCGGCTAAATTTGTTAAACTATTTAAATTATTTTAATACTACAGGAGTTTGAACATGATTATTGTTGTTGTTATTATTATTATTATTATTATTATTATTATTATTATTATTATTATTATTATTATTATTATAGTAATACATTTCCAACATAGCTAAAATTGATTGGAGAAATTGCTCACCGCCTCTGTCATTTTGAGTGTGTGATGAGTCATCATTTCTCTGAATGTTATATTGAAATAACATATTTATATGTACCATACATGTAAGGGTCATCATTTGGCAACTGGCTTGGTTGAAAATAGTGAACATGTAGTATTGTGTAAGGGCTAGAATAAAAGATGAATCACGGGAACAATATAAAATAACAGCTCGTCTTGATCAAGCCAGCCCCATGTCACTCGCAGTTACGCATACCTAGATTCCATTGGAGACTGAACTATATATGCTTCTCGTAGATCTATGACTTTACACTAAATAGGTCTACTTAGCGCTGCTAACAATTATCGTAGTACTATGTAATCAGATGGATCGTACTTACGTGCATGGTTGCTTAAGGTCATCCAAACGTTAACTATCATATATGTTTATATATTGAGATTATTTTTCAAAAGTTATGGGTGTATATCTTAAAGTTCTATAATATTGTCACCTTAAAAGTGATCTTTACACTTTGTCAAGTATTTTTCTTTGTTTCCTTTTTTTTATAGACACGTATACACATGTTTATTACCTATTTACTTACTAAAGATAAATATTGTTAGTTTTTAACCATTAAGGACTACATATTTAGAAAATAATGCATTGCAACTCATGTTTCATCTAATTATATCTCGGTGAAGCAAGACTTTGGATTCTAATGAAAGGTGCATTGCATGTAAAGTTTTAGCTAAGGATGTGATTTAAATTATTATATTGTTTATATTTTTCATGTGGTTTCCTAAGGTGTATTTCCTAACAATTTAAAGAGAAAATATGTTCACTTTCATTTGAATTTATTTTTTCACTTGTGTTTAGAATATTAAAATAGATTTATTTATTAATCTAAATTTGAAAAAGTGAGTAATCTAGAAACAGGAATTAGGTGTATTTTTTTTGCTATTTTTATTATTCCAAATTGAGCTATTTTTGACTTATATTGGTATAGTGGGTAAATTAGAAATAGGATATAGGGGTATTTTTGGCTATTTTTTATTATTTCGAATTTATTTTTTGAACTCATAATGGCATGGTGGGTAATTTTGAATAGGTGTGAGGGATAATTTTGGCTATTTTTTATTATTCCGAATTTATTTTTTGAATTTATAATGGTATGGTGGGTAATTTTGAAATAGGTGTGAGGGGTAATTTTGGCTATTTTTATTATTCCGAATGTAGTTATTTTTTTACTCATAATGGCAAGGTGGCTAATATAGAAATAGATGTGAAGAGTAGTTTTGTCTATTTTTTATTATTCCGAATTTATCTTTTTTTACTCAAAATAGCATGATGGGTAATTTAGAAATATGTGCGATGGCATTTTTTGGCTATTTTTTATTATTCCAAATTTAGCTTTTTTATAAATATTTGTAGGGGGTTTTATGACTAATTGTTTCATAATAGGAGTGGTGGGTAATTTTCTCTTCTTATTTTCTCGATTAACGTAGGAATTTCTAGCATTTTAGAGCGAACGTGGTGGCTCATTTTTCTCTTCAATTATATATATAATAGGTACACGTAGTTCCTGTCTACTAGTATTAGTCAAGCAACCCTAATAAAAGACTATTATAATTGTCTGCAGTTCTTGTCTACTAGTATTAGTCAAGCAACCTTAATAAAAGACTAGTATTATAATTGTCTGTGTCACAATCTCACTCCGGAAAAAGAAAAGAAAAAGAAGAAAATATGTAAACACACTGCAAAACAAAAACAAAAAAAGGCTTCTAATCTTGTAGTGTTCCGTACTCCTTAGCATTAAGCATCCACTAAGGATTCAAGAGCTTGAGCACGACGGGAAGCCCTTGCTGCGGCTGCAACGTCAGGAAGTCGGCGGGCGCGTGCACGTACTCTGGCGCCACCTCGAAGGCGAACCGCCGCAGGATCATGGCCAGCGTCGCCTTCGCCTCCAGCATCGCGAAGTCCTGCCCGATGCACGACCGCGGGCCGCTGGAGAAGGACAGCAGCGCATTCGGGTGCGCGGCCGACTTGCTGACGCCGTCCCGGAACCGGAGCGGGTTGAACTCGCCGGCGTCCGCGCCCCAGACCTCCTCGTCGCGGTGCAGCATCGCGATCGGGATCGACAGGATGGTGCCCTTGGGCACCTTCACGCCGCACAGGTCCGTGTCCGCCGTCGCCACCCTCCCGATCATGGCCACCGCGCCGTACAGCCGCAGCGTCTCGTACAGCACCATCGTCACCTGCGTAAACCATGGTCATCCACCGAGTACCATTCCTAAGCTACTAGTAGCAGTAGGTTGGGGGGAGAAGCTTTATTACGAGCTTGAGCTTGATGAGGGCGTCGCCGTGGATGGGCGCCTCGGCGCCGCCGCATTCCTGGAGCACCTCCTCCCTGAGCCGCTGCTGCCATTCCGCGTTGGTGCCGAGGAGGAACATGGCCCAGGTGAGGAGGTGCGAGGTGGTGTCGTGCCCGGCGAAGAAGAACGTCTTACACTCGTCGATGATCTCGTCCAAGCTCATGATCCTCTTCCCGCCGCCGCCGTCGCCGCCCGCGTTGGCCTCGAGCATGAGGCCGAGCAGGTCGTTGCCGTACCCTTTGGACTCCTTGGCCTCCGCTACGCGCTCGTCGATGATGGCCATGAGCGTGCCCCGCACCTTCCGCTCCAGCTGCCAGCGCCGCACGTTGGCCTTGGTCGGCGCGTACTGGCTGCCCGGGACGCGGACGTTGTTGATGGACGCGAAGGCGAGGAACTGCAGCTCCCGCTGCGCCAGGAACACCTCCTTCCCCTGCCGGTAGCTGCTGCCGAACGCCGTGTGCGAGATCACGTCGGCGGTGAGCTCCGTGAACTGCTGCCCCACCTCCACCGTCACCTCGTTCCCCTTCGCCGCCGCGCGGGCCTCCCAGGCCCCGATCACCTCCGCCGCGCACGCCGCCATCGTGCCCGTCATCGCCTTGAGCTTGTCCATGGCGAACGCCGGGTGCACGACGCGGCGGTGGCGCGCCCAGTCGTCGCCCTCGGTGAAGACCAGGCCCATGCCCAGCAGCGCCATGAGGTCAGGCCCCGGGTCCGGCTTCGCGTACAAGCCCGATCGGTCGGAGAGGATCCGCTTCACCATGTCGTAGTTGCCCACGCACAGCGCCGGCTTCGGCCCGTTCCACGCCAGGAACACCTTGCCTGAACGCCGAGATCACATCAAAGATTTGTTGAACGCACAATTTTCTGCGTGAATTAATTAATTCCCCTAGCTAGAAACAGGAGCTAGCTTATCTAGTTCCCCAGCGAGGAAATTCCACGTACCGTAGAGCGACGTCCAGGCGCGGTTGTGCGGCATGACGCGCGAGATGAAGTCGTGCGAGCGCAGGTCCAGCGTCTCGCCGCTGGTCGCCGCGCGCATCGCCTTGGCCTCCTCGTTGTTGCCCACGAAGAACCGGTACCCCGGCCCGCGGATGCCCTGCCGCGCGAACGCCCGCGCCGCCACGTACGGCCGCCACACCAGCTGCAGCAGCACCGCCCACAGCCACGTCAGCGCCACCACGGCGACGGCGGCCGCGACCATCCCCACGCCTACGCCACTGCCGCCGCCCATGTCGACGACCCGCAACGTGAAGAACAAGCTGCAATCAGCTCGAACGATGCTGCTCACCGATGGGCGCGATTTATATGTGTAGCGGTTGCGCCAACTGATATGTATGAGTCGTTTGGCATTGTTGCGTTTGGAGCGTTCTGGGCATATCTTCCGGCCGGCGATATCACCAAGAGAGCGACCTGGTCGCCGTCAGCGGTCGAATGCGACGGGCCGCTAAGTACGAGGTGAGAGCTTTGTCGGAGTAGGGAAGAAAAGGGGGGAAATTCTTCAGGCGATGATCTTGCTGACGCACAATTTCATACTGCAGGAGGACTCGAGCGTCCTTTATGAGATCATCGATGATCCAGGCGACCTTCTAGAGAACTATTTGTTTTATTTTACTTTTCTGAATGTTGCAAAGAGGATAAACTCAGACACGTCGGTACGTCACTACGTGTACTTTCAGGGCGAGACGGGGGAGTTGCCAAGGACATGCGGTCATAGCTATGAGATCACTGATTAGCCAAACGTATCTCTGTAAAGTGGATACGGTTTTCTTTCTTATCGGGCAAGGGAAAGTGATAACCTTGAAGAGCTTACCTAACAAGATGCTAATAGGAGGATCACCGTTTCGAACACAAGAATTTCAGTGCAGTAACAATTTTTTTGTGCGCCGGTAAGCCTTTCCCTTTTGCCCAGACTCACCAACTCTGTTGGAAAACTGCAAAATCCATTACGAAGACCAAACTGACGAATTACATGATTACATCCACAGGTACACGGCCATGGCAGAGCCATACGGTTCCGTTTTAGTAACATAGCTTTGTGCGAGAAACTCCAGCGAAATACCACTCGTGCTAGAGACACCACTGTTCCAGCTCGATCCCCACTGCTCGGCAGAACATTGCACGTCAGAATGCCGATGCTATGACCAACATCTCGGACAGTTGATGCGCGTCAGACGTTCGTTCTTCTCGGCGGCATCGGCGACTCGCTGGCTCTTGAGCTGAACACTGATCTCATCGGGTACTGCGAGTCGATCGTCTCCTGCGAATTCTGCACGATTAAAAAAGGTTCATTAATTAGTTGTGCATGAACGTTGTCGGAAAAGGTCGTCGGAGATATATCTTACGGCGTGCGACCGCGAGGCGTTGCTCTGGAACGGCGAGCTGTGCATGCCGCCGCCGCCGACGCCTCCCCTGATGGAGCCGCAGTACTGCATGTTGTCCTCGCCGAGCGCGCGCAGCCGGTTGAGCTCCGGGAGCACGACGTTGCCGAGGTCGGGGCGGTCCTTGCGGCGCAGCTCGCAGCAGCGGATGGCGAGCTCGGCGAGGCACTGCGCCTCCTCGACGGGCCAGTCGGGCACGGCCGGGTCGAGCATGTCGCGCAGCGCGCCGCGCTCCAGGGCTCGCCCGACGTGGTGCGTGAGCCCCATGGGCGGCTTGGCCGTGATGATCTGCAGCAGCATGACGCCGAGCGAGTACACGTCGGACTTGACCCCCAGCATCCCCGTCTGCTGGTACTCCGGGTCGATGTAGCAGAAGGTTCCTGCCGTGGACGTCATCCGGTACTGCGTGACCGTGTCGGCGACGGACGGCGGCACGAGGCGCGCCAGCCCGACGTCGGCGACCTTGCTCACGTAGTTGCGGTCGAGCAGGATGTTGCCCGGCTTGAGGTCCCGGTGCACCAGCGGCTCGGGTTTCGTCTGGTGCAGGAACAGCAGCCCCGTGGCGATCTCGGCGGCGATGCGGAACCGGTGCTGCCACGGGAGGACGGGGCCCCCGGTCCCGCCGCCGCGGTGGAAGAGGCAGTCGTCGAGGCTGCCGTTGGCCATGTACTCGTACACGAGGCAGCCGTACTCGGGGCAGGCGCCGAGGAGGAGCACCATGTTTGGGTGGCGGATGCAGCTGAGCACCTCCACCTCCTGCTGGAACTGGGACCGGCCCTGCGCCGCGTCGGGGCGGAGCACCTTGATGGCCACCGGCGTGTGGTCGAGGAAGCCCTTGAAGACGGGGCCGTACCCGCCCTCGCCGATCTTGCGGGCCTCGCTGAAGTGCTCCGTCGCGTGCTCGATCTCCTCGATCGTGTACCGCCGGTACCGGACCTCGTGCGACATGCCGCTCCCGCCGCGGCTGTTCTTGCGCTCCTCGGCCTCCCGGAGCAGCTTCTTCTCCGCGCTGATCCGCTTCTGCACCTCCAGCTCCGCGATGCGCTGCGACGCCTCGGCCGCCTCCATGGCCGCCTTCGCCTTGGCCTTCTCCCGCTCGATCATCGCCATCGCAGACTCCTCCGTCAGCTTCGACCCCTGCGACCTCTGCTCCTCCTCCATCTTCCACCGCTGCAGCTCCGTCGCCTTCTGCTTCGCGGTCAGCGCCTCCTTGCACGCCGTGCTGTACATGTCCATGGTCTGCTTCAGCTCCAGACGAAGACGCTTCATCTCCGCCTCCACGTCGTCTTGCTGCACCCAATCCACGGCCACACGTCATCTCATCAAGTTTGTTAACAAATGTCAAAGTGTCAAGCAATGGATTGGATTAGCGAGCTCGGTGACCAGCCAGAGTCAGACCATGCCGAGCGAGCAGAAGGAGGAGCTGCTGCTCTGCGAGAAGTTGGTCGGGTCCATGCCGCCGAAGGAGTCGCCGCCCCACTTGCTGGGCGTGCGCATCTCGAAGCTGTGGTCGTAGCTGTCCGTGGACCCACTCGACATCCGCGGCGGCACCGCCGGGTTGTGGTCGACGCTCCGGCGGCCGGCGCTCACGAAGGAGATGTCCGCCGAGTCCGGCATGGACAGGTGGCTCAGGTCGGCGTACGACTTGCGCGTGGGACCCATGCCCCCGCGCGCGAACGGCGACCGGAAGTTGTTGTCCACCCGGGGCGTCTCGGAGGGGTCGGTGCCCCGGGACGACGACGACCACCGCTGCGACGGCGGCTCGGCCCTCGGCGCCGACGCGGTGGATACCTGACTCTGGCTCTGCTGGCTCTGATTCTGCTGCTGGATCAGCGACCGCAGCGGCGACACCCGCGGCGCCGCGCGGATGGAGTTGCGCGTCGACGACACCTTGCCCTTGTTGATCACGTACACCGTGCAGAAGTCCGGCGCGCCCTTGGAGATGGTCGTCGGAATGTCCGCCTTGAACCGGAACCCGCCCCGCGACGTCGCGCCGATCACCAGCTTCTCGATGGCCGCGTTCGCCGAGAACTCGATGATCGCCTTCGCCACGTCGTGCTCGTCCAGCACCACGTCCTTGCACTGGATCTGCGCAACGTTCAACCATCGTTCACGTTTGCTGCGTCAAATTATTCTCAGCAAAAACATCGATCATGATTACATCTTTGCGGGTGCAGAAGCAGCGGAACGGGAGGAAGAGGTCCTTGAGGTGCGGCTCCGTCGGCTGCTTGAACCCGGCGCCGTCCTCCACGCCGGCGGAGGTGCCCTTGGTGTTGACGTGGACGAGGACGATGGTCTGGCCCTTCTGCACCAGCGAGTCGATGGCCCACTTGAGCGCGTTCTGGCTGTTCTTGTCCTTGTCGATGCACACCGCCACAAGCGGGTAGCTCGAAGCGTCGCCATCCGTGTACGACCTCCCCATCGTCGTCGCCGGCGATCGAGGGGCTCCTCCTCCTCCGGTGCGGTCCTCCTGGCTTCTCCGGCCGCCGGCCGCCGGACCGATTCGGCGCACGAGTCACAACAAGCAGGTTCTCGATCTACGACGACCTGTGTTGTTGTGTCATGGCCTGATCAACGGGAGGCGGGGCGCCCAAATGGGGTGGCCGGAGTTGGTAGGGGAGGTCTCCTCGTCTGCTGCTCGCTTCTTGACATCGCTATTATTGTTAAGCGCGCCATTTCAGGGATGTGGTGGCCGTTAGCGTTAGGGCCAGAGACAACCCAATATAGGATGGTCGTCGTTGTTTCTACCTCGTTCAACGGCAGGCCACTGAACAACGAATTCCCGTCTTCAAGGAACACGTGTTAACTCGTGTTCTTGCCCCCTCCGGAAGCAGCAGGCGGGTCGGATTCGCTTCGCTAGAAGTCAGAGATTTTGACCTACTTTTATAAATTTGTATATTCTAAAATTCACAAATGGAGTACGATCCATGCCATTGCACCTAAGCGAACAAACAAATGGAGTACTACGACGGTACAACCTCGGCAACGTCGTTGCACGGGAGCGACTCCCGAAATGGACACGGTCACGCACGTCTTCACCGTACGGCACGGTGCACAAGACGACCACAGGGGCCGCACACGTGTCATGCCACCCGCCGCTGATCCCAACAGCTTCGTGATCGCAACCACTGGTGGCCCACCTAACCTTCTCCACGGCGACGGGCAGGTGCGCGCACGTGCCCCAGCTCCTATGATAAACCCCACGCCCGTGCCGCAGCCGAGCCTCACATCCCCATCGCGCCGCCGGCACCAACAACATCCTCGCGTAGGCACGATGCCGCCAGCTCCCTCCTCCCCGGCGCCGCACGTGGCCGTGGTCGCGTTCCCGTTCAGCTCCCACGCGGCGGTGCTCCTCTCCTTCGCGCGCGCCCTGGCCGCCGCGGTGCCGGCCGGGACGCGCGTCTCGTTCCTCTCCACCGCCGGATCCATCGCGCAGCTCGGCAAGTCGGCCCCTGCGCTCCCGGGGAACCTGAGCTTCGTGGAGATTGCGGACGGGGCAGCGGCCGCGGGGGACGAGGCGGTGCCGATGCCGCGGCGGATGGGGCTGTTCATGCAAGCAGCGGAGGCCGGCGGGGTGAAGGCGGGGCTCGAGGCTGCTGCAGCAGCCGGCGGCGGCGCCAGGGTGACATGCGTGGTGGGCGACGCGTTCGTGTGGCCGGCGGCAGACGCCGCCGCCGCGGTCGGGGCGCCGTGGGTGGCGGTCTGGACGGCCGCGTCGTGCGCGCTCCTGGCGCACCTCCGCACCGACGCGCTCCGGGAGGACGTCGGCGACAAGGGTGAGTACTGAACTGCGCTCGCCGCCACCTCGATGGACTATTGGACTCTGATTCTCTCCCGTGTTTGGCGGGAGTTGTTGTCATGCTGATTCGGTCGGTTAGGCTTCAAAGATTGATCTTGATCGATTCTAACAAACGAACCTGCATGTCGTCGCGTTGCAGCCGCGAGCAGGGCCGACGAGCTGCTGGCCTCGCACCCGGGCCTGGCCAGCTACCGTGTCCGCGACCTCCCCGACGGCGTCGTCTCCGGCGACTTCAACTACGTGATCAGCCTCCTGCTCCACCGCATGGGGCAGCGCCTCCCGCGCGCCGCGGCGGCCGTCGCGCTCAACGCCTTCCCGGGCCTGGACCCGCCCGACGTCACGGACGCCCTCGCCGCGCTGCTGCCGGAGTGCCTCGCCTTCGGCCCCTACCACCTCCTTCTCCCCGCCGACGCCTCCGACGCCGACCCGCACGGCTGCCTCGCTTGGCTCGACCGCCACCCGGCGCGCGCCGTCGCGTACGTCAGCTTCGGCACGGTGGCGTCCCCGCGTCCCGACGAGCTCCGCGAGCTGGCGGCCGGGCTGGAGTCCGCCGGCGCGCCGTTTTTGTGGTCCCTCCGGGAGGAGTCGTGGCCGCTGCTCCCGGCGGGCTTCCTCGACCGCGCCGCGGCCTCGGGGGCCGGGCTCGTGGTGCCGTGGGCGCCGCAGGTGGCCGTGCTGCGGCGCGCGGCGGTGGGCGCGTTCGTCACGCACGCAGGGTGGGCGTCGGTGATGGAGGGCGTGTCCAGCGGCGTGCCCATGGCGTGCCGGCCGTTCTTCGGCGACCAGCGGATGAACGCGCGCTCCGTGGCGCACGTCTGGGGATTCGGCACGGCGTTCGACGGGCCCATGACCAGCGCCGGCGTGGCCGAGGCGGTGGGCGCGCTGCTGCACGGGGAGGACGGGGCGCGGATGAGGGCGAAAGCGCAGGAGCTGCAAACCATGGCGGACAAGGCGTTCCAGCCCGGCGGCGGGTGCAGGAACAACTTCGATAAGTTCGTCGAGATAGTCTGCCGCGTGTAGGAGTGTCTACTGTCATACCTTGTTTTTGTTTCACAGCACACCTTGTTTTGAAATCTACCTATATTCATTTCAAAAAAAAAAGAAAAAAAAAAGAAATCTACCTATATTACAGGCTGAGTTCTTTTTGAGAATAAAAACAGTCGTGTTGATTAGTGTGTAACATGTCTAATTTGGGCGCAAACCAATATCTAAGCAAATTTTAAGCGACGGCATCTTGTTTAAATGGACATCACCTTACCATAAAAAAACTGTTTTTCGTATCCTGAGAGGGTTTTTTTTTTTGAAAATAAAGACGCCCAAATGCATAAATCTGCAGAGAAGACGAGAACCCACCCAAACATTGACATTTCACAATAGATCATCTGGGAAGATCCTAGCTACCAGCATCCAGATTGGTATTGATCAATTGCGATCATTCCCAAAACATAACAATGAAGACGTGAAAATAAACATCATAACCATTTTACCTATATCAGGCTGAATTTATCTTTTTAAGAACTGTAGTGTTGATTCGTGTGGAAGTCTAAAATTGGGCGTAAGCCCATAATAGAACTGACCAAGAAACGAGGGCATCTTGTTTAAATGGACATCACCGAACCATAAAAAACCTGTTACTCCTTGCACAACACAGTTTTTAAAAGTGTAACTACAGCAAAATCAACTGTATCCCAATGCAGAGTTTATTCAGGTATCCTGAGTACAAAGAAGACTTCCACCCAAACAAATGACATTTCACAACAACAGCTTACAAGGATCGGCTGGGTAGATCATTCAGATTTGTACCATTCAATTCGCTAATGTTAAGTTAAACATCACGACAATAGAGGCGTGAAAATAAACATCACAACCATAATGAGTATCAAGCAATACTTATCGTATAGTTCCCAAATATCCTGGGAGGCATAGAATGAGCAAAATTCGCATTATCGATTATAGAAACAAGCAAGCATGGCAATCTATGCTTCAAACTGATGAGCATAATGTCAAGACAAAGGTTCATCCATAGACAACAAATTTAGGCAAAACTTCCACAGGTTCTTAGTACATGATCATCTAAGTTGCCAACATAGCATAGGTTCCAAAGTGACATTTTCAGCTCGGGACAAGAAATGAACATGACCATTCCTACCTCGATAAAACCTGCATTTGACAAAAATATAAAAATTAGCAAAGGCCACAAATGCTATATTGATAAAAGATGATAGTTGTTAAGCCAAACAAGCCAAATACATTACAGAAAATTGAATCAGCAAAGACGATATTCCATGTTGATTAATATTTACAGATACCAGTGTAGTATACAGCTAATCTACACCTTAATTAAAAAGGTATAAATGGCATGCTTTTGCTAGCATGCAAGGTGACGTTAAATCTTTGGCAAATACCATTGATGTATCTACACCAGGTAATACCGAGCAGAAGGCGGTAACACTCCAAAAATGAGTGGTGAATCGTAAAGAAAATACATATCGGCTAACAATTATTCTGCAAATTCCATGAACTAGGGAATCTTGGACAAACACGAATACATCAAGGTCATAAATTGGAAATAGTTTAAATAGTTTTCACAGCAAAAGTTTGTTTGGGCAAGAAACAAATCTAAGTCAAGATGTATTTTATGAGTGAAGGGCTATAAAATAGAAATGCTGTGTTAAGATCAACAAGAGAATACCCAATTGCAATAAAGGGCTACATAATGCACTAACTGAATAACATCGCTGACGCTTCTACACAAGAGCTTATTGGATCATATCCTACCACACTATTCAAGCAAAGCCATGTATGAGAACCCAGAATGTGTCTGTCCTATTGTCCTAGCGCTAGGAGTGTAAATAATCCAACCAAATGCGGTACACTGTCATATAATTCAATCAGACTATAAATTCCCATAAACCAGCACACAAATACGAGAACTGATCAGCCATTGTTGATGCTAACCTTAGATGCTGCTCGGGTACATGAAGACTCTGACCTTGCGTCCCTGCACCCAAGGAAAAGCAAACAGTAAGCACAAAGTGCTAACCAACAACTGCTATAACACAGCACACAGTACAGTACAAATAGATGCGGGCCACTGACCATGGACTCCGGCGGGAGGTTAGACTTGAACTTGGCGCGGACGACGCCGGAGTTGCCGTGGGGGCGGGCGACCTTGCCCCAGATGCACCGGTAGTGGGTGCCGCTGCTCTTGGTCTTGGCCTTGTAGATGTACGCCAGGCGCTTCCCGCAGTACCACGCGACGTCCTCCTTGGTGTTCACGCCCTCGATCTGCACCAGCGACGTGTTCTCGTACTGGTTCGACTTGGACCTGTGTCACCACAACCACAACGCCGCCGCCATTAGCTCGCTAATAAACCGCACCAAGAAATGACAAGATCCAGCAGAGCTGTAACAGACGAAGAGGAGGCCGCGGCGCGAAGATGCTCACCTCTTGTATCCCAGGATGGTGCCCCGGACGTAGAGCCTGACGCGCTGCCCCGTGCGTCCCTTCACCATGGCTTCCTACCTGCTTGTCGCCACGGAGACGCGAGCTCGTGGGGTTGGGGAAGACGATGCGACGGCGGGGGTGCTGGAGGCGGCGGCGGCTTATATGTAGCGGAGAGCGGGGACACGGACTGCCGGGATCATCTGGTGGGTCTGAATGGACGGTCGTGATGTTTCGAATGGTTTGTTGGAAAAAGCTAGGGTTTAAGCTCACGAGCTTTAATGGGCCGATGGTTACGGGCTATACTTTTTCGTCTGTCTATGCGGGCCTGATTGGGCTGGTTGGGTAAAAACATAACGGGCCAAATGCAGTTGGAACGCAGTCGTTTTGTCAATCTGCAACCGGAAAAAAAGGAAGGAAAAAAGAGGAATGCGACTGGCTGCAACCGGAAACCGGCCTCGGCCTCCGCTTCCTCCACGGGCGCCCTCAGCCAGTCTCACTCCGGCGCGGCCTTGCCGAGCACATCGCCGGCACGGTCTCCCGCCGGTGCCGCCCCTCAGCCAACCGCCGCGGCAGCGGCAGCCGCAGCCCCGCTCCACCGGCTTTTTAGAGGATTGGAGCAGGGGCGTGGTCGTGGATCGTCGTCTTCTTCTGTCGTGTAAGGAACCCTAGCATGTTTGGGGTGGATCCCCTTGTTAACAATCAAGTTCGAACCTTTCGATCTCCATTCGAATTGTTGCAGAATTGTGTGGTGCGTGTTTCACTAGGAGCCCAATCCACATCCATGGTTCGATTAGGCTTCTCTTCCTCTTCTTCAGCGCGCAAGATTAGTTGATGCAGCGTTTGTAGTTACCCAATTGAGGTGCGGGTTCGCCCGGGCCGCAACATTATGTTGTTCTCACCGGCTTGTGTGCTGCCACATTATGTAGTTCTCGCGGGTTTCTGTGCCGTCGCCTGAGCAGTGTTGCTCCCGTCCGCCGCGCGCCCTATTCAACCTCTCCCTTCCCCTTGTTTATTTTTCTTGTAATGCAAAGTCATTTTTCTGCTAAAGTTTTAACTGTGAGGATTTCCATTCTTTACTCATTTTAGAAGTTTGGTTAGCACATTAAGTTGATAATTATAGAACAGGACTATTTACCACTCCACACCACGGCGCTGCCACAGATGGTGGCACAGTTTTTTCACACCACAACCACGGAGAGTTTTTAGTCTGTGAACCGCCACAAAGTCTTCACGAACCAAGCAACGCCAAACCTTCCTCGTCCTGCCGCAACTTCGGCGTGGTGCGCTGTGGCGGGGAACCAAGCAGGCCCTCTGTAGGATATGGGCTGCTCGACATGTTTTCTCTTTCGTTTAACTGAAGTCATTATAAGGACTATTTAAGTGCAAATTTAAGCAAATTGACAATAGACACAGTGGTCGTTGCCGCTAGGCAGCATCTGGTCAGATGTTTTGTACAATCATGTGACCAATGGGCCCACTACAAGAGTCAGGGCAGATGTACAGTTATATTCAAGTTTGAAAGTTTCATTTTAGGCATCCGCTATCTTTCTGCATTGCGTGAACTACTTCGATTAGAATTTATTCTTCGAACATTTGCACAATATCATGTTTCAGTTGGACAAAAAAGGGATGAATGGTTTTGGTCATCTTAATCCTTGAGTGTTTCCATATATGGGTACTTATATCTATGCTGTTATCGTTAGCTGTTTATGTTTTGGATGTTTTATACAATTTAACCATTTTACTATAAATACAGATAAGTCCAGTATGCATGCTTATTTACTGTTCAAATTCTAAACATTTCATACCTATGTTTCATAATGTGCAAGTAAAACATTGGTTAAAACCCTTTTTTTTCGGCAATCCCATCGCACATGGGTGCTTGTTCTCATCTTTGTGTCATGTTATAGTTCTATTAGTGTATGTTATCGTCACTTTTCAAACATCATTGACTCGTTGTGTTTTAAGGTTGCTAACACGATTATTTTCACCTTATCGTTGGTAGGTTGTGAACCACTGTTGCATCATTGAATATGGATGTAGATGATGATGTCGAGGAGGATGACATGGATTTTAATCCTTTTCTTAGGGAAGGGTCTCCATCTGAGACATCATCAAGCCTTACCTCGGAGGCAGAATGCGAAGAACACTGTACTGACAATCAACCAAGTAGGGAGACATGTCCGCCGAATAGTCAAGGTACTGAAAACTCAAGTGGCAGTGCACTTCCTCAAAACAGACTATTATCCAAACCTGTTTCCAAAGATGATTTTGGAGACAGAAGCCCAACCCAGGTTGATTGTGAGAATGATCATGTTGGCTTGAATGTACCGGAAAAAGAGGTATTACCAAATGAAGGCGCTCGCCCTCCAACAGTTCAAAGTTCTGACCACCTGTTGCTCAAATGTAGTGAGGAAGATGCAATTTGTAGGCGGACGAGGGCAAGATACTCCCTTGCAAGTTATTCGCTTGAGGAATTGGAGACCTTTCTTCAGGAATCAGATGATGATGGTGATCCACAGAATGTTGATGAAGAAGAGGAATACCGCAAATTTCTTGCAGCTGTCCTGTCTGGTGCAGGCAATGACACACATGCTTGCCAGGGGGACGAAAATCAGGATGAAGACGAGAATGATGCAGACTTTGAGCTCGAGATTGAGGAGGCCCTGGAAAGTGACGGTGATGAAAATGCCGAGAACTATGAAGACACAATTACTAGACAAGAGAAAGATGGCCACAGGCCCCAGACTAGGAAGAGGCGACCATTCACGGAGTTATCTGGGCCTGGTAGCTATCGTCATGAATCAACTAAAACTCAATTAAGACCCATTCTACCATATGTTCCACCTGCATTACTGACTCCTGAGCATACTCTTGGATGGCAATATCCTTCCCAGAATGCCCTTTTCCCTTCATCCTTGATATCAGCAAACTGTGCCCCTTTAGTTAGTGGATTTACTGATCAGCAACTTGGTCAACTGCATGTATTGATACATGAGCATTTTCAACTCCTGATCCAAACCTTCTCCCTATGCGTTCTTGACCCATCTAAACAAGATGTGGCTTCTAATATTAAAAAGATGATAAATGAATTGGTTGGTTATCGTGATCAAGCGTTGGCTACAAGCGCTCCTTTTCGGCGATTCTTTTTTGAATCACAGCATCTTCGCTCATTATCCAGTGTTGCTTCTGAGGGCTCAGGATACAGATGGGTGCCTTTAATAAAGGGCCCTGTTATATCCATCCTTGATGTATCACCGCTTCAGTTGGCCCCCAGTTACTTAAGTGATGTCGCGACTGGTAAGTTTTTTCAAGATAGCTCATTGGCTAGTTTTTCATACACTGTACTTTATGTTGTTTGTCGCCGGTTTAATTTTTTATACCAAATTAACAGCTGTTGTGAAGTATAGAAGAAGCCAAGTGGATGGCACTGCTGACCAGAACCGCAGGAAAGAGCCTCTGTTTCCTTTGCTAGTAACGGACAGCTGCAAAGATGCGAACATGGCCTCTCAAGACAGATCAAACAGTGTGCCCACAGCATCATTTCTTTCATCTGGCCAGATACAGCAGAAGAAATCATTAGCTGCTACCCTTATTGAGAGTGCTCAAAAGGAGACGGTTGCTCTTGTTCCATCTGACATTGCAAGATTAGCACAGAGATTCTTCCCTTTTTTCAATTTTTCACTGTTTCCTCATAAGCCACCTCCCGCAGCTATGGCCAATAGAGTGCTTTTCACTGATGCTGAGGACAGGTGTGTTTCACATGATAACATCTTCGCCATTTATTTTGACATAAATTCAGTTATTGTAGATTCCCTTTTTCTTAAGATATTGTATCCATGGATTTAACAATCAACACTTCTTGCCATTGCTACTTCTAATTGTAAACAGGAGAAGCTAAGTAACTCCGAGCACATAGGTTTTGTAATGTTAGTTTAAGTGTGCACTGTTTGTTGAGAAAGTAGTTTGTAAATTTCTGTATTAGTGGATTGTTTATAGTTTTTTTGTGTGTTAATTTCCTCAACTGCTGTATCATGGCCATTGCTTCCATCTATATATTGAACCAAGTTTGCTGCAATGCTATTACCAACTGCTAAGCATGCATCATGCATTGCCCTTTCTCAAGTGCATACTTGATATGGTACCTATCATTTGTTTTCACGATTAATCGGAGATTATCTGATTGCAGATTGTTAGCTCTAGGAATTCTGGAATACAATAATGACTGGGGAGCAATACAGAAGCGCTTCCTTCCTTGTAAAACGAATCATCAGGTATTCTTTTTTGCTCATCTTGTGTCTTGCAAACTTTGCTTCAAGCCTCCAAAGTCCCTGCCCAACCCCACTTTGAGTGATCTACCCTTTTTATGATTAGTCAGGCATAGTCAGAAGGGTTCATATTTATTTGTTTGATGAAATTGGTCAATTAGATCTTGGATTAATCAGCCTAATTAAAAATTTCATGATGATACTGAAGAACATGGAATGCCTTCAAGGAATCATTATTAGAAGAGTGTTGGTTTGGTTGTATTAATGTGCAAACTGACAATAGCTCAGGTTGTTAAAGCCTTAAGGTGTGAGGCCACCCACCAATGTTTAAATCCTGGTGTGCACCAATTTATGGAATAAAAAGAATCCACTTGCTGCATCCCATTTACTTGGTCAGATCCGACCTGTGCTGGGCGGGCCCTCATGTATGGGGTAGGCTCAAAGCATGAGTTAAGGCCCGGACTATGGGGGGGGGGGGGGGGGGGGGGGGTGGTTCGTGGATTTTCTTGGCTGGGCCTCCGGTTGAGTTCCCTATACGACAATACCGTGGGGGCGGTCTTTCCCCTACCGGCTGAGTTTTTTTGGTTGTATTAATGTAGCAATGGTATTTTTCATTGCACTAGCACGACTGGTGGCCTAGAATGTGATATTTATGCTCAATTTGGACACATCAGGTTGCCTTTTCCTTTCCACTAAATATTCTAAACACATAGATGCTCATATCCCCCCACCCCCTTGCACGCTATGGCCTGGTTGCAAATTTACTATCCTTTCTATTTGGTTACACAAGCAAGTAAATCAGATCCCTCATTCTCCAATCTCTGCTTGCGGTCCCAACCCAAACCATTTGTTTCATTTTCTTTAACGTATATTGCTTAGTTTAGTATCTTAACTAAGCTGTTAGTTGCTTAGAATCTAAGAAATTTCCTTGCTATGGACTTATGGTGTATTCTATACCTATTCAGTGACACGACTTATTTTGTTCAGATATTTGTAAGGCAAAAGAACCGAAGCTCCTCCAAAGCTCCTGATAATCCTGTTAAAGTAAGTATTTGACTTTTTCTATTTACTGGGAAATACGGTGCTGAATTAATTTTCTTGAGCCTTTAGGTTTCAGCAATGTTCTCAAGTAGATGAGGAAGAGTCTGTAAGAATATGGTGTAAAAGCATATATAGGGTATCTGTATGTTGTAAAAGAGTTTGTCAGAATTATCCCTTGTTCCAATGCTGGTCTGGGTTGACATGGTAGTCATGTAGTGGTTCTTATGGTCAATGTCAACCGAATCAGGAAGTGAGATATGAAGGCTTCTGGTTGCTATCTTGGATAGTGTTCATCCGCAAAACCTAATTAATATAATAGCTTTCCAAACTAAGTACATTCTTATTTGAATTAATGCAGGAGGTGCGACGAATGAAGACATCTCCGTTGACAGTTGAGGAGAAAGAGTGTATCCGGGAGGTGAAAATTTGTCACTACAGGCTATGTTTTGTTCTCTGTTTTGTTTCTGTTGCTTACGTTTTCCATATCTACTGTTGATGTCAGGGGCTGAAGGTATTCAAAAATGATTGGACATCTGTTTGGAGGTTTGTAGTGCCACATAGAGATCCTTCACAGCTCCAACGTCAATGGAGAGCTGCTAGTGGACTCCAGAAATCTTACAATAAAAGTGAAGCCGCCAAAGAAAGAAGGCGATCGTATGAAGCAAAGAGGAGAAAGCTGAAAGCATCAATGCCCGATTCACGAGTAGCTCGTGAGCAAGAGGTTAGTATGTTTTCTCTCTTTTGAAATAAAATTTTAATATCTATTCACAGCGACCCGGTTGAGCATAATTTGTAAATTTTTTTACAGGCTGATAACAATTCTTCTGAGGGTATTGAAAATGATGATGATTCATATGTCAATGAAGCATTTTTGGAAGACACAGATAGGAGCATGAACATGACGCCTTGTCAGCTGTCATTATTATCAAAAAATGCTGGACAAAGCATGGTAATGCAGTCAGGCACATCCCATGATGAAGAATGTGATGCTCCAGGTAATTACTTTGAACCAGGGAAAGGAAGTGGTACAAAACTTGATGTGACCACATCATATGTTCCTTTTATCTCTGGCACTTCTGATGGCCCCTCATCTGTGAGAGCACCTTCCGCTACACCTCCAACGGTATCAAGTGGGCCTCTGGACAAACTGCAAGCTTCCCGATTCTGTAAAGAGAAAGGTAGTTGTGTGGTCAAGTTGGCCCCAGATTTGCCTGCTGTGAACCTTCCTCCTTCTGTCCGTGTGATATCTCAGGTGACATTTCATCCAAATGCAACACACTTTAATGGCACGTCAGACAATGCAGCAAGGGATATGTATCATGTGCCACCCCTACCCTTTACAGAAAGTGCATATAGACAGCTGAATCTATTTCCTAGTACTAGTTCTGGATTGCGGCAGAGTGGGATTTCTAATGAAAATAACACCGAAGATGGTGCTGAGCAAGATTTTCAGATGCATCCTTTGCTCTTTCAGCATCCACGAGATGTTCTTTCATCATGTAGTCGTCCGATTCAAAATCTTATTAATCATTCGAGAAAATATGATACTTACCCCTTTCAGAAAGTTCAAGTAGAGAGAACTAACAACCAGACAACTGATTCCACTCCTGGAAACAGAAGTATTGTAAATGCTAACACTATTGATTTCCATCCTCTCCTGCAAAGAACTGAAGATGCGACGCATGATGAGGTACGAGAAGATGACTACCAGCACTCTACATGTAACATGAGGGAAGCTCAAGTGGATGACCAGTCAACAGCTGGACAGGCATCCACTAATCCTTGTGACAAGGAGAACAATATTGACTTGAACATTCATTTATGTTCTCCAATGGAACTCAAAAAAGCAAATGACTTCAGAGCTACTGTTGGCAAATCGAATGTTCAAGACATAGGTTCTAGGAAGGACAAGGCTATTGTTTCAGAGATAGAGATTGTAAAAGCTTCTTCTCATCATTGGATTCAAGAACCTAATGAAGAATCAATGCAAGGCATTGTAATGGAACAAGAAGAATTGAGTGATTCTGAGGAAGACAGCCAGCATGTTGAATTTGAATGTGAGGAAATGGATGATTCTGAAGAGGAGCAAGTTGAGGGTGTGGAAGCCTCCCTAATTGAAAATAAGGTAATGGATGGTTTTGTACCACTTCAATGTTCATGATTCTGGTATAACGCTGTATTATGATCTTTAAAAAACATAGTATAGCATCTGTGCTTTTCTTTTGCATGAAATTATCACTGGCTCCATGTAGATGCAGGAAGTTATGCTTGTATAATTGTTTTTGCTTTTTTGGACTCATCTAACTTGACAAGTCATGTTCCCTGTAATGTTATTATGAGAAATAATTGGTGATGGAATCACTTTTTTTTTCTCTGAACGAAGTAAATTTGTTTCAATATTTTTTCTCTGCATGTTACTCTTTTATATCAGTTTTTTCTGCTTTTCTTTTCCTGATACTTTGAAAATTTTCCTTCTAAAGGGCACATCAGCATCAGCAGTTTGTGGGGATTTCCATGGAAGCAATGTCCAGAGTCGGATCCAGCAAGGATTAGTTCAAGAGGGTGCAACTTTAGCTCAGAAATTGCAAGGTCCTTCTCGGTCAGCAAGGGCAAAGTTGAAGTCGGAAACTGCAAAGCGAACAGGATCAAGGGCAAACCAACGTTTGCCCACTTCTCGCACAGGTGAACCTAGCCGGACCAAATCCAGAAGTTCAAAAATGCAGCAGGATCAGTCAAGTGCTGCACGCAGGTCCAATGATTCAAGAAGAACTAGAAAAAATCCTGCACCAAGTTGAATGTCTATCCGACCCTCTTTATTCCCGTGCTGCATTTCCGAAACAATGGCGGAGATAGCTCAACATGATCTGATGTTACTCATGTTGCTGAGTTGCAGCACTTTCAGGAGAAACTATTGAAAGCTCTATGGTAACGGGAATTATACATCTTGGCCTAATTATGCCCGTGTTTGTGCTGGCGTGAGAAAGCATTCCGTTGCAATAAGGTTGAGCAACAATGGTGGATGCGATGGAATGATGAGCTGAATTGCTTAGATTTTCTTGGGTGTTTTGTACCGTGGCACCACAAAGGTTAACTGTAACATAGCATTTTTTCTTTTTTGCGAGGAAACTGTAACATAGCATTAGCCAGTAATAATGCCGTGTAACTCCAACCATACAGGTTGGTGATTGTTGTATGTTGTTCGGTCTCTGTAGTTGTGTGAATAGAGAAATGTAGTTGGCTTACCGCCTGTAAGTTTTGGTCGCGCTATTTACATGTAGGGTCCAATGCACTGTAACGACTTGCATTGCGCATAGGCATTATACTATATATCTGCCGATTATACATCCAGCGATTCTCATTTCTCATCTTACGTAAAGTTCATTTTGTCCCTCTTTGCCTTTTCGGTGAGCGAACATTATGTCTGATGCATGTCCTACTTGCAGCTCCATGCAGTAGCAAAATGACATATATTTCATGACTTTCAGATGACGCGTATGAGGCTACAAAGAAGCTGCAGGGCACCCATGAAGCAGCCTTGTCTGGCATCTACACATCAGCGAGTTAAACAGCTGAGGTGTTCCATGGGTGACGCCAAGGTTTATATATTACAGGAGGGGGCTCGTGAATAGACTATAAACAATATCATGGTCGTTCTTGAAGCCAACACATTATTTCTTCATTGCTACTCGCAGGAGCACGGCAAATCAGGTCTAATCAGGCTCTAAACGAAAGGTACAGTTTTATTTATATGTGAAGATGACATGAGGAACTTAAAAACGTTGTTGGGTCTTAAGCACGGTAGTGTCGTCGTACACATTGTCGGCAATATTTCACTTGATTACGTTTTCTTGTGCCTATCATCTGGCAAACTTTTGAATCATGTGAGCTTAATTTTGTGTAACAGTAGCTTAGAATGATGGGTATGCGTCATAAGACTCATAACACTGGCAAATACGATAGAAACAAAGAAACATGCATCACAAAATCAATTTTTTCTTAGACGGTAAAGTCCCAACTCCCATGAAACTCATCCAGTTTACAATTCCATGGATTTCTCATGCATATCAACAATTAATTCTGCAAATTTACGAATCATATACAAAAAGAATATGTAATGAAACCCCTCCATCTATTGGCTAGAAATTGTATAGCTTGCTGGAGGGGTCCAACCTGGTGAGGTTGAAGTGCTCCAATGTGTGTGCCCATCTAATATCCTCCTTCAGCTGGTGCACCCCAATGGTGTTCTCCAAAAAGTCCTCAGCCTTGGCGCTCTTGTAGTCATACATTCTGGGGAATATGTTCACCCTGTTCTTGGCCTTGTGTCCCATGTTCAGCCAGTTCCCTGTGGTCACATCTTCTGCACCTGAATGAAGTTTGACAAAAATAATTCTCTGTTATATGCGTGCGCTAGTAATTCTCTGGTATATGTGTAAGTTTTTTTCAATGCTATCTTGGGAAGTATTAACACCAGAACTACATAAGTTTCTAGTTTTCTTTCAGAAACGACAATTGACCGTTGAATTTTGTGAATACATACAAGTAATAACTGAAGTCTATATCATCATCCTTTGTCTCATGAAAGTTCTGCGTATCTTAGTAGTACATGATAATTAATATGATATTACTTTTCAAGTACAATCTCAAGAAAAGTATATCTCACTAGTATTTGTTTAAAAATATATGTTGGCTGTAAAAAACTTCAATTTGCGGGATAACACATGATACTTTTCTGTCAACAACTCAAAGATGCAAGAATGTGGACGCATGATGCAATGCAGCGCATACCTATGGCCATCCTCTTGACCATGTTGGAGGTGGAGATCCATTCGACGAGGTCCCATGACAGCAGGTAACCCATGCCGAGCATGAACGGCGGGAACGTCCGGTTGTACATCGGGAGCCCGACGCCGCAGTACACGTCCTCCCTCGGCGCCGCGCGGAGCGTCTCCACCAGCGCGTCCAGCAGGAGGAACGTGTCGTCGTCCACCTTCATCACGTAGTCGTACGGCCGCTCGCCGGCGCCGGCGGGGGTGGCGGCGCCGAGCATCATCGCCGGCAGGCTGGCGAAGTATGTGTACGTCTTGCCCTTGTCCGCGCCCTCGTCGCAGTCGAACAGCAGCACGTCGCCGTGGGCGCGGTCCTCGAGCGCGGCGAACGCGCGGTGCTCCGGCGGCATCGGCCGCGCGCAGAGCACGAACCGGACGTCGACGCGCGCGGCGCGGCGCAGCGCCGGCGTCTGCTGCAGCGCGTACGCCATGCGGATGAGGCTACGCCGGGAGTGCTTCCCCGCCATGGTGTGCACGCCGATGAGGATGCTCAGCTCCGGGCGGCCGCCGTCCTCGGCCGCCGGCGCAGTGCTGCGGGCGGCGGCGCCAGCGCCAGCGCAGCCGCTGGCGCCGGCGGCCACGGCGAGCGGGTTGGTGAGGTAGGAGGAGAAGGGAAGGAGGAAGGCGAGGCACAGGAGGGTGAGAGGGAAGAGGACGATGAGGGAGACGGCGTAGTAGGATGGCTTCTGGAAGTACGACATTGTTGCCGCCGTCGAGGTCTTCTCTCCTTCTCCTCCTTCTTCTTCCAACTTCATCCCTCTTTGATCGCGTGCGCCTATATATAATCAACAAATGGCACACCCTCACATGGTAACGGAAGTAGCAGTGACGTGCTCTTCGTCATCCTGGTGTCGGTTGTGCGTATGCGTGTGTTGGTGACTTGTGATCTGCATGCCACTGGGGAATGTTGTAGGTGAGAGCAAGAAATATACTCCATGTGTAGCAAGGTGGCGAGAGAGTTCGTGTATGTGTATGCCTCAGCATTCTATGATTGCATATATATGTTTTTTTGTATTTATAGATCGTTTGCTTGGAACAGGCAGACGTGGTTTAATAGACTTGGTGTTTCATTCATCAGTTATCTGTCACCTCAGACAATGACTCCCTCACTAGAACTGGAAGAAATGAGTACTATATGTGCAATACGGTTCCTTCTCCGGCATTCTTTCTCTCTAATCATCTGTTAAGCACAACCCTCAGATGTTAACAGCGCACCTGACTAGAGACTCTCAACACCTTTGACCGTACAGAGAGTTTTTGAGATTACAGAAACAATGGGCCGGCCATTTTTCAGTGGTGTTTCGTTGTGTCGGGCTGTGAATTGTGGTGTTTCGTTGTGTCGTTGGTGACTTGTGCTCTGCCATTGGTGAATGTCCTACGTAAGAAATATGGCAGTATATACCAAGTGTAGTAGAAAACTACAGAGCTCAAGCAATATGTGATTGCTTACGTTTACGCATAATACGTTTCATCAGTTAGTTAAAGCACCTCAGACAATGAAGCCCTCACTACCAAGTATAAACGAATAATTTTATACCATACTGTATATCTGTCACGGTTCCTTCTCTGTTGTTCTATCTTCGTCTGTTAAGCTTAGCTCAGAGGCGTTAACAGCGCAGCTGGCGAGGATATTATATATGCTGTCACGGTTCCTTCTTTATAATTCGTTCTCTATGATCGCCTGTTAAGTTCAACTCACGGACGTTAACAGCGCAGCTGATGATCGAATCTCAACGCAGTTGACCGCGCAAGATAATTATGAGCATTACAGAGAAACACGGGGCCAGTTTTCATTGGTGGTAATTACTATTCTCAACTTGTTTGGTAGGTGGGATATCACTCACGATTCTCAAGTCAGATGATAAACTTGTTCAGTTTAGGGGATCACTGGTGTGGTAAATCAAATGCTCTTTGCTGGCGAGAAGGTACATTGACCTAGTTTATCAAGGAATGGAGTTTTAAATATGCACTCCGCCTCCTGATTCATGCCGAAGGAAGAGGAAATTAACCACCAAGCACGAAGAAGAGCACTACAGAGATCTTTTTTTTTTGAGTTGACAGAGATCTATAATTGACTAAACACACTCCAGCTCAAAGACTACCAATCCTGGAAAAAGGTTAAATGTTGCCGCACCCGCAACTGGCTGCCTCATATTCCCATTAACATGTGCGCACATGCCTACACCCTTATTAGAGGCTAGAGATGAATTCGTTTGGAACTTTCATTTTTTTCTTTTATCAAATTTTGCAGGGCGACAAAAAACACGGGGCTAATTGAATGGTTCTGTTAGAATCTATTGCCCTTTGTGAGGAATTTGCTCTCCCGGATTTGAGTCAATGCTTTAGCACGGGAGCTTCTATGTACGACTAATTATTCTAATGATTCAGTAGCAATAGATAATTCATCAATATTAATTAAATGCTTGTGATGAATTCAAGTAGCTATTATATGTTTTAGCGCAAATATCGAGTAGCTACTAGAATTTCGCGCACCGTTGCAGCACTTCTCTTGTTTCTTTTCTTTTTGTGCCTATCGAGTAGCTTAACAGCCGTTGTAACACAAAGCTTAATGGATGATGATAGCTCAGAAATATATTATTCGGAATCCACGGAGTACTACTTGGTATCTTACTCGTCGTCGTATAAATATCAGAGTATGGTAGTCATGGTATTTCAAAAGAAAAAAAGGTCTTTCAAAAGAGAGTACTGTAGTCATAATAATCGGTTTCAGTTTTCGCTCACCAAGTACTAGCAAAATCAGTTGCTCATGGCCTCCCTGCCTCTCTTGTGCTTTCAGTTTTCGCTCTAATGGCGGATACACCAAGCTGTGAGCACGGGAAAGAAGATTGCTTCACCATGAAAGAGCACCGAGATGGCAGAGTTCTTTGCGCCCGTTTTTCTCTCCTTCACGCCATTTCTCTTGCACGGAAGGTGACCAGAAGCATCGCTCTTCTCAGCGTGTGTCTTCACCAAAGTTGCGGCGGACAATTTGTTCGCCAAACTTTCAGCGAGAAATTCTACTGCGACGCTCAAAGAACACGCCGAATTTTCTGTGGCGCGCTTAGGTTTGGCAACGAAACAAACGGTAACTGGTGTGGCGGACCGAACTTGCGGCGTGGCAAGTTACGGTAACCAACCAAACAGGCCCGGCCCATTCCCAACGTCCGACAGGAGGAGACTGACTCCGTTCAGCCCATTCGGCGCGCCCAGAGCTGAGAGCTCATCTCCACCGAGGCGGCGGCGGCAACGGCAACGGCGGCGCACTTTTGGGGAAGACGCCGGCGAGCTGCTCAAACCCCGAGCCCTAGAGGGGAGGGTGTTTCCGCGGCACTGGTTGGGTTCAGGACCCCCGCCGTGGCAGGATTCAGGTCGAGGGAGTCGGCGGCGGCGGCCTCCGAGATGCCGTCCTTCTCTGGCGGGGCTTCCCCGCAGAAGCAGCAGCACAACGCGCGGTGCCAACTCTTATCACGTCGTCACTGTTTCGTTTTGGATTGCTTGTTTCGTTGGCCTGGGTATTGAGCCTTTGGTTTTATCGGGGCTTGAGCAGGTGGAGGCAGCTGATTCGGCAGCAGCGAAAGTCACTTCCCATCGCGTCAGGTTTGCCTGCTGAGCGTTAGAAGCATGTATACTGTTAATTTTTTCAGGGTAAGCTCGGGGAGCTCAAATTTTTTGTTATTGGTTCAGTGGAGAAGAGGCTTGTTGACGAGGTGAGGAAGAATGGCACATTGATCATCGTCGGCGAGACAGGGAGCGGCAAAACTACTCGTAGGTTTATTGCTGCATTTTTTTTTTTTTTTTTTGTAGTTGCAGTTGTTAGCCCGGCTTTCCTATGCTTTACCCCCACCCTGCTCTGTTAGCATCAGTAAGCTTACATTGGGGATTTGAGAACATTTGGTTTCAGTCTGACTCTCTAGTACAGATCTAAACAAAAGGGCCATTGTAGAAGCAAAATGGGGTCTTTCCCATACTATACAATAGTGTTCTGCCGGTGGTTTCCCCTCTCTTTTTTTAGGTAAAAACTGATATTAGTTGTATGATTTTTTTTATAAAGTTCTAAAACATTATTTTAGTTGGTTTCTCTGCATCAATATATCTTTCATATGTTGCTGTAGTGGCATACCACACTACTATCGTATTTTTCCTGCCCACTCTTTTTTTATAGTTTGATTATTTGAGGAAACATTATTTTTCTTTTTATTTGTTTTTCTCATGCAGAGCTACCACAATTTTTGTATGATGCTGGGTTTTGTAAGGACGATAAAGTCATTGGCATCACCCAGCCTCGAAGAGTTGCGGCTGTTACAGTAGCGAAGCGTGTAGCGGAGGAATGCAATGATCAGCTGGGCAGAAAGGTTGGATACTCAATTAGATTTGATGATTCCACATCCAATGCAACTAGGATTAAGTACATGACTGATGGTTTGCTTCTGAGGTAATGCTGTATTTTCTTTTTTATAACTTAGTGGTTTATTGCAGGATGTACATTAGTCTTTTGATCCTCTAGATGTGCTAATTGCGTTTTGAAATTTGTGGATGTACATTAGTCTTTTGATCCTCTAGATGTGCTAATTGCGTTTTGAAATTTGTGGATAGTAAAATGTTTTTGTGTCTTACTTGTGTATATTCCTGTAAACAGCTGTTTCTTCTTTTCTCATCCCCTGGGAATGGATAATCTAAGTTCTGTTTCCAGCACGATGAGTATGTTGGAAGTTGTTCAAACGATTGAGTTGAATGTTGGACGTTGTTCAAATGATTGAGTTGAACTACTGCAGATCTCTTTTTATTATGCACATTTCCATAGATGTTATTGTTTTAGTAAGTGAAGAGCTAAAGGTATTGATAGCCAATCCATGTTCTTTCTTATAACATTGATATTGTGGGTCTCCTGTCATTTCTCCCTAGGCTTTCAAGCATATCTTCTATTTGTAGCACTATCCTTCTATGTGCGGAAGTTGTGTGGCATGGGTGAATCTATATTTACTGTGCTATCTTATATAAAAAAATTTGTTTACTAATCAAAACATTACTTTGGATTTCCAGGGAAGCACTTTTAGATCCACTTCTGTCTAAATATAGTGTTATAGTTGTTGACGAAGCCCATGAAAGAACTGTTCATACTGATGTCTTACTGGGTTTGTTGAAAAAAGTGCAACATTCCCGAGCTATTCATGCCAACAAGAATGGAAAGACTTTGCCCGAAGTACATGGGAATTTTCAAATTTCTACTCTTAAGGCGTGCCAAGGAATAAGATGCTCTCCTCTAAAGCTGATAATTATGTCTGCTAGTTTGGATGCCAAGTGTTTTTCTGATTATTTTGGTGGTGCTAAAGCTGTACATATTCAAGGGCGACAATATCCCGTCGACGTGCTCTATACTTATCAACCTGAGTCGGATTATCTTGATGCTGCACTAGTTACTATCTTTCAGGTTAGCATCACCCTTATTGAAAAAAAAAGTTGGTTTAGGAACTAAGAAATGAAATCAAAATCTACATAATAGGATTTCACATTTCAGAAAGAAATAGTTGCTTTGAAAAGCATGATAACTTGATAGGTGACTATGTAATCTTGTTGAGGACTTATACTGTCTAATTTGCAGAACCTGTTATTCCAGCTATGGCTTGATGCAGCCTGCTCTTTCTGTTTTAATGTTTGATTTGTTAGATCCATTTGGAGGAAGGGCCTGGAGACATTCTCGCATTTCTAACCGGCCAAGAGGAGATTGAATCACTAGAGAGACTTATTCATGAGCGTGCTCGTTTACTTCCTCCAGAGAGCACTAAGATATGGACTACACCTATCTATTCATCCCTCCCATCTGAGCAGCAAATGAATGCTTTTAAGCCAGCAACAGCTGGAACCCGCAAGGTAAACATCAGTTAGATACTGCTGGTACAAGTATGCCTTAGTTCAACTGTGTCCATCTCAAAAACATCCGTCACACCTTCATTTCTCTTTTTGCTTATCTGGGATAAGTCATATTTTATGAAGGAATATGTTGGCATAATTTTTTTTATCCATTCATTTATTATGGTTTGTTTCCCCAGTTGATGAATACTTTGCTATCTTGTTTTCTGTGCCTTTAGGAAATTGAGTTTTGTCATCTTCTACATTCATTAGTTGCCATCCAGATATTGAAATAATTGTGCCGCTCTATAAGGAAGCAAACGAATTAGTAATGTCCTTATATACATATTTCTTCCATGTTCTAAAAAGTATACATCTCGTTCTTGATACTACCTACAACTTGGTCATTGTTGACAGACTGTCTGAAAATAACAAAACTTTGCTCATCGTTCCAAAGATGTTAAAAAATTTATGTAAACTTCTTTAATGTAAACATGTTACAATGCTAGCTACACCTACTTTGTGTTAATTGATACCACTTTTGGACTAGAACTAGATTGATCTTACATTTATTGGTCGCTTGGCTAACATTGTTGTAACTCTGCCAACCCCTAAAAGAAACTCGAGCGCGTGTTAAGGTTGATATGTCCTAGATAAGAGCTCTAGGCTATTTAGTGCATTTGGGAAGAATTACTTTTAATAAAGACAAACCTTCTACTACATGTCCTATTGTTCTGACATGAAGATTCCACCTTCTCTAAGGTTCATTTAGGATGTGTTACCTTTCTAGTCATTTTTGGTCACACTCTTGAAAGTCATCACCAGTCCGATAAGCAAAGACTGAATATTGATTTGTATCTGCTAGGTTGTTTTAGCTACAAATATTGCAGAAACTTCGGTGACAATACCTGGTATCAAATATGTTATTGATCCTGGAATGGTCAAAGCTCGTGCTTACAATCCTGTGACTGGAATGGAGTCACTAATCGTCATCCCAGTCTCTAAAGCGCAGGCTCTTCAAAGGAGGTAAATTCTATCATTTTTGTGCAACATTTCTTATCCGGTGTATTTGATAGCGAAGAGAGATCATGTCGTTTATATGTTCTTTTGTTCTGGTTGTAGTTCTTTTGAACTTTTACTTAAAGAAGGGATTTATCTGTATGCCAGCTTGTCGCAACATTTAACTTTTCTATTGCTGCAAAGAGTAATGAATTTCCGTGCAATGATCAACTCCTTTTACATCTTATTGCATATATCACTTCCATTAATTAAGACTTATGGGTTGTGAAACATTCAACCAAATCATCACTTCAGCATTTAGTTTTGTGTGCCTTTTCTGACCCCACCCTTCTACATTCAGTGGTCGTGCTGGACGGGAGGGGCCAGGGAAGTGCTTCCGATTGTACCAAGAAAGCGAGTTTGATAAGTTGGAGGATTCTACTGAGCCTGAGATCAAACGGTGTAACCTCTCAAATGTTGTACTACAACTCAAGGCTCTCGGAATTGATGATATTATAGGTTTTGATTTTATGGAGAAACCGTCAAGGTAAATATTCTTTTATCTCTGTTTTTACATGCTCAGGAGTTAGGATAATTTCTTTAGTTGATTTGTGCTATTGTGCTTTAATTATTAAACAATAAGTCTAAGGTGCTGCCTGCTGGACAATTACTGTCGCGCAAGAGGGTATCAGTGACATAAGATGCATTTTATGTTACCATATTTGCTATATTTTGATGAAGTACTACAGCTTTACAACCTGGATCTGTACCTTATGATTTGCTCTTCTGGAAACACCTTACTCAAATTCCCCGAACTGAAGTTTTTCTATAAGTTTTTCAAGTAATATACAATATAAGTGATATAGCTATTTATTTATTTCAACACTGAGTTTTTGCTAATTGGTGCCCAACCTATTACAGGACTGCTATTTTGAAATCATTGGAGCAGTTAATCTTACTAGGGGCACTGACTGATGATTATAAGTTATCAGATCCAGTTGGTCGTCAGATGGCTAGGCTGCCTTTGGATCCAATGTACTCCAAAGCATTAATAGTGTCAAGCGAATTCAAGTGCTTAGAAGAAATGTTGATCGTTGTATCTATGCTTTCGGTGGAATCAATTTTCTTCTCCCCACGCGAGAAGTTAGAAGAGGTATTTATTTGAATAGCACTTTAGGGCTTGGATTTGCTCTGCCAATTGGTATAATTTTGTAGTTTTGAGGCATTTGTGTTGCTCACTGCTATGAGTGCAATAATGAACCCTTTTACTTTTGTTATTGTTTAGGCAAGAGCTGCTAGGAAGGGTTTTGAAAGCTTGGAAGGAGACCATATAACCTTGGTGAATGTCTATAGAGCTGCTGCAGAATGCTTGGAGAAGAGCAAAAATGCGAATGCCAAAGAGAAAACAATGGAAAAGGCTTTGAACAGATGGTGCAGGGAAAACTTTATTAATTATCGCTCTCTAAGACATGCTCGTGATGTTCACAGGTTCGTATCTTAGCCATCTGTTTCACAGTATCTATACAGAAACACTGATATTGGTGGGTGTGTGGGATTAGAAAATTGTTATTCTTAGCTAAATCACTATTTTCCTCAATTTGCAAGCATTGCAAACTGAGAAGATACTTCAGTACCAGTCTTGATGGATGGCTTAAGCCATACAGTTTCAGTACCAGTTTGACTTGAGAAGATACTTCACATAAATGAACGCCTTTAGAATTAAACCCAATGCACATTTTATTTTATTTTATTTTAAAAAATAAAATGTATCCTCTCCGTTTTTGGATTTCAGATCATGCAGTGTCACAGCGTATTGACATTAGCACTTTTTCTGTTTCTTGCAGTCAAATTCAGGTACATGTCCAACAAATGGGACTCAACCTTTCATCATGTGGCGATGACATGGTTCTGTTTAGGAGATGCCTTACGGCTGCTTTCTTCTTGAACGCAGCAATGCGACAGCCAGATGGGTCATACAGGTAGATGGGTCATACATGCTCATAGTTTCAGTCCAAATGTGTCACTGTTACCCCTCCTTTTGTGCATCACGATCCAAAGATGGCCACCATTAGCTAATGGTGACTTTGATCATACAGGCTAAAGTGACAAATGCATCATATTTTGTGGTCCTCAGTACATATTCATATAGGAAATGTGACACTACTTAGGTTAGACCAAGTCTTACAGTGTCGTCTGTTCTTTGACACTTCGCAGGGCTCTTGCGACCTGCCAGAGCGTGCAGATCCACCCTTCATCTGTGTTATTCAGAACTAAGCCGGACTGTGTCATATTCAATGAGTTGGTTCGGACGACTCAAAAGTATGTCAAGAATCTGACCCGGATTGATCCCTTATGGTTGGCAGAGCTTGCCCCGCAGTACTATGCTACTGAGGAGTGAGGACTAATTTTTATCCATTGACATAGTTCCTTGTAATCTTGTAGTACAAGAATATTTATATGTATGATTTTAGTTATGTTAGAATGCCGTTTCATTGCTGAGGAATCGCATCCGAGCATGATATATATCTGTTATAACATGATTCTACTACAATCCATGATTTTTCGACTCATTCTTTTTTCCTTTTTCTTTTTGGTCTTGGTGTTTTGTTTTTTTTTGGCTGACTTACAGTTAGGAGTTGGGACAGACAAGTGACTAGTGACTGCACGCGTGCCACGGTCGGCACCTTCAACCTCAAGCGGAACGAGCAGTGTACCCTCTCGTTCATCAACATGGTGCACTTCTACGCGCAACCGCTTCCCCCGTTCACACTGACGCTGCTTGACGCGCTCTGGTAACAAGCGGGGGCATCGTGGCGGACCCAAAAAAAAAAAAAAAAAAGAGAACCTACCGCAACAGAAATCTCATATGTGGCACATTCCATATCTGCAACATCCAACTTCGGGCAGGCAAGATGCAATCTTAGAAAACGATGTGACACATCAAACGTTCTCTGTTTTTTCGTGTAAGAACCAATGACAATGGAGCAGAACCCACGAGAGGACAAGGAACTAGAGGCCGCCGGAATGCCTAGTTGTACACCATGTACTTGGGGGTCGCGCTAAACTTCTGGTACCCCTTGACGACCTTGTTCACCGCGTCGAGGAAATCCTTCTCCGTGACGGTCTTCCTGCGCGCACGGATGGCGTACATCCCTGCTTCGGTGCACACGCTCCTTATCTCAGCACCTGTCGCGATGGACATAAATCGATCAGTACGAACGAGCCAAACGAAGTGTCTGTCTGATGAATGAGCATGACCGACCGCATGATGCACAAACCAGTACTAGCATAGTGAAAACTCAAGCAAAGACACTTACCGGTGCAGTTCGGGCAGAGGCGAGCCAGCAGCTCAAACCGGATACCCCGCTCGCAGTTCATGGCGCGAGTGTGGATCCTGAAGATCTGCGCGCGGCCCTCGAGGTCCGGCAACCCGAACTCAACTTTCCGATCGAGACGGCCCGGGCGCAGCAGCGCGGGGTCCAGCGTGTCCGGCCTGTTGGTGGCCATGAGCACCTTGACGTTTCCCCTCGCGTCGAACCCGTCCAGCTGGTTCACGATCTCGAGCATGGTGCGCTGGACCTCGTTGTCGCCGCCGGCGCCGTCGTCGAACCGGGCGCCGCCAATGGCGTCGACCTCGTCGAAGAAGACGACGCACGCCTTCTTCGACCGGGCCAGCTGGAAGATCTCGCGGACCATGCGGGCGCCCTCGCCGACGTACTTCTGGACCAGCTCGCTTCCGATCACGCGGATGAAACAGGCGTCCGTGCGGTTGGCGACTGCTCGGGCCAGGAGCGTTTTCCCTGTGCCCGGAGGGCCGTAGCAGAGCACGCCCTTGGGAGGGTCGATGCCGAGCTTGACGAATTTTTCTGGGTGGAGCAGCGGGAGCTCGACGACCTCACGCATCTTCTCGATCTGGTCCTTGCAGCCGCCGACGTCGTTGTATGTCACGTCTGGTTTTTCTTCGACCGTCATCATGGTGACAGTGGGGTCGATCTTTGGTGGCAGCGGAATCTGAATTTGGTACTTGGTTCGATCAACTCTGCAATAACAATCACAGCTCATTATAATCAAACATGGTCGACGCCATCGCTACTTCAACAGTTGAAACCAATGCCACCGTCAAGAAGTATAATCAACTGCAAGTGAAATCTGGAAATACAAAAGAGAGAGAAGGTGACATACCCAATTCGCATGCCTTCCTCAATGTCAGTCGGAGAAACCTTGTCCCCCAAACCGACCACAAACTACATGCGAAAAGAAATATCATAAACAATCAGGACTGAATCTCACGCAATATCTGATCAACTTAGACAGTAGAAGCATATCACATACCTTTGCCATGTGAGGTATATGTGTGACATATTTGGCGTCTTCAGTATTAGGACTGATGATTTTTGTGCATCTTGCAACCTTCATACGAATACAAACTGATTGTTAGCACAGCAATGGAAAAGCCATAAGAGCAGGCACGACGTTGTACCATGCATCCATTCGAATGCAAAAAACAGAATGATTAGGTGACCAGCAGAGCAGTTTACCTGCAATGGTTGCTCTTCCTGCATCATTTTCATGTCTGCTACAAGATCCCATTGGCTTGGTGGAGCCAACCCTGTGTCAGACTCCTTGATCCCTGCAATAAATAGAAAACTTAGGATCAGGTAAGTTTGACACGCCAAAAACATAACTGCAATTGCTGGTACAATTGCCAATTTATACATTTGCTCAGAATCGGGACAGAAGTTTTGCGAATGAACTGAAAACACAAGCAACAGACCTATGACTACAACAGTGATAAAAGAATTATCTTAATGTCAACGTACCGCAAAGGTCATTGATCTTCTTTGCCATCTCTTTCACCTCCTTCTCGGCCTTCTTGATGCTGGTCGAGTACGGCCCGAGACCCTATAACACAATACAGGACATCGGTAGAAAAATTTAAAATCAGAAGACGGTCGGTCAAATCGTCGCATCGAAATCGAACCAAAAATGCATGGCACGTCAAACCAAATCTCTTGAGTCAAAAATAAGCAAAGCCAGCAGAGAAATCAATCCCCACATCAATTACCCAAATGTCGCATTGTATATGTACTCGAAAAACAAACGTATCAGGGCAAGTGGCTATACTACGTTACCCAACCGAGTGTGTTTTTATGAATCGAATGCCCTAGATCTAGGACCGAAACAATAAACGAGATCGGGAAATTGGATCGAGAAGAGGAAAACTCACGTAGGTCTTGAGGACGGCAATGTCGTCTTCGTCGAGCGGCCGAGGGTTCTTCTCGTTCATCTCGTTGTATTCCGGCTCCGGCGACATGGTGTCGCTGCCTTTTTTCTTGCGACGGGGGAAAGGAAACGACTGCGGGCGGTGCACACGAGTGTTTGCTGACGTCAGTCGTAGGCGGCTTGTTCATTTGGAGATCGCGCGGGGATTCCGAGCCGTTATATTAGGAGCCCTTGTTTCCCTTGTTGCCGACTCGGTCTGCCACGTCTGATCGACGCTCGGGCGTTTTCCGATCTACTCACAGTTGGGCTCGTCCGTATGCATTACGCCGCTCTGAAGCTTGGAGTCGGTGTCGGTGTCCTGAATGAGGCAAACATGGTGCCAGTCTACCTGAGATGTTTCCCCAATGTGCAAACACTCCATGTCATGTGTGACGAAGTTGATGATGATGCGCCCAGTGTGAAGCCCGATTTCAGAATGTGGCAGGAGGACGCTGGCCACATCCGCTGTCTGCTGTCAACCATGGAAGCGGTTGTTCCGAAGAACTTCCGAGGGGGTGAGGTTGAGTTCGAGTTCTTCATATGTGTATGTGTGTGTGTGTGTGTGTGTGTGTGTTTTGGCGAAGGCGAGTTCTTCATGTTTCTATGGGAGGCAGCCAAGGTGCTTAAGAAGGCGGTGATTATTTTAGCCTATGGTCATGAAGAAACTAGTAAGGCGGTGGTCGATCGCCAAATTGAAATCAGTCCGGGAAAACCGATCGAGCAGGCCGTAAGACAGGGATCAAGGTGCAAACTGGAAGCACCAGATGGAGCTTCCACACTGCATGCATCGGATCTCTTTGTTAGTGATCCCTTTTATTTCTGAAGAAGTGTCCGGTTCTCTGAACCAGGAAGGAGCCTCTCAGTCTCATGTATCTATGTTCATGGTGCGAACTGGAGGCACCAAGCGGATCGTAGTTTCGACACGCATGTGATTTTTTTTTTTTTTACTGATCCTTTTCATCTCTCTTATAATAGTCCGCTTTATCCTTTTTGCGGCGTCTTTGCCTTCCTTCACCACAACATGATCAGTATTATTTCATCAATTTTATGACGCAACAAATTGCTCAGCTCATGAGTGTTGCAGTCAAAATAAGCCACGTCCGCTGACGATATTACGAGAGAATCGGAATTTTACACGCCCGAAATGTGACTTCACCGAAATACCATTCCTAAGACGAAATTGGCAAATTTCCTCATGTAAACTTTATCTCAGCATTACTTTGACATGGCGCGCTGTTTTAGCTTAGCTCATTTAGCTAGCTTTTTTTTTTTTTTGAAACCTCATTTAGCTAGCTTGGCTTGTCTACAGACCAAGCGATGTGCATGTTATGTTTTTTTTTTTTTGAGAAAGCGATGTGCTTTTTTTTTTTTTGGAGATCAATGTGCATGTTGGTGTGTCGGCTCTCACGTTTCGACTGCTGAGTACTGGCTGGGCCGCGCCCGCCCCAAAGCCCAAAGGGCCGAAGCTGACTGAGCTCGAGGACGCTGCGTCCGGCCGACGAGAAGACATTGCAAGTTTGCAACTGTCGGCATCGTCATCATGGATCAATAAGTCACTGAGATACTTCGATGGGGGCCAACAAATAATTGTGGCTCTTCAAATTTTACCAGAGGAGCTTATAGTATGCCTTTTTCAATCCGTCAGCTTACTTTTTTTTTTTCTTGATCACGTTGTAGTGTGCTTCATACAGATTTTGTAGGGTGAAGCAAAAGCACCTCGGCGACTCGGTCTTTCGCTTGCACGCACGTGACGCACCTCCTCAGGCAATTGGATTGCGTAGCAGCACTAGCAGCCGCTGATCTGCAAGGAATCTGTCTGCACTGCTGTTCCACGCTTCCGCTGGTGGTAAAGCAGTAACGGACCCGCGCGACGCGAGCGACGTTGGCAGTATACGCGCGACCTCGATCGCCAACCGAGCCCGTAATCGTCACCTCGAGACCTCAACGCAAACCGCCGAACGGACGTCGTCACCCCGGCTGACCCGGCAGCACACTTGGCTGGCTGACTCACTCGCCCCGCGCCCGCCCTCGAAACCGCGGAAAAGCTCGCGTCATCGTCCCGGGGGATGGGCTCCTCCTCTCCGGCGTGGTCGCGACCACACGCGGCGCTCGTGCAGTCGTGCTCGGCCTCGCCCTCGTCACGTCGCGCGTCGGCCCCGGAGGACCAGCAGGTGACGAGGTTGGAGGGTGTCTGGTGCATGCGGCCCCGCCCGAGATGCCGCGCAAAAGCCAAGCCAAGGCCCCGGCACTACCCCGCGGTGTCCGCATCGTGGCGCGCCGTGCGCGTGCCTCCCGCAGCTCCCATGCCTCGGTGCCCGCCTTTCTTTCCTCCCCTGCGCTCCTTTCCATTCTGCCTCCCCTGCCCGGCCGTCTCTCACTGCAGTCCCGATCCCGAGGGTCTGCCCGTCCCGTTTCTTTACCCGCGATAAAGCGGGCCAGTGTTTCTTTCCCGCGCACGATGACGGCAACGCGGGCGATGCTGGCTGGCAGCACCCGGGTCGTCCGGAGGATGACGCGCGCCACCACCAGGGCTCGTCAACAATCATCACATGTCTTATGCACGCTCGCTTAGAGCGTCTACAAAGGTAGAGGCAGCATTAACTCTTCACGTCATTTAAGCAGTAACATAAGAATTCATATCAACTTTAAAGTAAAGACTGGCCCCGCATGTCAGTGTCTCAAATAAATATTAGAGTCTGCCTCTTGAAGAAGAGCTAGCAGGCCTCTCTCTCTTTTTCTCTAATAAACAATTTTAAAAGTTAGCTAAGAAGCAACTATTAGAGACGCTCTTACGCCTCGCCTCCGTGGATTCACTGTGGAGTCGTACTAGTGGTATGGGGCGGTGTACCGCAGCTACCGCTACTGCTAGCTAGCGCTGCCGGAGTAGCGCGCGGTAGGTCTCTCAAAGTTCCAGGCGTGTTGTGTGACTTGGGACTCTTACAGTGACTGTCAGTGCGCGGCGGGCGGGCCTTCCGTGAACGCCATGCTCGTTTGGTCGCTGCGTGCGACGACGTGGTGCGCGTCAATTTTGCTAGTACTAGTGTGGACGCGTGAACTTTCGTTCCCCTTCGGCTCGGCCGTCGATTTCCAGGCTTCTCGCGACTCTGTTTTGACAGCCCTTGCAGTGCGGACAAGATGATTTCATCGGAGTACTAATCAGAAAACATGGGCCAGTGGGGGAAAAGAACGGCCGGTCGAGTTCTCATGCTTTACCCAAGACACATGATCAGGAGCTCTAACTTTGATGTCATCGCTATAACGCGCACCCAAGGCCGATTGCGGCGCCCCCTCCCAGAACGGGCGTCACATTTGTTTTAGATAATGGTACAAGAGTCCCCGCCTCTACACTCTTGAAAAAAGAACGGACGTCACATAACAACAGCAGTTGATCCACGCCGCACGAGCTCCTCCGCAATAACCCGAATTTAGAAGTGCCGATCCGCTGCTAATTTGGCACGACGAAGGACGGACGCGCATGCAACAATTTCCCGGCAGCACGTACGAGCGCCACCACGACGCGGGAACGCCGTGATTGGCCGTGCGCGCCGTGGGAGTCGCGACTCGCGACAGTGGTGGTGACGACTGGCTGCGGCCCGTGCCGAAGACTTACGTCCCGAGTCCCGACTTTTCAATGGTCTCGGCACGGCACGCGTTCCCTCCCCACCGAACATTTGCGACGAAACCACGGAGGAGCGTTTCCTCATTCCGTTGGTCACGGTTGACGTACCGCGCGGCCTGGCTTGACCAAAAAGCCACTCCCCTACCACCGGAAAAAGGGTCGTAAACTTCTGTGAGGGAGCGGGGAACCAAACCACACGCCGAGTGTATTTTCTACTAGGCTACACGCGCTGACGCGCCGGATTTACTACTACACGACACGACAGTGGATTTTCTTGCGATGACGATGATCACGTACATTGGTCGACAGTTAAACAAAGACCACAGCAACAGTACTACTGAGACATTTGCAACTCTACATATATAATTGAGATCGGAGCCAAATCTGATATGATCTCGTGGCGCTGCCAGCACCACGCGTGCATCTCAATCCTCAAAGCTTTGATCATGTGCGGAGCAGGAGGCGTCTCGCTACAAAAAAGCTCTGTGGCGAATCCAATCATAGTACTAGTGTATCGGATTAACACCTAATCGAACCACGAGTAGATGCTTCATGCTCCCAAAAGGCCTGGTCTTTCGGGAAAAAAAAGTTCCAAAAGGCTAGTATCAAGCTCATAACGGGGAGGAAAATAGGAAAAGCAAATGGAGTATGAGGGCAGGCTACAAAAATTCACTAGTACTTTCGATTGAATGACGATTTTTTTCCCCGGTGCATCGGAAACTGGAGCTCGAACTTTTCGTTTTGCAACCGGGTCTAAAACGGACGATGCTGCATACACGGGTGTTTTTATCGCTGTGCATCCATCGGTCCAGGTACGTCCTGTGCGGTGCCTGCCTTCAAGGTCCACGACGAAGACGTGGCGGCACGCACGAACGGAGGTGAAATCACCGATCGAACGTACACTGTCCCCGTTCCAGGACAAGAGCATTATTTGCCACGGCCAGCGCAGCGCTGCCGGTCTGGTTTCCTGGCTGGTACCATCACACAATTCCACAACCCGTCCCGTTTCTGGACCAGAAAATGAATGCACCACCACGCCGTTGATCACCAGCAAAAGTGCAAAACCCGTGCCTGGTGCCACTCCTCATTCACCTCGTTCGTGAAACGCGACCGATCTCACACCGGAAGGCGGAAGCTTGTATGTAGTCAGGTGAAACGCGGCCGTCGGATGAGCTCGTCGTCGTCGTCACCCTGGCCGTGGCAAGCAAGTTCCCGTTTCCTGCAGGCGCGCGTGCCGCGGCGACCTCCCTCGCCTTTCTGCCAGTTGGATGCTTCTAGGATCCCGCCGCATCAGAACTTTTAAACAACAGCGCCCGGGGCCGGGGGACGAGTCAAACAAACTCGGCGACCCGGGACCTCGTCTCGTTCCACTGCGCCCCAAACCAACTACTACTAGTTGACAAAGTCCGGCTCTCCTCCGGATCCTCTGCGCCGGAAAATGCTTTACCACGTGACAGTCTTGCACATGTGACCTGCGCAGAGGATCCCGCTGCCGCGGCCGCACCTAGCCGCCTCGCGCCTCGCCGCGCCCCCTTCAAATACGGAGGCCGTTCGCAAACTTCCAGCTCCAGCTCGCTTCTTTCGTTCTCCTCCTCCTCCCCACCCAGTCTCGTGAAACGCGTGTTCCGTGAAGCGGCGACCGATCTCCAGCCATGTCTTCGCCTTCGACGACGTCGTCCCCGCCGGCGGGCGTGCAGGTGTTCCCGACGGGCGGGACGACGGGCGGCGGGCAGCAGCAGCTGGCCATCAGCAACGGGGTGCTCCTGGCGGCGGTGATCTTCCTCTTCATGGTCGTCGTCTTCGTCTTCCTGCTCTACCTCTACGCCAAGCGCTACCTCGGCGCGAACCCGCTGCTGGCGCCGGGCACGCCGTCCTCGCGGTTCGTCTTCATCGACGCGTCCCCGATAGCCAGCCGGGGCCTCCCCGCCGCCGTCCTCCGCGCGCTCCCCGTCACCGTCTACACCAAGGGCGGATCCTCCTCGCCGAAAGGCGAGGCGCTGGAGTGCGCGGTGTGCCTGTCCGAGGTGGCCGACGGCGAGAAGGTGCGCGCGCTGCCCAAGTGCGGCCACGGGTTCCACGTCGAGTGCATCGACATGTGGTTCCACTCCCACGACACCTGCCCGCTCTGCCGCGCCCCCGTCGGCGCCGCCGCCGACGAGGGCCTGCCGCGCGTGCCGAGGGAGGAGCCGGCCATCGAGTTCCCCATGTTCCCAACCAACGTCCTCTTCTGGGGGACGCTCGACGAGGTCTCCAACGCCGGCGTCGCCGCGCCGCCGCCTCCGCCGCCGCCGCCCATCGTCGCCGCCGCGTCCTCCAGCTCCTCGGCCTCCGGCCGCCGGAAGGAGAACCTGGTCATCGACATCCCGTCCCGCCCCGTGGCCGTGAACTCGCCCGTGACTTCCTCCTCCCCGACGACGCCGCTGCCGGCGAGCAGGATGGCCGACGACATGCGGTCCCCGGTGTCGGCCCGTCTCCGGTCGCTGCGCCGCTTGCTGAGCCGAGGCAAGCAGGCCGTCGTCGGCACGTCCTACAGCCCGCGCGCCTCAACCGGCGGCGACATCGAGCAGGGGATCGCCGGAGCAGAGGCCGCGCGCCCACCCAAGACGCCCAAGACGCCGCCGTCGACCAACTGATTCACACCGTCACAGCTCCGGGTCGCATTTGGCTCGCCTCGCCGATCACCGGAGCGCAAAACATGTGTTCATTCTTTCTTCCCCTTTTCTTTTCTTTTCTTTTTCATTTTTAAAAAATGGAATTTTGGCAGAAAAAAAAGTCTGATGTAAAGTGTAAACAGAGGAAGACATTGATGTTGATTGATTCATGATTTTCGGTGGGTTAATCGTAAATGAACCGAATTCGTTCGTTGTTGACGAAACTGTTCTTAAACCTTTGACTTCCTTGGCTTCCTGGGAGCTGCATCTGCATGTGTTCCAGTTGAACACTTCTCCTCTTCAGCAAGTCGTTTTTTTTATTTTATCTTGACACGGTGTAAAAGATCATTCACTGCTGTCACTGACTCCACTATCCCGAGGATTAGAATAGAATATACTAGGGGTGCGTTTGGATCATTTTAAAGGGTGCTGTAGCAGTCACATCAAAGATGCCGGTAGTATTTATGTGTACTAAACAAAGTCAAATTACAAAACTAAGTTCAGGACCCCCATCTATTTCGCGAGACGAACGTAATGAGGGTAATTAAGCGGCGATTAGACGATGGTTACTGTAGCATCACTGTGTCAAAACATTGATTAATTAGGCTCGTTAGATTCGTCTCGAAAAATAACGCCCGTCTGCAGAAAGATTTTGTAATTAAATTTTATTTAGTACCCCTAAATAGTAAAATTCTTTTTACTTTAGAGGGGTATAAACTTTAGAGGGGACTTTAGAAGGGGAACCGAACGGGGCCTAGTAGCACGAGAAGTAGTAGAAATCATCCAGTGGCAGTAGGAAGCTCAAAAAGGTCATCATTCTTTAGCAAGAAGTTCAACATCCCCAGGATTAGGATACTAGTAGAAATGATCCAATTGCAGAAAAAGACTCAAAAAGATCAGTTTTTTCCCCCGAGGACACTACTAAAAAAGATCATCATTCTTAAGCAAGAAGGTACCAAATGCAATTGTGCCCAACAAAGGACTAGCAAAAGCAATTCAACTGTAGCTGACCAGAGTTTGAAGGGTGCAGGAGACAGTCTCTCCACTTTTTAGGCAAAGAGTTCGTTCGTGCTGACGAGAACCTGTCCCTTGTAGGCCCCCCATCTTGTCGTCAGTTGCTTGTCAAGCAGCATCACCTGACATCTCGTCGCAGGATTCGGAACTTCACTTGCTTGAAGCACCACCCCATCGATCGATCGATCACTTGTTAACAGTTATTAACCTCCACGAAATTGGTTGGTTGATCGGTCCGAGAGACCTCACGAGCAGAGTAGAGTAGGGCTTGAAAAACCTTGGTGAAGTTTCCTTCCGTGAAGCGACCGCTCTTCGTCGCTTGCTGATCAAACACGGCGGCGCGCTCAGCCGTTTCCCCCATGTTGAAGCTGAACGCGACGCGAAACTCTGTGCTGACCCCCGTTAGTTAATCCAACCACACCAATTGACTCGTACTTTTCGTTTCTTTCGTGTGTGTAGTCGCCTGCCCGTCAAGTCAACCACACATGTGTGATATATTACATCAACAAAACATCATCGTTTAGGCATAGAACCGTGCCATTAGGCCGTGCGGGGCAATCGGTCGCACGATCAGGCCGGGCGGCGTCGCTGTTTATTGGATGCAGGCCGCCATGCGCGGTCTAACAAGGCAGAAAACGGGTTTAGGTCAGACGTCACGTTCCCATCGGCTACGTGCGTATGGCAACGCGTTGCCAGTATTAGTGGTAGTACTTCGACATAGATTTGACCTGATCCACTTCGGCACTCCGATACGACATGATTAGTGGTAGCTCTAGTAGATTGTTTAGATTAGAGCTGGAGATGCAAGGTTCCGGTCGGGGGAGGGGGCAGTCGGGAGTTGCCTGCACGAAAGCGCGCAGCAGGGAGGCGAGGAAGCTGTTTCGCGTCATGGCGTCACGTCACACGGCCTGCGCTGCGCGGGTTGTGTACAGTGTACTGTAGCTGGTGGTAGGCATTCGTAAGCCACCTACCCCCGGTGTAAATTCGGCGCGAGAGTTCGCTGCCGGAATTTGTTTGCACTAGCGTCAGCAGCAGCAGCAGCAGAGGCGGGGGGTAGGTGGCCGTGTGTTGACGAGCGCCAGCGACGGAACGGAACGGCGTGGTTCGGTCCGGGGCTCCGGGCGGGTGCTGGGCTGCGCCGTGCGCGCCACGGTCGCGTGGACCGTGGTAACGGTTGAGCGGAGCGGACACGTGAAGTGAAGTGCAGGCGGCCTCCGGTGCGCGTCCCCGTGCCCTGCCGCCGCGCCGGGCGGGAAGCATAGCAGGGGCATGGCGTGACCGCGCACCGCGTCGCCGCGCGCGATGCCTGACGATCGCGTGCCGAGGCTCGGGTCTGGGGTCCCAGCCGGGTGGCGTCGTGACTTCAATTAACGGTGGCATGCGGAGCGGAGCCGAGCATCTCGGCGCGGTGCGGCACGTCTGCGGGTGACCTGACCCGCGGGGCCGCGGCCGAGGCGTGTGGGGAGGTGCTCGGTCCCGCGTTGGCTGGAAGCGCGCGCCCGCGTCGCGCCGCCGCCGTCAGCTTTTTTTTTTCTTTTTTTTTGAGGGGTGCCGCCTCCGTCAGCTGGCAACAAACAGCACGAGAGTTTGCCGCGGCGTTTGAGGTGGGCCGGTGCGGGTGCTATTCGAGGGGCAGGCTGCGAGTATGGGCTGCAGGGAGCACGCTCGGAGCAGCGGGCTGGGCTGGGCAACCAACCTCTGTATGGACCAAAGAAAAGGCCCCCAGCAACTGCGCCGCGCCGCCGACCTTTGCGCTCTGGTGGCGGCCTTGTTGCTTGCTCTATCTAGTAGCCGAACGGAGTGGCCTCGTGCTGAAACTGCACCGCGCGCTGCACGTTTATGCTATTTTTTCTAGTACGGGGAGCTCTTGTTTCACGCGCTGCACTTTTGCCCTTTTCAGAGATACCGCTGCTAACTCACTTGTAATTGCAGCTGGACGCAGCCACTCTGGACTGCTAATCCTGGCATTTTCCATCGTGGTAGTACAAGACTGTTTTCCTGGATCCTCTTACTGGTCCGTACCGAAGAGTACGCATACTACTCGCCGCAGAAAAATGTTCGCCACGGCGAGTGGGCGTTCGACGCGTGTCCTCCCAAAAACGGCTGAGTGCTGGCTGACTCACTAGGGAGAAGCGAAGAGGGCCATGAAAATTTCTGGGATCCCCCATCCCAAGACGAACCTTTTGGGCTTTTGGCCATAAACTGGAATAAAATACGCGGCGCTGAAGCTGAAAGCATGTGGGCGCAATCCCGTAACGAGATGAAGAAACAATGAAGGCTTTTCACTGTAACCCCTGTAAACTTAGAATCATCTAGAATGGTCCTTAATAAGATTTACACGGTGTAAAAGTATCTTACTGACCCATAATTTTAAGACAATCACACCAAAATGCGCCTTAATAATATTGTTCGTGTGAAAATGCGCCTTACTGACCTATAATTTTAAGACAATCACACCATAATTTTTTAAACTTTGACTAACAATATTTTAAAATATATATTATTTTAAAGTAAATAATAATATATTATAAAGTTTATTTCACAATGAATATAGTAAAAGCATTTTTTATGCTGTCAATTTTTACGATTTTCTAGATATTAATGGTCAAAATTCAAATAGTTTGACTTATAAAAAAAATAGATGTACACTATATTTCTGGACGGAAGGAGTATATCTGTTTCAAAGTAATTAATATCATCCTAGCTATGCATTGGTTAAGCTGCTGAGTTCTCTGAACGAAATATTGTGTCAAATGTAATTTTATGACCTTTGTTGCATATTAAAAATCAACAAAAATCCAACCACCATATGAAAATTTTGGTAGGAGTATTATGTTTTGGACCTCAGTGCGAAAAGCAGCAAAAACAAATGATGGGCTGATGAGCTTTCCCAGAAAAGAAGAAGACCACTACCGTCGCTCCACGTACACAAAAAATCCTACACTTTTCCTAATTTTTTCACACGAACCCTAAAATTAAACCGCAAGAACGAAAAATACTAGAGGCAACCAAGAAATCCGCTTTGCCTTCTCCGATTTCTCAAGCATATACGCTTCAGAATTTTCGCACGAGATTTCCCACTCGTTTTCCACTTTTCCCTCTCCCCTGACTCGCCATCTCTCGTTCGAAAGAGACGCCCCAGATCACAGGAACGGCGGGTGTGAGGGCTGAGAGCCGCCGAGCTCGTGGGAGGATTTGGCTCGTCTCGAGCTGATCTCGCGTGTTCAGGTCAGGCAAACGATTCCCTCGACGATTGCGTTTTTGCTTTCGTTTTTGGACATGGATTCTTGGTTGGTAACAGAATCTTGTTGGACGAATTTGAGGCGTGCAGGTTTCTTGGTCTGGCCGGGGAAGTAATGCTGGTGTCGATATGCTAAGCCGCGGAGCCGTGCGGTCGTTGTTGGAGCGTCTCCGGCCGCCTCCTCGGGGTTGGAACCCCGGCCCCGCCATGCCGCCGCCGTCGGCGGCCGCCAACCGCGCCTGCCTATGCAGTTTCGGCCAATCCATTGCCCACGGCGAGGGGCGGCGCGTGATGTTGCCGGGGAAGGCGGGATTTCTTGATCTGGGGGCCGGGAGGAGGTTCGCGCCGGCCGGCGCGCTTAGCTTGAAGGGGTGCCTGGGATGGCAGGATGGCGGCGGCGGGTACAGGCGGAGGTTGGATGGGGATGCGTTGGGGATCAAGGCGCAGGTCCTGACCACGCCGCGGCAGCTGCTCCGTGATTCCGAGGTGCTGCCACTGGAGGAGGTCGGCGGGAAGAGCTTGAACGGGAACGGCGCGTGCCGTCGAGGGAAGCCCCTGGGGTTCCCTGAGCATCCTGCGGCGGCCAAGATGGTGGTTGCCGTTGATGTGGATGAAGGTATTGTGAAATTTTAGAGCAGTCTGTTCATCTATGATAGGTCTGTTTTGCGTAGTGTTGCATAATGGTTGCTTCTGTGGTGAGCTGATTAACTGAACAATGAAGATTGTTGCAAATGCATGCATTGAATCATGGACTCATATCTTTGACTTGCAATTTCCTGACATTGTACTGGTCAATGGAATAACGTCACATACATTTTTTTATGACTGATCCTTGCTCACTAGCTTATATCTTTCTTGCAGTTCTTGGGAGCTTTCTTGCAGCACTGAACAGATTTATTGCTGATCGTTATTCCTGGAATCACTCAGTTTCAGAGTACCATGTGTACGAGTTCTTTAGGGTAAGGACATATAGTCCAGCCTTCGCTAAAAATGAAAAGAGTCTTGAGATCTGTTTTCTATGATCAGTTACGTTTTCATTTGATCTAGCTATTCTGTCCATCAGAGAGTTCTTACATTTTTCGCAAAACTCATTGCAGATATGGAACTGCTCGCGAGAAAGAGGTGTGTTCTGATGCTACTTATTTCTTGGAATTTACTAATGTATATTTGTGTTTTGAGCATACAATACATATATGAAACAAGCTCTGTTCTCACTTGTGACAGCTAATTTCCTAGTCCACGAGTTCTTCACAACACATTACTTCCAAGATGGCATACATCCTATCCCAGGCGCTCGTGATGCACTCCAAAATCTTTCTTCTTTCTGTAGCTTGTCTGTAGTGACGTAAGTTCTTCATTTGAATTCAGACAATAACTTTGTTCTCCTGTACCATTTTTGCCTATTGATATCCTTTCTTGAAAAGATCTCGGCAGGATGCGATTAAAAGTCACACGTTAGAGTGGATTGAGAAGTATTATCCAGGCTTATTTGACCAGATCCATTTTGGGAACCATTTTGCTTTGGAAGGTCAGTCAAGGCCAAAATCAGAGATTTGTAGGTAAGACTGATAGTACATAGCCTTTCCAGTCATGTCAGGAGAGCATTGTAACATGGCTTAAACTACAGTAATGCATGATGGTGGTTAGGATTCTGGCATGTTCATCTGTTTGCCGTGCCTGTATAGGCACTAACTGTACTGTTGTTCCAAGACTGAATTTGTCTGCTCCGGCAATTCCTCCTTGTAGGTCTTTTGGCGCTCAGGTTTTAATAGATGACAACCCAAGGTATGCTCTAGAGTGTGCGGAGGAAGGCATGAGGGTCCTGCTCTTTGATTACGACAACTCGTACCCTTGGTGCAAAACTGGAGTCGATGAATCTCATCCACTGGTGACCAAGGTCCATAACTGGGAAGAAGTTGAGGAGAAACTTCTTTCATGGGTCGTACCTGAGAGCTGACATTCGTCTCCTGTGAGACCAGCGAATGCTTCTTATGGCTTGATTTGTGAAGAAACATGTTGGGGGGGAACATTGGTTGATTCTAGAGCTTAATTTCCAATATTTTATAAATGAAGGTGTTAGAGTAAGAACTAGGATATTTGATGTCACCAGTAAGAGACTGGCGAGTGAACTTTGCTTCATTGCCACAGGCTGCTTAAGCCTGAATGGAAACGAGTTTAGCATATCCCTGTGAGTCAAGATACGGCTTCTATGTCACAGATCATGTTTCTTTTTTTTTTATCTCAACCTGCGGGGTGTACTATGTATATATTGACGCTGCCATATGGGTGAGATGAATTTGGATGTTTGCCATGAATCAATTGGTTACATAGAATGTATTAACCATGTCCATGTGCTGTCTTGACTGACGGAAAGATTAGAGGATGAGAGCTGATTCCTTCCATGGTTATCTTTATGAGTGCTCCGTATGGAATGCTATTTTGTTTGCTCTATCATTTCGGAATTGAACTGATTTCCAGTGGATTTATTGAGCGGAGTCCTTATGTATGAGTCCCAAGGCCTAAATCTTTTTATTAATTTGTTTATGAAACAGAGACACAAACAGAGAAATAAATCTTTATTGATCAGCAAGGAATATATCTTCGTCACAGCAAAACAAAATAGTTTGCTTCAATAAAACATCCAGTGGGATTCCAATACTGATTGGAAATTCCAATTGATCGAGTTACCCTACTGCACCCAAAAAAGTGACTGCAGCCCGCTGAGCAAGAAAATGAAATGCCCACACGAAGATTCACGAGAAAAAAAACGCACTTAAAAGACAGACTTCCCAAAGCAGCCTCACATGAACCAGCAATTTGATATGGTATCCTATGGTCCATGGACTGGATTCTGAGGCAAAAAAAAACATCTCACGTTCTCTTGGGGGCGAGAAAACTTAGAGAAGGATATGGTTAAAAAAAAAAAACTACAACACAAACGAAACGGTTGTCATGATGCTTGTCAAGAGAGTATACGGTTCTACAGATTTACCATCATCAGTTCATTAAAAAGACTTGAAAGTATTCTAGAGACGAATGCGTCACACAAGCCATCGCAAACTATACAAAATTACGCCCCAGTATAACACTTTTCATAGTCTTTATTGTCAAAGTTGCATCAGGGGCAAGGCCATCACGGCACCAAAAACAGAAAACATAACCAACACCATCCAGAAGGGCACCGGCTTCTTCTGATTCTTTTCACGGCGGGCCTCTGCCACTGGTCTTGCTCTATTGTCCACAGCTGGAGCCTGCTGGACTGCAGGCAATGGAGCCACGGCAGGATTCTCCTGAGGCTCTGGTTCTTGGGCAGCATTCTCCATCTGTTGCTGTTGATTATACTTCTCAACATATTCAGGAAATAGTTTCCTGAAATGCGGACAGTTTTTGCTGCAAAGGGTAAAATTCATGAGGCAGAGACCCAAAGCAATGAATTCTATAAAAACAGTATTAGAACAAAACTTTGTACAATCATATTAGCAATGAGCAGACGAAAACCACCAGCTAAAAGTAAAGACATAAATGAAGTGACGGTTTAACAATTCTATGTAGGGACATGTAACAAATCTGTTCCTTTCATGTAAATATCCTACACAGTGTGCACTTCAGGCTGTCAAATCTTATGCAGAAATGACCAAAATACACTAGGCTGCACACAAAAGCACTTACCTCTCACAATTGTAGGCAAGGGAAGCTTTCGCTAAATGTCTCTTTTCTGCATCTGAAGTTTTGATGCTTCCAGTTGTAAGAGCATCATCCATCTGCAAGCATGACATATCCACATTGAGACACGTTACACATGCACAAGAATCAGATGTACCAAACAACAAAATGGCGGCTCTGATTAAGAATTATTCTTCCAAACTTTAATAGCGAACGTGCAATGTGGAAGCAACAACTTACCATGAATGACAGGAGACCCGTGAGAATGCTGCAATACAAAAAATTTACAGGTCAGACGCAAAGAACAGAAAACACAAAGCTTTAACTGAGAAGCAAATTCAAAACTCGAAAGTTAAAAGACCATTTGTAGCATTGAACATATTACTATGAATATAACTCATTGTAAGGTCTACTATCACATCGCCAATTAAAACTGAGATGACTATCAACAGAACAATTTGCATAGCAGTAGAGAGAAGTACAGTAGCTGAAACAGAAAAAAAATGTACGTGTACAGGTCTCTGTTCAAACTAAAGGAGGTAAACAATACACCCTACACTGAAAGGACAAATCACTCTATGTTCAAGTAATGAGATCAGTGAGTGCATACCTTGCAACCGACCACATTGGATTCCACGATTCAGGGTGAACTACAGAAACATAATGATGATAGGATTATTTCAGGTGTACTATGACACAAGCAGTAACAGTTTGGAAACAGTTTGGTACTTACAGTCACTCATTGACAGGCATATCCTCTTGTGTGGGGCAAACCTGCCACTTGGGGTTGTCATGCTGAACAATGAAATAAGTTAGAAATAGAAACAATGATTCCATGCTTTTAATTTATTGCTATATTCTATCTCTGTAAAAAAACTTCTAGGTCTGGTTATCCCTTTATACACCAATCAGAAAGCACTAAAAACATGCAGTGAAAACACAACCTTTGACAAGTATTAAATATCAATGGCATAAAATGATCCGCACCTGATACTTGGAGGTTTGAAGGGATAATCTGGTGGAAATTTGAGTTTCCCGTAGTAATATCCACCTTCAGGAGGGCAATGAAATGTGAGAACACAGTCCCAAAAAAAAGGATGATGTAGGCAATTTAAAAGATAATGGTGTATAGCATTTATGGCCTCTACCTTCAAAGGGTGTGCCCTTACTTCCTTCAAGTACATAGTCTGCATAGAAAAATTGGTACCAAATATGAGTTTCAATGCATTGGGCATTTTAATACGAATCAGCATGAAAACAAAATAGGACGTGTACAATCTAAAACACCGGACGGATGGGACAAACGAACAAAGTTTCAAATTAATAAATGTAATGTGGCATCATACATACACGTGGCAACAACAAAGGACCAGGGATTCACCCCCACCCCTGCTTTTCCACAGCTATAACCGAATTGGTATCGCATAAACCAAAATACAAGTCAGAAAAGCAAGTTTTCTATCTGGGTATCAATAACTCAATCAAAGATTCCAAACTGACAGCATGTATGGGGTAACGCATACGTTACAAGAAACCGTCTGTAGGCATGTATGGTTGGTTATAACCACTGTACTCAAATAGTAGGTGCCTTTACATCTACGGGCTTACGCAACCATGAGGTGACTAAAACACGACAATAAGCATATGGACGACCATGCACGATCTATGAACCGAACATGCAACGGAGCAATATCCCACGTGCGCAACCAGGGAGAACTAGTGCAGCTGATCAGCAGTTTCCACAAAACCAGCAGCATATTCATAATTCTCACAGAAGCTGATCAGCTACATAAGGTAAACATACGAGCAGTGTGTAGAGTTTATCATACGTTTCATGAAATCAAGCAGAATAATCCATGAATTTTGGTAATACTGAGAACGAAATAAACTAATCAAGCACACTGCGAATTGCTCAGCACAGACAGCATGGATCTGGAAACGTCCAGAACTCAACTACTCAAATCACAAAACCAACACCATCGATACAAAGAAAACCAAGCGCAATCACAAAGTTCCCTCGAAGCGTTAACCACTGGAAGGGCGACGAATCTACTGGTGCATGCAGTGAGCAGAAGAGGTCACTTACGCCACTCCAATATGTCGTTGGGCAGCGGGCGAGCAACGATCTGCGGCGGCGGCTCCTGAAACCCCATAAAAATCAGAACCAACCGTCAGACATCAGAAATCGACGCGACACCCAACCCAATCAATGCCATCCTCGCGGCCAATCGACATCGACCCGTCCTAATCGAGCCGGAGCCGCACCTTGCAGAGCGCGTGGTACTCCTTCTGCAGCCGCTTCAGGCAGCCCTTCTCGGCCATGGCCAGACCCTAACGCACGCCCACACAGCAGCCGCACACGCCGAAACCCTAGGGCAATCCTCCCCGCACGAACCCAGCCGCCCGATTGGGGATCCCCAACTCCGCACGGCGATCCAATCCGGCCCGATCCCGCGGATAATTGGAAGGGGGCAATCGAGCTCGGGGGCCGAATTGGGGTCTTCGCCGGCGTGGATTCGGTGGGATCGGTGGGCGGGAAGGAGGAGGGGAGGGGATCGGGGGCGGATCGGCGGCCGCGTTCCCCACTGCGAGGGAGGAGAAAAGAAGAGACCAATGGGTGGTGGTCTAATGAGCTGGGGATTTTTTTTTTCTTTGGAAGAGGGTTTTAATGGCGCGTGATCTGCATCGAGATTCGTGGGGTCGCGGCGCGTCTTCGTAACGGAGCTTGTCAGATCGGCCCGGCCGACGGAAGGGACGCCGGACGCAGGGGCACGCGGTTTACGCGCTGATTTCCCGTTCCGTTTGGTTCCTCGTGTTTGAACCTCCCTTTTCATTGTTGAATGATGATTGATGCTAAAGACATACAATCATTCTGGTGGTGAGTTTTTTAAAAAATAAAGGAGGCCAAGACTTATCAAAATTCACGATCAAAATGCTACTCTACTACTCCCTCCGTTTTTAATTATATGACACCGTTGACTTTTTCGTTGAACTTTGACCAATAATATAGATTTAAATAATTACTTTTCGAATGTGAAATGAATATCATTAGATTCATCATCAAAAGCACTTTAAGGTTAACTCATTCACTTAGCTATTTACACAAATATTTATAGATAAGACGAATAGTCAAAGTGACGAAAAAAGTCAACGACATCATATATTAAAAAATAGAGGGAGTAGTTACTAGTGGGGTAGCAAACTTAATGCATCCCATAGGCATGCTAAAGGCGATTCAAATAGGATTTTGTCTATGAATAGAAAGACGCAACAAGTGGGCGAGTTTCGAGGCCACAGAGGTGACCACCGGCGAATGATGATGACCATGTTACCACGACTGCCACCACGCTCTCAGGAGCCGGCGACCCCACTAAGACAAATGCAAGCAGAGACATGGGAGAAGGGAGGTCGTTGGGGCAGCAGTGGAAGGAGCAAGTAGCAGTGTGAGGATAGAGAATGTTTAGGTGAAGTAGTTTAGGTGGTTTGGATTGAGGATTCGGAGTGGTATGTAAAAACTCAAAGGATGCTTGCGGGTGATTAGAGGGCGATGGACGGGATATGGAGCAGCAAAAAGGTCAGGAAGAGCAATCAAATCGTCTTGCCGTCACCCCTCATTCATTTGTTCATCAATCAAAGGTCGATCATTACGCACATAACAACTGAACAAGCGCTTTAGATGTTTCTCGTCAGCATTGGCGACGGGTTTTTCGTTGGGCTTCCTTAGGATTTACAAAACCGGTGGAAACCGGTCTGGTTTTCGCGGGTACCAGTAAAATCGGTCTGGTCCGGTTCCATCGATTTTTGTTTGAATTTTAAATAAATTTAAATATTTGACACAATTTGACAGGTTTTGGCCTGTTTTCGACAAAAATCGGTGAGGTCCGGTTTCCGCGGCTCGATCGGCTGTGGAAACCTTGTTCCTCACACGCACGTCACGTCCATCCAAAATGACGAACCCCCTGTATATCCCTGGCTCTCACGGATGCACGCAAGAAAAATCCGCCAAGGTATAGCTACTGCCGATCGAGCTACACGTTGTGCCATTATTATTAGTTTGTCCGTGATGGTCAAACTGTGCATCATATTTGCCAGGGCAAATGCATGCCTGAACAACTTAAGGCTAGAACATGACACAAGCACAAAATGGATCATGATGTAACGCTTCAAGTGGCAGGCTGGGCCTCCTTTCTTCCATCTTGAATCCCTTTTTTTGCGACCTAAATAAAACGGAAGACATTGTTTTCAACCGGTGATGCTCATTCAATCAAAGGAACAAAAATAAAACATCTGAAGACAAGGATAAGACAAATGTATAGTGTGAATCTCTATAGCTCAAATTTCGCCAACAAAAGAAAGTGACACCTCTCTATCCATCACCTTTTCCATTGTAACAAGAAACATGTAGTGCTCCGTAAGTAAGTAATATAATGTTGGTAATAGAGTCCCAAACCTAACTGTCAAGTTTAAGAACAAATGAAAAATGATATGAACGTAATTCGTGTCAGCGTGCAAACCGCATTTCACAACGTTTTATGCTTCCATAACTATGTTTCTGTCACTCACTCCCACACCACACACTCGCGCTGTCCACGGCCATGGCGGCTGCCTCGCCTTCGCGTGAAAGAAGAAGAAGAATAAGAAGAAGCCCATCGTGTTTCCATCCAACGTGGCGGACCTACTTACCTGGTGGGAATGGCTGGCTTTTGGGGTCGTGGTCGGGCTGGTGAACGTGATCTTGCTCGCGGCAATAGCCTGTTGCTACATGCGGAGAAGGGGTGCTGCTACTGCCGGCGACGTGAAGGCAGGTGAGGAGGTGGACAAGGCGCTGTCGATGACATTGAGGCCAGTGCTAATTGTTTTGGTAAAGTAATTATAGGTTATCATATTACACTGGCATTACATTGTGCCAAGTGTCGCGGGGGCATGTGCCCCCACTCGACATTTTTAAATTTTAATTTGGCATTTATTAAAGAATTTGTATGTTTTCAGAAAGAAATTAGAATTTGTGTGTTTAATTAACGGCGATAATACCTCACATAACTTTTTTAGTTGCCAAATTTTCCATTTGGCCACACTAATACGTCAAGTTTTAGAACATATTAAATAGCACATGAACGTAAACACGTGTCAATTCTCAGGCCTGCACTCCGCATTTCACAACCTTATAGTATGCTTCCATATGTTAAGATGCTTCTCTGACTGATCACTCCCACACCACACACACTCGCGTTGTCCACGGCCATGGCGGCTGCCTCGCCCTCGCCGCCCCTCCTCGTCCTCGTTCTCGTCCTCCTGGCCACAGCCACCACAACACAATGCAACGGCCACAAGCGCCACCACCACAACCACACCGGCGGCGCCAAGACGCCAAAGACCGCAGGAGCCACGGCCACCAGCATGCCGGAAACCGTGCACGCCATCTGCCACGCGACCCCCGACCCGGCGTCCTGCCTCGCGGCCGTGGCCGCGCACCCTGACGCCGCCGCCACTGAGACGGTCGAGGCGTCCGCCGTCTCCATCAGCCTGATCCTCCCGCCGAACGTGCTCTCCATCGTGCTCGCCTCGCTCCGCGGCGCGCTCTCCGCGCTCTCGTCGGCCTCGCCCGCCATCGCCGCGCTCTCCGGGCCGCCGGCGGCCTCCCCCTGGGTCGCCTCCCTCCGCCGCGGGGCCGCGCAGGACTGCGCGGAGCTCCACGAGGCGTCGCTCGGCTCCCTCTCGCGCTCCACCTCGCTCCTCCGCGCGGCGCCCGGGCCCGGCGGCGAGAGCCTCCTCCCCGCCGTGTGCGCGCACCTGGCCGCCGCGCTCACCAACAAGGCCACCTGCCTCGACGGGCTCGCCGGCGCGTCCGGCCCGCAGGTGGGCGGCCTCCTCGCGTCCCTCGACGACGCGTACCGCCACGTCTCCAACTCGCTCGCCCTCGTCGCCCGCCGCGGCGGCAGTGTTTCCTCTGGCTTCGCGGCCGAGATTCACAGCCGACGGCTGCTCCAGGACGACGACGACGACGACGATAATACCGGGGACAGCAGCAGCAACGACAACAACGACGGCGACGACAACGGCAGTGGGGACGAGGAGGGCAGCGGGAACGCTGACAAGCCGGCGGAGACGGTGATCACGGTGGCGAAGGACGGGACGGGGAACTTCCGGACGGTGGGGGAGGCGGTGGCGGCGGCGCCGAACAACAGCGAGACGAGGACGGTGATCCGCGTGAAGGCCGGGATGTACGAGGAGAACGTGGAGGTGCCGGTGTACAAGACGAACATCGCCCTCGTCGGCGAGGGCCGCGACGCGACGGTCATCACCGGCAGCCGCAGCGCCGCCGACGGCTGGACCACATTCCGCACGGCCACCTTCAGTAAGCAAAGCATCATCTTATAATTAAGCCACCACAAAGCTTTTAACACATTTTACGTGCTTGCTAGTTGGTAAAACACGTACTACATACAGTATACTTGGTGGCTGGGTCAGACCGGCAGCTACATTGCAAACGCCTCGTGAGCTTTGTTGCCATGCCATGTCATGCACGCGGGGCGGTGCAGTGTATGTGCATGTCTCGACGCATGCATGGCCGCCGTGTCAGCTTGACGACATGTGAACTGTCAGAGGCTTGGAGTAGATAGTGCGAGTCCATGGGGAACGAGTCAATTATAGGACATGTGGCATGGATAATGACTAGATTAATTAGGAACGAGGTCCAGGACTGGTCGAGAACTTGCATGGCATGTGGCTTGGATACTTGTGGGAGCTCGCACGGTTCCAGATTCCAGAGGACACAGGACTGAGTCGGATATTTCGCCTACTGATCACGTGAATATGTACGTGCTTGTGCTCCTGCTCCTAGATAGCTCTGTGATCTATAGTTATCTACTTCGTCGGTTGGCGCTAGGATCCGAGACATGCCCATGGGCCATGGCTGTGCACAGCTTTATCGCCCCAGACATGGCTGTCACTTGTCAGGGTGTGCTTGGCTGCTCTTGCGGCGGGTAACGTAGATAACTAGTCGCTGACAACACAGCTTTTTTCCTTTGGCCTTGCTCATCATGAGTCATGACGGGGCGGCAGGACCGATCGAATTGGACTCGAGCTAAACGCCGTGCAACTAACGACAACTCTTCATGTAATCCTAATCGCAGGCGTCGCCGGCGAGGGCTTCCTGGCGCGCGACATCACGTTCCGCAACACGGCCGGCGCGGCCAAGGGGCAAGCGGTGGCGCTGCGCGTGAACGCGGACCTGGCGGCCCTGTACCGCTGCGGCGTCGACGGCCACCAGGACGCGCTGTACGCGCACTCGTTCCGCCAGTTCTACCGCGAGTGCGCCGTCGCCGGCACCGTCGACGTCGTCTTCGGCAACGCCGCCGCCGTGCTGCAGGGCTGCGCGCTGCTCGCCAAGGCCCCGGTCCCCGGCCAGTCCGTCGTGCTCACGGCGCAGGGGCGCGGCGACCCCAACGAGGACACGGGAATCGCCGTGCACAACTGCACGGTGGACGCCGCCGGATCGCCGGCGGCGGCCCTGCCCGCCGGCACGCGCACCTTCCTCGGCCGGCCGTGGGGCGCGTACGCGCGCGCGGTGGTGATGGACTCCTACCTGGGCACTCTCGTGGACCGGGCAGGGTGGATGGAGTGGCCCGGCGCCGAGGCCGGCCGCGGCGACACCGTGTACTTCGGCGAGTACGGCAACGGTGGGCCGGGCGCGGACGTGGGCGCGCGCGTGGGCTGGGCCGGCGTGCACCAGATGGGCTACGACGAGGCGGCCCGGTTCTCCGTGCAGAACTTCATCTACGGCGACGAGTGGCTCGGCGCCACCTCCTTCCCCTACGACGACGACGTCTAATTCATCTTCATCTTTTTGCTGTGTCAGTGTCAAACAAACTGGAGTCATTCTCGCAAATACTATCAGTTGTGCAGTTCCATCTGTCCGTAAGTTCCGCTTTTGTGATTGATGAATCTGGTGGAACTTGATGAATGACTTTCTGGCTTGGAATTGCGAATGACTCAACGATGCGTTTACTGCAAAGTCTAGGATTAGTCTTTGCTAAAGTCCAAAAGACTTCCTTCTTTGCGTCATAAGTGGAGGTGACAAGGTATGATAGGGTGATGAGGTGGTCTGCGAACGTCTCTGACGATGTTGACATACATAGCGCTCCAGCTTCAGAATCTCACACAATTTTAAATGTTTTTATATGTTTTTTCCTGTGCATTTCCCGATTTTCATGGTTTAGCGATGCTACAGCTGGTTTCGATGCGTTGCAGAATTCTTATTCATTGTCAGAGGAGCAAACGGCTAATTGAGGTCACATACTGGAGTTAGCTGCAACCCTGTTACTCGGAACTTTTACTCGCCCTGATCATGAGCGATTTCTTTTACTCACGATTTCTTTTAACTGCTTATCTTTTTATATCAATTAAAACAAAGTAGTAGCATAAAGAATCTCATTGCTCTGTTTAAACAAGTCACCATTTCGATTTTTGTGAGCGACATGACATTGCTAAAACGTATTGGTAACGTTGATATTAACCAAACAACTCAGAGTGTACAGCACCACTCATCATTTCCCCAACTCCCCAACTCCATCACCTTAAGAGGACGGACCATGAGGCGATATAGCTATATGAACAACCAAGTGCAACACCTTCCATACATCGTTGCAGTTATTCGTCCACATCACCACTCTAGATAAGACAAGCATGCTTTAATGAGCAGCAATATGTTCATAGGTTCATAACTCCATCTTCTGATCATCCTTGAGCTGAAGATTTTCGGCGTCCTCGAAAATCGGAAGCATCGCCAGCTGGATGAAATCAGTGACCTGAACACCCACAGGCCTACAATTTTGCACAACACAATAAGGGTAAGGCTAATTAGACAACGAAATTCAGTTTCATCAGGTCAGACCCCTCATCTCAACCTTTTTTAGAGATCATATGCTCACCATGGGAAGCAGGCCTTCTCCGCTAACCGCATCCCTAGCCTCGGGCCTTCGTCATACCCTTCACAGATCATCTCCCCTTTCTCATCTTTATAGCACACTATCCCTCTCAACTGGTCTTCAAACATCTATCAATATATAAGAAGAAAAGATTAGGACAAGAGACCCTCTTGATCACGTATTGTACAAGAAGTTTCTAGCTACCTCTTTCTTGTTTGCTTCAGTAGCAAAGGAGAAGTGTGGCGAAGAATTGATGCCGTGAGCTGAGGTGTTAAGCCTGAAGGCTGCCTTCCTTGCACCAGACCTTGTGCTGATCATGGACATGGAGGAGGAGGAAGGGTGATAGTGACAAGAGATCCTGCAGGCTGCCATTTTTTGTTTCTGGTGAAAAGCAAGGTGTTCATCAAAGGGGCCTCCACTAGCTGAAAAGAATGCATTTATATAGGCGATGGACATGGCAGAATGAGGTAGCAATACACAAACCTACTACCACCATTCTATTGTAAGACTGGAGTAGGAACAATAGGGTAGGAGATGGCAGTTGTAGGAAAGGCCAAAATTTTCAATTGTTTTCGTTGCAAGTTAGGCTTGGTGCATCCCAAGGACACTACTATCGTGGATGCCAATCTATTATTGCTGGCCTATTCATGTGCAACAGAATTATGCTTATTTTTGTATAAGCTTATGTAGCTGTAGCACATCAAGGATTAGACTTAATACCCATCCCACTGTTACAATACAACTATGACAACTAAAATATTGGTGCTATCCATTTTTAAAAAGAGCCTAGTAGAGTCTCGCTGTTTTTCTTCTAATTAGTTACATATAAAACCGTAGTACAATTAGCCTTCAACTTGTTGCATTTTTATTTTTCTATTATGAAAAGTGACTTTTTTTTATTTCGTGGTCTAAGAGGATTTTACTCTTTTTGGAGAACCCGGAAGGGTTCACTTAATTAATCAGATGTAAAACCGTACTGCAATTAAAAGGTATTTCTTTCAGCCTTCGACTTTGTACCATTTTTCGTTTTCGATTACGAAATGTGATTTTTTTTTTTGTGGTATAAGAGGACTTTACTCTTTTTGGAGAACCCGGAAGAGTCAAGTTAGTATGGTACTACTACTACATTCATTAAAATAGAGTAAAAGTCCAATCATAAGAATATGATAATTAATATGCCACTAATGGTATTATGCGAACTCACGCCGCCATCTTGCCTTGTTGGGCTCGGTGGGCCCGTGGTATTACCTCACGAACATTATCATCATCACATATATAGTTGACACTGTTATTCCTGAATCAATCAAATACTATATATAATGGCTATAAGCTTATCTGATGATGTGGAAGACTTGGTAAACATATTTATATATGGCCGTCTCGTGATCAATGGAGCAATGGTCAAAAACAGATGGAGGCACTCCTATCGCCACTTGCGTTTTCGATCAAAAACTAACTAGTGATGCAAAAAACTTCCTTTCCTGCTTTTTTAACATGAAGGATAACTGATCCAGTGACCAATGGATGTTACAGCAATTCAAAATGACTCAATATTGTCAAGATCCCATTTTTCGTGTCATGGTCTGGATACAGTTACAGATGATAGCTCAATATTGTCAAGAATAAATCTAGATGCGATAAAGGCTTCCCCTCCAATCCATTCTAAGAAATAAATAAACGACAACTTCAAGCACAATTCAAAATGACTCGTCTGTATTTCCCTGCTTATCATCATAGCCGGATAGCCCTGCATGTTTGCAATGTCTAAGTTTCTTCCCAATTTGAAATCGCTGTCAAAGAATTGAATTTTCAATATGGTGAATGCACACAAGGGATAGGTACAGTTATACAACCACAACAAGGAGGGCTTCAGTGTCTCATCAGATACTATCAGAACAGAGTTCAGTTCCATTCCTCCATAATCCTATATGAGCTCCTACAACAAATGACAAATTTAATAGTATCCGATGTCGGCATCCTTGACGACGAGTTCTCCGTTGATGAGCTCGCGGTACGCTGCGACGGGCCAGATGAACCCCCTGGGCAGGAGCCTGGTGGCGAGCTCGACGTCGATGATGATCTCCCTCATGGCGGGCTTCTTCTCGTCGCGGATGGCGATGAGGTAGCTCCTGCCGACCCACCCGATCCAGCCGGCGATGTAGAGGAAGAGCAGCCCGGGGGTGATGAACTCGCCCCAGTGCCGCTGGTCGCCGCTGACGATGAGGTGCGGCAGGCCGTCGGCGCCGCAGAGCAGGCCGAACTTGCCGTAGTTGTCGAACCGGCGCTTGGTCTTCTCGATGGTGGCGTTGATGGCGAGCGCCGGCGCGCTGTCGGGCGCGTACTTGTTGAGCGACGCCGTGAGCTTCTTGATCGAGTTCTTCTCCCGCTTCGCGAACGCCTTGGACTCCTTGCACGGGGTCAGGCCGGCGATGTCGGCCGCCGCGGGGGGAGGGGAGGTGGCCGCCGAGGAGAGGAGCACCGACGACAGCGCCAGCGCCGCCGAGAAGGTCTTGACCGACGACGCCGCCAGCGAGACGGCGTTGCTGGTTGTGGTGGTGGTGTTGTGGCCGTCGCTGCCGGAGGCGGAGCAGGACACGGCGAGGCGCGCGCGCGGCTTCGCGGTGGCGAACGTGGCCGCGGTGGAGGCGGCGGCGGCGAGGGATGCCATGGTTGCTGCTGCGGCGGCGTCAGGTGGCAGTGAGAGGAACCAGGAGCTTGTGATGGAGGCAGTGCGGCGCGCGGGATTAGTTTGTAGCGCGCCGGGGAAGGAGAAGGGATAAGGGGGGGAGATATGGGGGCGTGAGGTGGGCGCCGCGGATTGGTCCGGCGCGGCCGCGTGAGCGCGGGCGCACGGATTTTGATTTTGTTCGATCGGGCTCTCTGTGCCGGCGTGTGGCTGCGGTGAGCCGGGTGCCGCTACTCAAGACTTTGTTTGGGGGTTCTTGCCTTCTTGGATAAAAGAAAGGCCCTTGTCGGACATTTTGTTTGCCTTTTTCCAAAAACACAAAGTTATGTCTCATACTTTACAAAAAAAAATAATTATGTTTTATCCTCTCAAACGGATAAAAGAAAGAGCAAAAGCATAGCTCATTTGATTAGATTCGTTGTCATGGAATCAACTCACACGGAGACTTGTCAAAAATATTGCATTTACATTATTATTTTTTTTTGTGGGAGGTGATGTCCTCGTCAACCATGAGATGTCCGTAGTGACTTTTTGAATCTCGAGATCAATGCTACCTATCTTTCGGAGGCCCTTGTTGCATTGGGACGAGTATTCGCGCGTTTTATAAGTGTTTGCGTATGTACCGTGTTGCCAGACCGTGGGTTGTTGTGAGCACGTTGTGTCGATCCACATATGGAAAGCTCTATCTATGTGCTCTGCTTTTTTTTTTTTTGAGGAAAATCTATGTGCTTGCTGGGATGAGAGACGCAATAGAGCATAGCTCAAAGATCAAATTTGCATATTTGCCAAAAATAAAAAAATAAAGATCTAAAGTATACATGGGCTGGGCCTGAGACCTGAGTGCACGAAACGGGCTAGGATGAGGGCGATCAGTTCAGGCCCAGAGCATCCCTACTGCACAATGGAGTTAAAAATTGGAAATAACAGTGTTATGTTACAGTCAGTACTTTTTTTCTGAGCTTGAATCTGATGGTGTTTGAATTCACTCCCTGTTTGGGGTTGTAAAGTCGTTCTGCTCTGTTTTAGGACGCACTGTTTTCATTTGGACATGTAGAATTGTCATGATTTTCAACAACAATTCAGTAGCAAATAAACTTTACATCAAGTAAGATTTTGATGTATATATTTTAATTGCAGGGTAGATGTATAGTTTGAACTAAGGATATTGTTGTGGAGCCCACGAAGTCTTGTCGTTGGCAGCAAAAGTCCAAATGCGTTTCTTATTTAAGCGATAATTGATGCTGACAAGGTACGAAGGATAATGAGATGGTTCATGAATGCCTCCAACGATGTCGACACACACATACAAAAAGGCCTACAGCTTCAGACCCACCTGGCCACATGAGAGAGCTGCATCTACAATCAACCTCAGGCGTGTTGATCATTTCACTTGATAATTTCTTTTCTTTTCTGTGTTGAAATTGAAACAAGAAGTGTTGTTCACAGTCTTAACCTCAGCCACATGCTGCAACTAGCTGCAAGCTAAACAAACTTGTGGTGTATGTATTTACGCCTTGATCAGGTATTATGATCTCTTTCCTCCTCAAAGAAAACAAAGATTCAGGTCGCTTTTTTATCGTTATATGTAGGCAGAAAAGTAGTGAAATAAACAATCTTATCCTTGCAGAAGTGCTTCCACCATTTCTTACGTGTGCTTCTATGCTAAAATGAACGCCTTGATCAGGTATTCAGATCTCTTTTCTCCTCAAAGAAAACAAAGATTCAGGTAGCTTTTCGATCATTATATTGGCAGAAAATTAGTGAAATAAACAATCTCATCCTTGCAGAAGTGCTTCCACCATTTCTTACGTGTGCCTCTATGCTAAAATGAGAACAACACCTCTTGCAGTTATTGTTACACAGCATCAATCTAGACAACTATGCTTACATGATCAGTTCCATGTTCAGAGCTGCCTCTTCTGGTCACCCTTGAGCTGAAGAACATCGGCGTCCTCAAAAACCCGGAGCGTTGCCAGCTGGATGAAATCAGTGACTTGAACCCCAACAGGCCTACAATTTCGAACACAAAAGAATCAGATCAATCAGTCATGGATGTTTTTCATCGTACTTTTCCAACCTTGCAACCATACCAGGATTTATTTTTTATTTTTATTTATTTTTTTTTTTTTATTTTTTGCGGAGAACCATACCAAGAATCAAGAAGCAGAACATTTAGAATTCAGATGCTAACCATGGAAAGCAGGCCTTCTCTGGCAATCGCATTCCGATCCTCGGGCCTTCGTCGTACCCTTCGCAGATCATTTCCCCCTTCTCATCTCTGTAGCACACTATCCCTCTCAACTGGTCCTCAAACACCTAGCAGTTAGAAGACAAAAAGTTCAGAACAAAAGTCTCCATATGCATACCTCTCTGATCATGTACTACTCCATGTCGATGCGCGTACGTTCTTCCTCTCTGTTGCAGTTGCAGCAATGGAGAGCTGCGACGAAGAACTGCTGCGATGAGCTGAGATTCTGAACCTGAAGGCTTCCTTCCTTGTGCCAAACCTTCTGCTGATCATGGCCATGGAGGAAGAAGGGTGGTGATAACAAGAGCCTTTGGCCGCCATTGATTTAGCTTCTGGTGGGAGGCAAGGTGTTCAGCAAAGAGGCTTTCCACTAGGCTGAAAACAATGCATTTATAGGAGATGCACAGAGCAGAATGGGGTCACAAACCTACTACTACCATTTTATTGAAAGACTCAACAGGGAAGGTATGATATATGGCAGCATGTAGTGGTAGATGAAAGGGTAGAGAAGGGAATGCCAATAATGAAAGGGCAGCATGTTCAAGTTATTTTGGCTGCGTGTTCAAGTTGACTTGGTTCATCTAATACCTCTTATTATTGTAGCATGTCGATGCATCAATCTGTCGTTGCTGGCCAGTTGATGTCAGACGAAACTATAGTAGTAGCATTTTATAATCACTTGTATCTATAGCAAAAAACCGTTCTGTTTTCGGGACAAAAGTGGCAAGTTTCAGCTGTGTTTCAATGCTCTAAAACAACCTTTATTTTTTATGGCATATATTACATTTGAATAATCACATGGAGGTTCAAGATGTTTTTAGGAAAAGCGACAAGTTTCCTCTACTACTATCGCAGCTTTAACCTCACGTTGCCATTTTGGTTGGAGCAAGAACTTTATTGTAATAAAGAGGTATATGTCCTTAGCTCTCAGCTTTGTGTAGTCAGCAAGAGTTCAATCATTTTAATAACCCACATGGGTTCACTTAGCATGGTCCATCCATTATGTCCTTAGTTCTCTATTCATAAAAAAGAGCAACATTCACTAAATGGTTTCTTGTCGCCGCACGATGTTTTGCTTGGTTGGTTTTGGTGGGCCCCTGCCATTACCTCATGAACATTATCCTCATAATTTGTTAGTAATTTTCCTTAATAAACTAGACACCAATGGCTACTTGGTCATCTTATCTGGTGATGTGGAAGACTCATTAAAACAATTGCTAATCCATCCAACTATCAACGGGGAATGAATTTGGGTGGCAATTCTCGTCTTGGAGCACTCTTGGAGCACTCTGCATTTTTCAGTCTGTTATGGCAGGCCTAAAGATTTGAATTTTATCATGTTTGTGACAGAAATTACAAACTCGAAAAAGTTTTTCTTTGGCTTTAGGATAATACTTCACTCAATAGAAAAAACAGTTGGCTCTAATTCGAGCATAAATTGAGGTATGTCTTCACACGCTGGCTCAAATCATGTTTATTCATGGGAAACAAGCTGGTTGATGCGTCTATGTCAGATTTAGGTTTGGCGTCCTAACCGCTCACAGGTCCCAACAACAACAAATAATTAGACTGCTTCATTCATCATAAGGTTCAAGCATAAGAGAGAGAAAGAACATGATGTAGCTCTAGTTCCATGCATTATTGAACCTACCAGATGACCAGGTCTACCAGGCGTACAAGGTACCAGCACTGAATCATCAGTTTGGTCTTACTATGTTCACACGGTGTTTCATCACCAATTCACCACAGTGATTGTTCAAAAGATCGCAAATCAGCACGGGGAGCCAGCCGACCAGGGATCGATCCCTGCTACCCGCTTGGCCTTCAAAATATATATAAACCGCACAGGGGGAGGAGAGAGAAGCCGCAGGCAGCAGCTACCAATCCCCAATTCCGATATGTCAAAACAAATATCTTCACTGATTTTGCTTTTCTATACACAAAATATAAACCACACATACCATCCTTGGTTCCAAAACGCAACTATATCCCCTTAGCATCCTGACTCAGGCCAAATAAAAAAAGGAATGCACATCAACTGATGGGCGAAAGGCACACAAAAACTAAAAGGTTCAGAGAAGCTAATTAGTAGATCTGAAGGTAAACTAAATTTGTCAGATTAACTTCCTATCTTCTATAAGACAGCCCGCCATGCCCAGCTTTATAAAACCAAAAGTGATATTATACTCCTTATGCCCTGTGTTTTAGTTCTCGCAAAATCTGTGATGTCTTCAGCCATCGAGTTCTGACTTTTGCAGTTGTTTACTCACGCCGATGGGAGGGGCAAGTGTTTTCACTTTTGAGGAGCAATAGCAGAAGTATCCATGCCTTTCTGGTTCGATACGGCGGACGCAAGGGCAACTGGCATTAAGCAGAGTCCCTTGTTCTGAAGGTACTGCATTGCACTGGTGATACTTGATTCCATCAGTTTCACAACCTCTTGCTCAAAGGCTATGGTATCTTCTGAATCTTGTACATCCGGTAATCCGTGTGCTGTGGTTATAGCTGACAGAGGTTGACCGCCACAGCCCTACACAAAGTGTGACAGTGTAACAAGTACATAATCAAACTCATTAACGCACGGATATATATATCAGAATATTGAACTGAACAAAAGGCAACTCGATAAAAGGTTTGGCACCTCAGTTTGAGATTCACTGAGAAGGGGAAGAACTGCTCCGGTAGCCCCAAGCCTACTCATGCTCAAGACCTGAAACCAAGAATTAGAAATGTTAATCACCTGGCAAAGCGACCTGTGCTTGTTTCAAAAACTGTTCACAGTCATACCTTAACCTGAAGCTGAAGAAATTTTACATAATCAATGATCTCATCTAGCATTGATGCCTTGTCTGCCTGCTCACATCAAAAAATTTGTTGACACCATTTACAGAAAGGTGAAACTGTTGTGCTATTATTTTGCATGATATTGCTGTCTTGAACGAGCTCTGCGGCAGCAGTAATGGGGTTTTATAAAGCTGGGCATGGCGGAATATTTGTATCAAAAGTGAGTAGTATTTTATCAGGATATTTAGCATGTAGTTCCAAGTTAGACTATATTTGAAACAGCCTATGAAATATCTCCAATCCAAACAGGCCTTAACTAATGTATTAAAAACAGCACTACACTGGAAGTGAATCAATGACTAAACAGGTAATGGTTATAGGCAGTGGCGGAGCTAGCCTCGGACCGTAGGAGGGGCCATTCTTGACAAAGTTTGCAGAATCTTGGCTGCTCTTCATATGTGCACGCGTTGAGAACAGAAATAGAGTGCTAATCTTGATTGATTAGTGGTTAAGTGCATACATAAAATAGAGTTTGCATGAGGGAAGGGGGGGCCAGGGCCCCGGCTGGCCCTGCCTTGGCTCCGCCAGTGGTTATAGGTTGGCCTTAACAAGATCAAATATTCAGTCCAGTGTATTTATAGAACTGAAAATATAAATTTTTGTACTCCAAAAAAGGACCTAAATTTTTAAAAGTATTCAGTTTATTGTCTCCCTAGGTAGATTTCAAGCTACAATTCCGAAAACATTCATATTACGTACAAGTAGCAAATTTTTATTATTTAGCTCAATGAACATTTGCAACTCTAAAAATGAATAGAATAAACCAAATGAAATAAGAAAGAACACCTTATTGGAATTTGGGACAAGGTCTTGCAAATTTTTCATCCTATCTGAAATTTTCTCTCTACGGAGCTGCAGCAAAAAAGAAATTGCAGTTAAAACTTTATTCTACAGATAAAAAGGAAGGCAGACAATTCAAAAAGGTCATGCAATTGTTCTTTGTCCTAAACTGAGCTGATCTCATAAAAAAACTAACCCGTTCAGCAATGCTATGGGGATCAGTTGCCTGTCCACGACGAGCCCTTACTCGTGGCTTCACGCCCGAACCATTTCCATTAGCTGAGTTTGCTTGGTTCTGTACACCAGAAGGATGGCTAACAGGGCCTTCACTTTTATTTTCATTGGTACATGATGGCATCTAAACATTTGCAAATAAGAACCCCATCTCAAATACAGTCTGATAAAAAGAAGCATAAAAAGGAGCTCTTCAAATGAGGACCGATGTTCAAGAGGAAAAAAAAAAACCTTTGGAGGAATCAGGGTCCCTTGTGTTGTAGTGACTGCCATCTGGTTACGAGCAGGGAAAGTAGGGATAGGAAAATCACACATCACATTTTGCTCCTGCAGTGTGAAATTTGAGTTACTGGTATAGATTAAATGAACAGTAAGACGCAGTTGCCAGTAGTAATTTGGTGACACTGTTTGAAGCTAAACCTGCTTCTGAGTCTTGAAAGCACTGGCAGGTAAGTTCGTCTCCTGAATCGTAGCAAATGAGGGGAGCCTGCCACTGATGAACTCTTTGCTGTCCTGCATAACAACAAGAACCAGAAAAGAATTGAATGAAAAAGATTAGAAGCTTTCTATGAACTTTCTTTTTTCTTTTGGAAGAAAAAAATGTCTATGTAATGAGCATTACATGTAGTGTTGCTAAGGCAGCATTGTCAAATACTGAGATATTCCCATTTGGAAGGCCTGTTTTGTTCAACATAACATCATTCTGTGCTCTTTCAAAACTGAAAGCGTCTAGATCTACTGGCTTCATGAATGAAGAACCATTTTCGTATGTGGAACACAAAGTTGAGGTTGAAGAAACAGCATGTACATCAGTGAGAAATGCAGAAACTTCACTTCCATTACTATCAATCGAGCTGGATAAAGTATGAGGCATTTCTGCAAATCCAGGGGCATCCAATTGCGGACGAAACATTCCAGATGTTAAATTGTGCTGAAGCACCCCAGAGTTCACTATATTACTCTGTTGGCTGCTATTGCTCTGCATTTGTTGAACCTCCAGAAGACTGTTAGGAAGAGTATCCTTAGATAGAATGTCACCAGATAACAAATCAGCCTGGGCACTGTAAGGCAGGCATCCATTTGAGAGCAAAGTGGAGTTCTGTCCATGCTCACTGACTTTTAAACTGTGATCTGATCTGGCATTCATGAAATAGCTTGAAGGTGGTATGTTTCCTTCTCCTGCATATGATTGTAGTGAAGCAGCAGCAAAACCATAGCTCTCAGAAGGAGGCCATGCTGAGAAGTAGGAATCAGGAGAGTTCTCCATGTAAACCTCACCAATACGCGTCTCACAACTTCTGCTCCAAAAGTATAAGAAAAAAAATGGCTTCTAGAAACTGAAGGACTCCACGGTTGATAATTTGGCAATACCTGCATTCAAAGAGAAAATCATATTATTTAAAGACAAAAACAATGGTCAGTACAAAGACAGCACAATTATGATGTTGGAAGGACATAATTAATGGATGCATTCCTGAAAATGGACATTATGCAGCAGAGAACAGTTGTCAGCCATTCATAGATTGTGCATGGACCAATAACATAATTATACAATCAAATGAAGAGCGGTGATATCTAACATGAGGCTGCCGTGTGAAGTTAGGCGTGTTCAAGCAACATATTTCTGCACACGCGTTAACCATTCAGGAAGACAACATTAAAATATGCCTGGATGATTCGAATTCCTCCTCTTCACTAAGCATGTTTTGACAGCAACTCCTCAGGCTGCATCATCATCATATATAGTCTGGCATTGAAAGTTTCTATGGAAGGGGATCTGAATCATTCAATTATTTGAATCTTCCCTTTACAAATTGCAAAGTGGTGATGGGTAGTTGAATTAAGCCTCTACCATACAAGTGGTTGATGACATAACCAAGGAAAACAGAGGGGTAACAATAGCAGAACAAATGCAATATTAGAGCTTCAGATAGAACACCAGTTTCCCAAAACCATACCCTCACCTCAAATCAAAAAGAAAAAATAAAGAACCTCGTCTGTGATTAATCGGCCCTAAGGGAGTTTACTCGACCCATTCTCTAGTCTCCCGCACTGCTCAAGTGTGCGACTCCGTATGAGGACCTCCTTCCCGTTTGCTCTGCCCTCTCTCCGTTCACACGGTTATCACCTCCGTATAATCAAACAAAACTGGCAAATGAAAGCATATCCTATGTTTAACAATCATGTGAAATAAATTATTCTTCTTTGATCACAGTGGCAAGAGAGCACATCTTCCTGCTCTAATATGCAGTCAATGTTGCGCTAATCGGTTAGAACAAGCAGCAACCCGTTCAGATATTCACTCATGATATAAGAATAGATGAATGGCCTTTTTACCTTCCATTTTGTTACTTCCTACAGGCACAGCTGAATAATCAGCAAACTAAGCTACTGAATATTTTCCTCTCCTTGAAGCTAGAGGACAACTGTCTAAGCCGACTAATCCTACCACCAATTTCTCCAATGGTAACTTTACATTCTGCTACACATATACAGAAGCTCATTTTGTGTTATAAGCAGTAGTCAGAAAAGATAATAAGATATTATAACAACTACTTTGTACTAAATTTCCACTATCATCCGTACTTAATACTACAATAACACCTGCAAGTCCCCGAATTTCCACTACGAAACTCATAACTATGTTATCATGGAGTAAGAACCAAGATAATCAAATACCCTTGAAATTCAGAGTTCTGCATTTCTGAATTCAGACAGACCATAAGCTGACATTGAACGGATTAAAGAAATTTATTTATCTACTTGAAATTACCCTATAACAGCATTCCTTATTCAGAATTAGAGGTGAAAAAAATCGTTTCTTCCTTTTTAGTCCCGCTCCCGTATTTCACTCTAGGATTTACAGGATACACATTAGGCAGAGAAATAGAAGTCGCTGACACGAGGATCACAGCCACCCGTATCCATGTACGGATTTTTTTCGAAACAACGACACCGAACCACACGATTGAAGCATCACACTCGCCTCAATCAATCCCACACGATCGTCCATCGGAATCATCTCTCTGACATTGCTCTGCTCCGTTGCCACACAACAGAACCCCACCAAGAAACTCTAATCGGCCCACCCCATCAACAAACGCTAATCAGCACACCCTATCAGCGAAACAGAATCGACCACAAAACCCCTCACCTCTGACGAGCACAGAAATAACACAACAAAAACAGGCAGCAAGTACTCAAGGTCGCACTGGAAGGTAAAGGGGAGGAGGAACTAAATTCGGAACTTACCAGGGAGATGAAGACTGAATTCCGCGACGGCGAGGGAGCAGGAGAGAGGGACGAGTGAAGTGTTGGATATACTGGAGAGGAGAGGAGGGAATTGACTCAGGTGAGAGGAGGGGAGGCGGCGGTTTGGAAGGAGAAGAAAAAGGGTGTTCCTTGCCGGAGATGAATGAAGACTGAAAGACGCGTTTGGACTGCTGAAGTGCTGATGCTGAGGCAGGGGGTGCAGGGCAGCGCGGCGCTAGCAGGAAAGGCACAGAAGTTGGTGCAAAACTTTTTGTTTTCTTATTAGCACCCCCTCCTTTTGTTTATTTCAGCAGAAGACATCTTTTGGGTCTTGGTTTAGCATGCACGGATGGATTGGGTGGAACAAATCAACAAAACATTTGACATTTTGACAAATGGGGTTTTCTTGTGTTGTCTTCTCTTTTTTCTTTTTGTCCAATTTCTTTGTCTTGTCATCTTTTTTTTTGTGAGGACTTTGTCTTGTCATCTATGGTTATTCCTATGGTAAATTCGTTTCTTAATATATAAATAAGAACTCTAAAAATATATTTGTAAATAGTTAGGTTAAAGCATGTTTTTTTCGAGGAAAGATTGAACACGTGCCTTCATGAAAAAGTAGCAAGATGTGATGTGTATTTGTTAGGATAGGAGTGCTGAAGTGGTATACTGGTATTGTGCATCCAGCTGGGTTACTTTGACAAGTACTGTCTTACGTAACGTACGTATATTAGAGACGTGTGCATCATGTACAAGTATATACAACTTTTGTTTCCATGTACAGCAGACGTGTGGATCGCTGCAGGACAACTCGATGGCACCTGTCTGCGGCGCGTACAAGCCAACACATCATACGCACGCGGAGCATGACGCGATGGCCAGAAAAAGCTCGTGCGCATTTCTGTAATCCACCGTTACGTCCACGAAATGGTAGTGGTAGTATTCGCGAAAGTCAGGAAGAAGGGCTGGATTGAATTAACGATCAAACCGAGGGCCGGGACGAGAAACGTCGCGTACCGATCCGATGTCACGGCGCGAGTCCCTCTTCTGCTCTGATGTGCCGTCGCTGTTGATTTGCCCGCACCTAGGGGGATGTGTCCTGTCGAGAGTGACACCTACGCCGGCGTTCATCGTTTGTCCGGTTGTTTGTTTCCTCCCGGTCCCGGAAAACAACAAACGCCGTGCACCGAACGCTTGACGCTCACTCACTCATCATAGCACACGGGTGAAGTCCAACAACTAAGGATAGGTATAAAGGTGTTGTCTCATAAGCGGTCTCATAATCATAAGATGATTTATGAGACCACATATATAATGGATGGTTGTTTTAATTGTTTCAAAGAAGTATTATACTTTCTTTATTTGTGGATGAAAAAAAATATTTATGAGTTGTATGGCAACTATAACTCCTGCAATAGTGTGAAAGCCGTATCATACTCTTAAATTTTAGCGCACGAGGTGGTTGCCTCAACAACCGCTTCTTTCTCTCACCTCCCTCTCCCTCTTCTATGTCACCAAAAATTCTATATAGTAACTCATAAGACGGGTTATGAGACTGCCTACGTGTAGCAATGTACCTGCCCTAATCCTACTACTCTCTTAGTACTTGTTTAATCACTCGGCCGGACCGGAGACCAGTCACTGCTAATCCCCATTGGCCGTGAGCTGGCTGGTAACGGCGACGGGTACGTGCCCGGTTGACTCGCGCCGCTGCTGATCAGATCATCCCACGCCAACGCGGCTTTGAACTCGGCCAAAGCCGTTGCTCTGCAACTGCAAGTCTGCGTGCATGCCGCCGCGCGCGGGTCACGCTCTGCGAGCGACCGAGACGGTGGACGCGCGGCCGGCGCGGGTGCGTGCCCGCGAATCGAGGCCGGGGATTAGGGCCCGCGCTTAACGAACGAACTAATTAACCAACCACCCATGACCGCCTCGCGCGACGGCTCCTGCTGACGCGCGCGCTTTGACTTGGTGGTTCGTTCGCGGATTAGCTCGAGTCGTGACCCACCGCCGGATCGCGCGGCAAGTGGCGGGCGGGGCAGAGATCCAAGGCAGGTTACGTGGGTCGGGTCAACTAATCACGCGCGGGAATCGCGACCTAGCGGGGATCGCAGCGCTTGCAAGCAAAGCATGCGTGCGTCAGTGTGTTCGGTCGCCTGATCATTCTAACAAACCGGGAAATGAGTGTGACGCTTTTATACATTACTTATATGGAAAATTCTCGCTTCAGGTTCAAGCCAGCGCTGCATGCGTCGACTAGTGTACTAGTTCTCCTAGGATCATCGATGAATTACTGAAAAGTTGGAGCAGTTCACGGTGGTTGTAGAGGGCTCGGATGGCGAGCTCACCGTCCTGTTTTAGCTGCCACGTTTGCTGGATTATCAGAGACGACGCCTGTAATACTTACCTCCGTTTGGAAATACTTGTCACCTGAAAAATCATTGTAGCAATTTTGACTCTACGTTTTTTTACCATAATATTTAGATATATCTGAAAGTATATAATGCTAATGTAACGAGGGCGAGCCATACGGTCGGGAAAGAAGCCGCAACGGCCTTGAATCTCTGGATCCGTACTGTGGGAGCTCGAGGAGGGGAGGCGACGCGGCGGAGCAGGAGCGACGAGGAGGAGGAGCAGGGGCGGCGGCGGCAGGGGAGACGCGGAGGAGGAGCGGAGCAGGAGCGACGCGGAGGAGGAGCAGGGGCGGCGGCGGAGCGACGCGGAGGAGGAGCGACCGTGTTTTTTTTTCCCCCATTTTCTCACTTCGATACGTTGGTGGGCTGCGGGCGAGCCGGTGGGAGCTCGAGGAGGAGAGGCGACGCGGCGGAGCAGGAGCGACGCGGAGGAGGAGCAGGGGCGGCGGCGGCAGGGGCGACGCGGAGGAGGAGCAGGGGCGGCGGCGGAGCAGGAGCGACGCGGAGGAGGAGCGACGCGGAGGTGGGCGCGGGCGAGCCGGTGGGCTGCGGGGCCCATCTGTCGGCGCCAAGACCCATCACTGTGGGACGGAGAGCACGGATCCGTTCGATGAACATCCAACGGCCCAAAACGCAAGATGGCAGGCACACCATCATCACCAACTCCCTCTTTTAAAGAAGTAGAGATGTGCCTCAAAACCTACCAAACAATATGAAAGTTTGAAGTAACTAGAAATATTTTAGAGAAAAAGGCATGTATTTAAAGTTGCTACAGTGATTTTCTGGGTGACAAGTATTTCCAAACGGAGGGAAGGAACAGGATAGGAGAGGACAATCTTCCGTGCCCGGCATGCGTTGTCTGTTTTGTCAGTACTTTGGGCTCGTCTTTGGAATATTTGGACTTTGTCGTAGTTGTTTCAAAAGGGCCTCCTCGGCCGGAATTCTTTCTAGAGTAGCAATCTCTCGTTCCCAGTCAAGGCCTTAGTGGGCTGCGTGGCATCGAAGAGTCCGTCTCTCCCATGATTGAGGCCCATTAGTGAGTCGCACTAGAAGTTTCCCAGACAGGAGTAGCGAACAGATTTCTTTTATCTTTCGCAAATAAAATAGATCTATTTTATTCCCTAAAAAATAGATTTCTTTTATCACAAAAAGGAAATTTACTAAAAAAAATATCCCAACATACAAAATCTTGAGATCTATCTCTACATATCCCAATGTGGTCGCGCTCGCGGGTTGTGAGCGCGTCCACGTCAACCCGTTAACGTCTGCCGTTCGATTCATCAATCTTGGGACACAAGCCGTCTGATGCAGCGGTTCGGGTTTTGCCTGATACCCGAACTCTCGCGAACGCTCGCGGCTGCTTCTCCTCCGCCCGCGTCTTCACGACGGATCCTCGACTGCGCTCGCCGCTCCCCCCTTTTCTCGCTCCCTCCTCCTCTAGCGACGGAACACCGTTGGCCGAGCCGACGATGGAGAATTTCAGCCAACGATTGGAACCAGAATCGTCGCCCACGTCCGGTCCGTGCAAGCCGCCATCTTCCCCATGAGCGCCGCGATGCAAGGACGACGACTATGCTGAGAGATGAAAAGAGACGGAGATGAGCGTGGTGTGAGCAATCTGGGGAGGATTCAAAGCAAGAGCTCGCAGTGCGCCACGACATTTCTTCCCATATTTTCCCATGCTTGAGGCACTACTTCCTCGCTGGCGATGTGCTCGACGAAATTCCTCTACTGGCGATGTCAGCAAGTTGGAAGCGCGCTCAAGGTTTCGATCAAGGTTTCAGTGAGCTGGTGGGCTGGGAGCATGAGAGAGGCAGCAAGAAACAGCCTCGTCGTAGTTGCTCGCGCCTCGCCGATCTGTCTTTCCATGTCCCGGCGTCCCCTGACTCCTGCTTGCGGCCTGTCACCGTGGCTGAGCAAGGAGGCTAACCTCCTTGAAGCTCCTAGACTCTCCCACTGACGCCAGGATGGTGAGAGATGGTGGCGGCGATGGGGTGTTCAAGGTGACTTATTGCAACGCAGGACAGAAGGCGAGAAGGCAGGGACCTCAGCGGAACACACTGAACCTCTCGTTACATTCGCCTTGTATGAAGAAGCAGGACAGAGACTATGGCAGCCAATAATTGTTTATGCTGCAGTTTATTAGCATGTACTCTTTGCAAGGTATATTATTTTAAGCAAGCAATCAATTGATTGCTAGTAAGCTTGGTTGGAATTACAGGGGCAGTACCCACAGATTTGTTATATGACATAATTTAACCAGTTTATGCATCCTCTTATGAATCACTGAAAAATCATAATCTGATTGTTGTTAGACATAATGCCTTCACTTTAGCAGCGTTCATATGGTTTTCACATCTGATTATTATATACAATACATGTCTCAGGCCAAGATCATTGAAAATTCTCTGAAAGGTTGTAGTTCCCAGACTAGGAATGCCATATGGCTATATAAAATGTAATAATCCAGCAGAGTGCTAATTTCTCTTAAACAGTTTTGAAGAGGCTTGCAATAATGGTACTGGTAAAAGATCTCTTTCATAATTCATCTTTTAGATCTTCATAACTAGGGATCATAATAAAGCCTTAAGACTTCATGTGTGAACAATGTTAAAAAATTTCTTTATGGAGGTGTTCATTGGTGCATTCTTAAGAGTCTAGAAACGAGAGGTAGAAAAAATTTGATGAACAGAGGCCAACAATAGATCTTAGAGCCTTGAGTTACAAGCAAGTACTACTTCATCACCTTTGTAGATTTCCAGAAGGCATAAAACAAAATGGTGTACAATGTCCACTAGCATAGTTTTTCCTTTCTAACTCTGTTCCTTATATTATTTCTTTGTACCTTTTCTACATACTTAACTCTTTTATTTACTGAAAATGCACAGTGGGGAACTTTCCCCTGTAGTTTGTGTAAAAATAGGCAGCAAAATTGATATCACCTGTGAACAATTTTTAGCACCTCTGTCTTTATTCATATTTTGCCTGTTAGGAGACTGTAAAGTTTCCAATTCATATTGCTACTCTTCTTTGTCTATAGGCCTACAATATCCAGGAAAGATCATTCTATTTGAAGAACAATAAAACATGTCTTATAAACAATTGAAAATTATATTAAAAAAACCAGTGTTTCCTAATGCAGCCTCTTCAGTTCTCAAGCCTGAGAGTTGCTTTTCTGCCCTGTTACCAGAGATCCAGCGTGCTTAACTAAAGAATCATGGAGAAGCTACTTAAATTGTCAGAGGGCATAATCAGAAGCTACTTATTAAGTATTTCTTCTTTACAGCAGAATAAAAAATGTTTTGCAAAACTGATGACAAAGGAGTCAGCAATAACATTTCAACGAGTATGGATTCTGAAATTTAGGAAGTCCAAAAATAAGTAAAATCTGTATAGATAGATGATTGAGAGTGAAATTTCGGTTATAGATAGTTTAGTTTACACATCAATGCCTTAAAAAAAAAGGAATCACTCAACGCATTGCAGAAGGGTCATAAGGCACGCCAACGGCGTGCTAATTTTCTAGTCCTATATCTAAAGATATACACAACCATTAATTATTGCACTGGTTTGAGCCATAGTGCAAACTCCCTTGCCACTAGTCACGAACTATAGGGAAACAAGATTTAACAAATAGCAAAGAGTTGTTTTAATATATATATTTTCTTGCTTACTCTCAACCCATGTTTCATGAAGATGCTTCATTTGACAGCGTGTAATTTGCATAGGACCCTATTTTTCCACCTTTAGAGCAATGACCGTAACTGAATTTAATAGGTGAGCTGTGAAATAAAGAATTTTTTTTGCATTATTGAACACTATTTAATTTCGATTAAACCAGATCCCCCAATAGATGGATGCATGCCTCCCCCACAAGAATGTGATACTTCATTTCCTTCATTATTCTAGTTGACAACATGCCAAAAATGGATGTAAAACTAGTCGGAGGTTGAAGGTCAAAAGATATAGGATCGTTCTCTTCAAATAGACTTAGCAACAATGCACTCAAAAAACAAGTGTTAGATAGTTTTATTATTGTTACAAAAGCAACATGTGATTCCTATACCACAAACATATGATATGTCGTGCTTCATTGTAATACATCGAGTGGCCTTTGGGTTTTAGAGAAGGGAGATTGAGAATAAGAAATAGGGTGAGGAGGATGTTGTATACCTTGTTTGGACTTGGGATCGGGCGGGGAAAATAAGTGGGTTAGGGATAGGGATAAGACATAATTTTCTCCTCACTATTGAATCATAGTGGCACGGGTTGGTTTTAGTTGCGAACGGAGAAGATAATGATATGTTCATCTTCAATCTTGGTTACATACATCCCATGAGGGAGCAAGCTAGCAGGGTTGTCAATGAGTCATTCTAAACATCAACCGATCTCGTGTATGGTGATGTCAATCAAGGCTCAGCCTCTTCATAGAATGGGTGAGACTTGAGATTTTTCAACTGTTATGAACATAGAATATCTCGTTGCTCTTTCAATGTAGAATTCGCCCCCTTACCAAACTTCCACGAATCTTCTTTTATATAACATCGCACTACATATGCACTCTAATTTGCAGACCAACTCGATTTGCTCCCCAACCTCATCGTTGTCTTAGAAGTCCAAAGCAAATGAAGAGTTGTGATGTATCACACTATCACTCATCATGTAAGTGATTAATTAATTAGTTGGGTAAGTTGACTAATATTGCTTTCGACCATTCTCAACTAGCAACTGCAAATTGCATTGTGCGTGAAAGTTATAATGCACGATTATTGTTCGCATATAGATTTTTGTTATGCATAGGCTTCTACTAATAGCAAAGTTGTCTGTTTATCTATACAATATGGAATGGGATTTCTTACCATCGTTGGGTGGTATGAAACTATCGCACAGATAGGACCAAATTTGAAGTACCAATTGTACCTTGCTTTGGTATCATTCAAGTTATAATTTATGGTACCACTCAAGGATGGTAAAAAGCTCATTTGTAATGCATAATTGCTAAATTCAACTTCGTTCCTGGACCAAATCTTTTCAGTGTCCTGCTCAACCAAGGGGGACAATGATTAGAACAAAGTTGCTCCAATTAGATGAATGGACATATTCATCGACCGTCGTGCAAAGCTGAATATCTTTGAGAATTGGGATCAACTAGAAATGAATCATATACCAGTAGCTGATATTTGTGATGAATATTTGTATGATTGTAGCAACCAATTGTCCACTTGTGTCCTTGCTTGGTAAATCCTCCATCCTCGCTCGACTAATCATTCAGTGTCCCGATTAATCGTTCAATCATGGAGCGCGCAAAATGGTTTGGTGGCATTTTTCACTGTCCGGAGGGAGTATCTAGTGGGAAGGATAATGGTTCCTCTGTTTGCGACGTGGACACGACTGGCCATCGTCGTTCAACGCGTCACGGGTCAGTGACAGCATCCCAGAGATGCTTTCCGCAAAGTCATCGGATACATGATGTTGTTTGCGCCAGTTTCATAGGACGGCTGGGCACGAGCGAGTGGATGATGATCCACGTGACGAGCCGGCCGCCCCGCCCCCTCCTCCCCCGTACGTCGTCGAGATAAACTAAGCAGGACCAGTACTATTGGTACTACTACTGCAATCAGGCAATCAGCCACTAGTCGGTCCCTGCCGGTTACTACGTCCTTCAGAAAGTAATTAACCAGTGCTGCGGCGGATATGATCGAGACGCCACTGCTCATGGAGTACATTTCGGCCCGGCCGACAAGGCGATCGACAGGTGGCTCGGCGCGGCGGCCGACCGGACTGACGCGCGCGTGCCGCCGCGAGCGCAGGCGGCAGTGGGAGCGCATCGGCGCCGCGGTCCAGGCCGCGATGTCGGCGGGAGAACATGGATGCTTGGCGCTGCGCCGCGCGCTCGCGCGGTTTCGTTTCGTGGCCATCGTCCTCCCCTCCGTGCCGTGCCCGTGCGTCGGGACCGGGAGACCGAGTCGCCCGGCGTGCAGGCAGGCATAGAAGGCGGTACGTAGCGCGGGATCGGCAACACTTTAATTTGCCTTTGGATTATGGCGTAAGACTGACTACTGATGGTGGTACAGGTGGCAGAAATCCCAGCCGAGCATTAGATTTCGAGTGGGAGATTGAGCGTTTCAGTTTAGATCTCGCGATGCCGACACACACGCTTGGCTGAAATGGATCGGCGCGCGCGTCACCCATCAGTGGCGATTTCGTCGAAACCACAGGATCACTTTCGCCATTTTCATAGGACGGGCACGAGCGGGTGGATGGACGATCGATCCACGTGATCAGAGCCGCGCTCCCGTACATCCTAAAGCTGAACTGGTCTGCCGGCCAGATGCATGCACGCACTGGCGAAGCTACATTGGTCTTCCCTGGTGCACCGGCACCATGGTCCAAAGAAAATTTCAGTTGTTTTCATTAGATTTTTACCATGTGTGCATCACCTTAAGCCAAAAATATGCACCATGAGACTGTTGCAGATGCCTGTAAACAAGCTCAGACGAGGCACCACACATGTATGTGCACTCGGTTGGCCGGAGCTCTAGCTTCGCCACTGCATGATGCACGTCACGCAGACGCGACACATTGCTCCCGTACATCCTAAAGCTGAACTGGTGCCGCTGGTACCAGTCAACCAGCAGTCATGTATTCGTAGTGTCCTTGCTGAGAAGCTACCAAGACGATCCAGAGGCAAGCCGAGCTGATCGACAGGTCGCGTGCGCGCACAGCGGAGGGAAGTGTATCGGACCCGCGACGTCGGCGCAACAACGTGGACGAAGCAAAGGTTGCCTGGCCCTGACCGTCAGCGTGCGTCGCCAGGCAGGCAGCACATACGGCGCACTAGTGTACGCACGTCTCACAGCATGAAGCGCGACGTACTGCACGACGTGCACCTGCGGAGAGTGGCCATATATCTTCCGTGTGTGCCGGAGATGATGGATCGATCTAATCGTGCTGCTGCGTGATCGCTTAATTCGTACTAACTTGTCACCGCTCGCAGCTGGTCGCGCGCTGCCGTGAGTTCACGGTACCAACCTAGCTTGGCAGCTGGCAGCTCGATCGATCGGTGCGTGTCTGCGTCACGACATGACCATCTGCCGCGACGCGGGATCGGGGCGCGGCACGTGGTGGCCATACTCTCTTTGCGGTTTGGCGCAAGCAATCGATATTCCGATTGATAACCTCCAGCCCGAGCGTTCTAGGGTTTTCCTCGATACGGTAAATTTTCCTCGATACGGTAACCTCCAGCCCGATAATGCACCCGTTTTTACGATGACGATTCTAGAAGAAAAATGAAAATGTTCATGACATTTCATTTACAAGTTGTGCGCTGTCCGGCGAGTAGGGAAGCTAGCAGGACGATCTCGATCGGCACCGCGATCCAGCCACGGCTGACACGAGATCGAGGGCCCGTTCGACAGGTGGTGGCTCGGCGATCGCGCGGCGTGGAGGATGACAGACACATCAGTGCGGGCGGAGGGCGCGTCGCGCGCGGCAGAGGGATTGTATCGGGGCGCCGCGTTGCCGGCGGGAGAAGGAGCGAGGACGATGCTTCGCTGAGCCGGCTGGTGCGAGTGCGACGCACGGGCGCCAGAGCACGCGGCTCGCTCGCTCGCCCGTCCGTCCGTGCGTCGCACCGGGTCGCGGGCACGCCAGGCAGGCAGGCCTGCGTATATGAATGTAGGAGTAGGAGTAGTACAGGTAGCACGACGACCGCACAAACGCGCGTAACGCATGCCGAGGTGGTCTGGTCGCATATGCACCATGCATGCGGCATGTACACGCACGGCGGCCGGGAACGAGTTGGTCGATTGATGCGCGCGCTCGCCAGTCTCGCATCGCACTCTCGCGACAACAGCCGTCCGCCTGTCGTTCGCCTGCAAGTGCCAACCTCGTTGCTTTCGACGCACTACCAGGCATCACGATCGATCCTATCGTCCTTCACCATCACTCGTACCTGAACCTTTGATGATGTACTACTAGTGGCTTTCGAAAAGATGATGTACTACTAGTACTATAGCTACTGCACATGTGACGAGAACAAGTTTGCGATTTCGCTTCCACCACCAGCGCGGGTTGCCCCTTCCCTGACGCTATCATGATGGGCTGCGAGCGAGCGAGAGCTCACGGTGGCTGCTGGCTTCATATCAGCCGCGCCGCGGAAGGTCGGCGCGTGGCGTGGTCGGCACACGCCGTATATTCTGCCTCCGTCCGCCCGTGCTGCGCGAAGCTTTTCGGCTCCTTTCCGTCTGCCGGGCTGGTGCGTGCATGCACCTCGCCATGGTTGCTAACCCCGGCCGGGAATCCCGTGCATCACGCTCGCCCTCTCGTTTTCTAAAGAACCCCATCCAGGCATCCAGGGACAAAGCCCACGCGCGCGCGCGCCAGTTTAGCCTAACCAAACCTAACCTAACCTCAGAATTTCAGATCCAGCTTCCTCCAACTGCTAGCTACTCATTCATCCTAGTAGCATGAATCTGCACTACACGTCTACTCCCTCCGTCCCTAAATAGTTGTCACTGGACATCATGTTTGACCCTTCGTATTATTCAAAAAAATTATTTAAATATAAAAACAAATATGTCATGATTAAAATATATTCAATAATAAAATAAACTGTAAAAAAATAAATAAAATTTGCGTAAAAAATTTGAATAAGACGAGCGATCAAAAAAAAGTCAAACGACATCTATTTTGGGACAGAGGGAGTAAACACCACCGAGCAATAGCTTGAGTTTGTCTGCCCCCTTGAAAAAGCTGGGAAAAAGCGATGAAGGGGCGTTTGGAGGGTGTCGCATTGTGCAATCCGACGTTTTGTCGCTACCCCGCGTGACCCAGGGCACGGAGCATCCAGGTTTAATTCATTCACCCCGCGTCGCGTCGCTCTCTTGCTGACACGGCAAAAGAAAGGAAAAGGACGCGCCGGAGCGGGAGTCACACACGCTGGGCGGCGGTGATGTCCGATCGATGACACCCGCGTGTGCTCGCCGTCGTCCGGTCACGAAAAGTTACAGCGACGCTGCTAGTTGCGCGGCCAGCTCAAGGATTTGCTAGCGGCACGGCGAGATTACCTACACCACAAACGTCCATGGAACCGAGATTACCTTGTTGATCTTTTTTTTCTGTGTGGGGCAGCATCAAGGATGCTGATTTGTGTACGAATTGTTCAGGTGGCCGCGATGTCATTCGTCGGACGGGCGGCTGATTGAGGGGTTGATGGCACGGCTCGCCAACATCGATCTCCTCTTTTTCCTGTGATCCATCGAAAATCACAAGAAACCTTTTTTTTTTTCCTTCTGAAAGGCTCTCTCTACAGAAGAAGTTGGTCGCCTTCTGCTAATCAACCCACTGTTGCAACAAACACGTGACGATAAACTCCAAGTTGGATTTCTTTTCCAAGTTGTTCTCCACTACGCGATGGTTCCATTTTCTAGACTTGTGCCGTCAATGGGGTGGCCTATAACATTTCAACAGAGGCATCGACCGCGATCAGCTACCTGGTTTAGGTGAACCTTTCGATGCACCGATCGAGCGATATATTCTTTGATGCATATATTCGGAACCCTACACCGGTCTAGGGTGCGGGGAATCGAGGGCACGGATGAGAAAAATGTGTCACATCCAATTTTCGGTGCCCTAGACAGTCATCACCTAACGCAAAGGGAAAACTGATGTTCAGTTGCCTAAAAGTTTTGATGTGTTAGGCTGGCACACACATGGTCCGTTTGACGTTTTACGGAAAATGCACGTCCTGCTAGCTCGCAAAAAGGGGCATAGCTCGACAGAAGAGAAAATTTTGGAAGACTAGTAACAACGTGCTGAGTGGTCCTCTTTTTGGAGGCAGAACAAAATCTGCTCCTTTAAACGCTATGACTGAAATCAAGCGATGTGCCCTCTGCCTGCACATGTTTGTTCGCATGTTCCCTCGTTAGTAAACCGAGAGGACGAATTCAGGTGATTTTTTCAACGTTGCCCTTAGAAGTGATTGCCTACCACTTTCACCTGCCACGCATCGCTTGTTTTGAACACATGCCGGTAAGAGTAGATACGAATCCTGCTTTATCGATGGAGGCTAAAGAATAAAAATGTCATCTAAAGTTTGACTAGCCTTTTTGTAAGAAAGTGTTTGTTCTGAAATCTGAAGGCCATAAGGTTTCCACTAGTCTATTATGCCCGGATCTGAACAGTGATCACCACATTATCCACCATGTTTAGCTCAATCCTTGATCAAAAGCCCCTAGCAGCTTGCTACATCTAATGGAAGCAATCATGTTAAAACTGCTGATATATAACAGCATCCAATTCTCGATCAGATGGTCAGTATAAATGAGCTGCAAAAATACAGGTTATCAAGCCATAGAATTCTCAATCTCATTATGTGTTACTATAGCTTCAAGCTTCAACACAAACAACATTTCCTGGCAATTTCGCTACTACAACATAAGAATAGGCCGCTCTTCGCAGGAAATTCCAATCCTTCCTAACCAGACAACAAATTCACGATCACACAGATCATGGCCGTTAACCTCACATCAGACGGCCTCTGCCACGCTCAGCTGCTGCACCAATCACCCCTCTACACCTGTGGCCTCACGGCATCTCCCAGCACGTATAATAACCTGCACCGGGGCGGCCGGGCCACTCCTCTCACGCGCACACAACACACACACCACTACAAGCAAAGCTACCAGTACACCTCACCGTCACATTTCCTTCGCGCGACGTCTCGTCCGGTCTAGCCGTTCGCATCCCCACAGGTCAGCGAGTACCAGCACAACCAGCCACCAGCCATGTGCGGCGGCGCCATCCTGTCGGACATCATCCCGCCGCCGCGGCGGGTCGCGGCGGGCCACCTCTGGCCGGAGAAGAAGAAGCAGAGGAAGGCCGGCGAGGGGAGGAGGAGGAGGCCCCGGCGCGGGGACGAGGAAGAGGAGCTGTTCAAGGAGGAGGGCGACGAGGACTTCGAGGCCGACTTCGAGGAGTTCGTGGTCGACTCCGGGGAGTCGGAGCTCGAGTCCGACGACGACGTCAAGCCCCTGGCCGCCACCAGGAGCGGGGTCGCCAGAGGTAAAGGAATCTGCTCGCCGTCGATTTCGGTGGATTTGTAGTTTGGTAGAGGCAAAGATGATTGATTGCTTAGGGAAGTCGGTAGAAAGATGGGTTTTTTGGGCTGCTGGTTGCGGATCCGTAGAATTGCTTGGTTCCTTTGTGTCTTCGGAGGTCGATCTGGGTTTGTCGCTTGGATTGTGGAAAAGCAACGAGCTTGCCTTGATACACAGCACTCCGATTGATTGGTGACGTTGTTGTAGTATTAGCTCTTTCGATTTATTCAGTGGAAGTTATATTTCTGCAAACTTTTCATCCCAGTTCTTGCTTAATGCAGTCATCCCATTTTGTCATGCGAGATCGGTGCTATGCGGTGCCCGATCGTTATCATAGCATCCCTAATTGTTTCTTATTTTAGTTTGGCTCCGTAATTATCTTCTGTTAGACATGAATCTCGTGATGGCTCCTTTTTTGCTGTGCTTTAATTTTTTGGTATTAATTCTTAGTTTTAGCTTGATAACACATGGGCCCCCTCTGGCACGCTTAGGTATTGGGTTGCTTATAGTTTGTCAGATTTTATCAGATCTGTCTCATTTTGTGATGTTAATTGTTGATTGTTTAAACTCACCTTTTGATCGATAAAAAAAAGGATGTAAAACTGACAGCAAAGAAATTTGTGAACGAGGCTTGTTCTGAAGAACTGTTGTAGCCTCAATTTTCGTTTGGTAACCAGTCTAGAAAAGTTTATATGTTCCAAGGCACTACTAACTCTTCAATAAAAATACTATCATACTTCTAGACGCTCATGGAGTGGTGAATTTCTTACCGATCTTGATCCTTGCAGATGGATTAAACACAACACCAGCTGGTGCTGATGGCGCTGCGGCAAGATCAGCTCAAAGGAAGAGAAAGAACCAGTTCAGGGGTATCCGCCGACGCCCATGGGGTAAATGGGCTGCTGAAATCAGAGATCCGCGTAAAGGTGTTCGTGTCTGGCTTGGTACTTACAACTCTCCCGAAGAAGCTGCCAGAGCTTATGATGTTGAGGCACGTAGGATTCGTGGCAAGAAGGCCAAGGTCAACTTCCCCGATGAGGCACCTGTGGCTTCTCAGAAGTGCCGTGCTCTACCTACCTCTGTGAAAGTGCCTAACTTGGACACTGAAGAGAAGCCGATTATCAAGCCAACGGTCAACAACATGACCAACTCCAATGCATTTTCCTACCCACATGAGCTAGTTGTGCAGCCTCAAAACATATCGTTTGTTCCCACGATGAATCCTGCTGCACCCATTCAGGAGCCTTTCATGAATCTATCCTCTGACCAAGGGAGCAACTCCTTCAGTTGCTCGGACTTCAGCTGGGAGAATGACATCAGGACCCCAGACATAACATCAGTCCTTGCACCTATTCCCACCTTGACACAGGTTGATGAGTCTGCGTTCCTCCAGAACACCAGCAATGCTGTGACACCTCCTGTGATGGAAAATACTAGTGTCGATCTCCCTGATTTAGAACTGTACATGAATTTCCTGATGGACAGTGGTTCTGATGATTCAATCAACACCCTTTTGAGCTGTGATGGATCTCAGGATGTGCTCAGCAACATGGACCTTTGGAGCTTTGAGGACATGCCCTTTTCTGCGGGTCTCTACTGAGGTTCAGTCTTAGCAGTTGGGCGTATGTACATAGGGTCAGGGTAAGCATTCACTATTATTGAGATCAGCTCTTGGTGATGCTTCCAATTTCCATTCCTCTGATTCTTTTTCTTTCCATTGTGTTTTAGGAATAAATATTCCGGAGATGAAGAAGTGCTCGGGTCAGGTGCCTCTAGGCGTGTGGTAGAGATACATATATGCTTCCTTAGACTCTCAGTTTAAGTACTCATTGGCGATGGACATGTACCTTATTTGACTGTATCCATGACTGCTATTATGTGTCTGGAGCAAATTCTTCTGTTTTTCCTGCCTTTGGTACAATGGCTGTGAACATTGTGAATTTGTAGCCATATGTGGTGCTTGGTTTGCTATTAATCTAGTTCATCCTTTGGTGCAATGCTGAGTCTTCTGGTGTACCTTTTATTTTATTTTTTTGGTTGTTGAGGTTAAGCAGTTAAGCATCATCCATCATCAGTTTATCACGAATTAAATTCTAGGCTCCTGTTGGTGTTGAACCAGGATGTTGCAAGTTTCAAAATAAGGTAAGCTATTCCTCGTACTTCGTATCCAAGTGGTATGGGACTATGTACAACTCAATGTCAGCTTCTTGAAGTAAATAACCAGCTAGTCTTCAACCATGTGGACTACGGCGCTCCTCAGAATTTTGGCATACTGTGTCGCTATAGTCACCTGGAGCGTGGATTTTATCCCGTGCGACTGGGCTCTTCTGTTCTGTCTTCCTTTTTCTCCTCGCCTGTTCAGTTCTTTTGTGGCCTCAGCCAACTAGGCACGCTTCAGAGTTCAAAACATTCACGGGCCTGGTTTTGGTGCGCTCACGTTCAATGCGACCTTGAGCCGGCTTATGTATCGACCCTGGGCCAGAACACACAAGAGAGGAGTGTTGTCCCCCTCAAAAAAAAAAAAAAAAAAAAAGAGAGGAGTGTTGTTGTCTTGCTTGCCGGGCAGCAGGTTGCACTGCAGGGTATGCTTGCTTGAGCGTCTCCGGGCTGGCCGCCATGTCCTCGGGGCGGTAGCACGACGCTTGTGCCTACCTAGGCTGGGGTCACGTACCTGGGGCCTTGCCTGGGGCAGTGGCCTCTTTCACACCCTGGAATGAGCAGCGGCAACAGATGTATGGAGCTCGATGATGGTGGCTCTGAACAAGAAGCCACGGGCCCACGGAGCAGGCGGCGAAGGAGCTCTAAGCTATGGAGAGAGAGCGTGCGAGCGAGAGCGGGAGATTAATGGTGGTGGTGCTGGCAGAGCATTAGCATGTAGGAAGTAGGAACGAGAGAGACGGAGAGCGCAGGTGGCCCTTCTCGAACACGGCTGCGCCTGCCACGTGGAATATTTCTCCGCTATAAGAGGCCCTTCTACCCGAGAAAAGCGCGAACTGGTGAATGCATGAAGTATTAAAATATTCAATAAAAAGCTTTTAATTGAGGCCAACAGCAGCCGGCTCAATAGCTAGCAGCAGGCTTTGTTATTATACGAGTAGTATACTTTAATAATGAGAGAGAGTTAAGTGACATGGCACAGCCATTTCGCTGGCAGCAAGCGAAACCACTAACCTTGCTCTAATAGGTCCACTTGGTCCCAGCAGCATGCATAACCGAGAAGAACAAACATCCAACAAATGTTCACTACAGAACTAAATTGAATGCGGTTCATGATGACCAAAGCACAGGACTCAATTCTCAAAGTAAAACACTTTCAGAGAATCAAGGGGGCGTTTGGTAGCCTGCACCACCCCTTAGCCAGCACCCGCAGTTGCAACTAGGGTTGGAAAAAAAGCTCGAGGCTCGCGAGCCAGCTCGGCTCGATCTTAATTTTGGCTCGGTTCGGCTCGGCTCGGTCGTCTTAATGAACTAAGCCGAGCCTTTAAAATAGCTCGTTTGTTAACGAGCCAGCTCGTGAGCTGCTCGCGAACAGCTCGATAGGCTCGATCATATAGAAATGTCAACTTTAATTCTCTAATAAGATGATAGTTTTATGTTGGGTGAAACTCAATTTATCATCTAAAAAATAAACTAAGTTCAATATAGATAAAAATCATGTTAAATGTTGGACCATCTTTTTATTTTCATTTATTTTTCATCTTTATTGACTTAGATTGATATTTTTTCTATAATATTGTGTTATATTATGATTTTTGTGTTGTTGGCACATACTACTATTTAAAAACCACTTAAAATCACCTAAATTTTTGTCATAAAAGTTTTAACATACTGGCTCGTGAGTTAACGAGCCAGCTCGAGCTTTCTAATTGAACCGAGCTGAGCTTCTATTTTAGCTCGTTATCATAATGAGCCAAACCGAGCCAGCTCGTTATCAGAACGAGCTTTAATTTTTTTTTTTAGATAAACCGCCACCCTTTATTAAGTATCAAAGTCATGGGTGTTACAAACGCCATCAGGCGCCGATAAGAACCAGACATGCCTGCCTAGTGCGGCAAAAATACTACTTCTAGCTAGATTATGTGCATCGACATTCGACGCTCGATTCTCATGAACAAAGTCGACTTTGGCAAAACCCTTCGCTCTAGCTCTAATCTCCTGGACGATGTGTCCATATGAGCCCATCCCTGCTTCTGCAATGCTCTTCACAACGCTGGCATTGTCACATGCCAATCTGAAATTTTGTATAACCAGGTCACTCGCTAGTGCCAGCCCTTCCTTGCAAGCAATTGCCTCCATGATTTCAGGGTCCCTAATGCCGTCTACAACCAGAGCCGAGGCTCCCAAGAACAGGCCAGTTTGGTCTCGAGCAACTGCTGCAACCGAAGCAAAACCTGTGTTCTTGGACAAGGCTGCGTCCACATTTATTTTCACCATACCAGCCGGAGGAGGAATCCATCGAGGACGCCCGCCATGCACAACTGTCTTCTTCTCGCTCTGTGGCTTTGTCATCAGCAGCTCAGACACATATCTGGTCACGAAGGAGTTAGTAGATAAAGGACTTTGGAACATATTTTCATGTATAATTTCCTCCTGGCATACCAGATTGCCCACATAGTGATCAGCACCCTTATGAGATCGTCATGATCAAGCGACTCCATGACTGCCGCCAGCCATCCTTTCGAGTCTCGCTCTTGAATTCCACTTAGATGTTCAGTGATTTCTTCTCGTTCGAGAGCCCAAACACACCTTGACATGTTACAGTCAAGTAATGAATGTTTCCATGAATCAGCCTGCCCACATATCGAGCAAGCGCTGTTGTCGGCCATGTTGCGGTGATGCAGGACATCCTTCGATGGTAACGAGCTTCTTGCCAATCGCCACAAGAACACCTTCACCTTCGAGGGAACCTTAACTCCCCATAGGGTAGTCCACTCTTTCTCCTCCTTATTTGTATTGGATCTGCCTGGATGAGCTACTACAAATTTACTGAAAGCAAGCATCCTGTAAGCTGACCGAACTGAGAAAATCCCACTTTTCTCATGATGCCAGGCCCAAAAGTCATCCTGGCGACGGGTGCACAGGGGGATATTCACAATCACTTCAATATCAACTGGGGAGAAGTAAGCATGTAGCTTTGACTTGTCCCAGCTAGCTGTCGTTGGGTCGATTAATTCACTGACCAACTGAGGTGGATCAGCCATGCCACTCCTAACTGGTCTCCTCATTCTAGTAGTCGGTAGCCAATCCATGGACCATATATTCGTATTCTCGCCCGTACCAATTCTCCTGATAAGTCCTTGTTTTAGGACCTCCCGTCCATCAAGTATTGATCGCCAGACGCGAGACGGTGAAGAGCTAACCTTCGCCTCTAGGAAATCCCCATCAGGGAAGTAAACCGCCTTGAGACAGAGCCGGCTCGTTATCCAGCCCTAGTTGCAACTCAGCAAGTTTGGTAGCCTGGAAAGCCTCAGGGCCAGGACGCGCGGATGCAAAAGAGGCCCATTTTGCTGCATCGCGGGGAACGAAAATTTTGATCGTTCCCCGCGGGCCAGGCTCGCTTCGTCTCACGAGTGGAGATAGGATAACCTCCCGTGAGCCTTCGTTCTCTCTTCCCCCCGCCACAGGCTCTCCCTCTCTCTTCCCCATGAGCGATGGATGGACTCCGGCCACCAGCGACTTGCGGATTCGCCGGCGGCGCAAGCTACTCCAGCCCCGGACAAGCGCGTGGGCAGTCCGAGCTCCTCCAGCCCCGGACGAGGTCGTGGGCGGCGCGGCCGGGCGACGGAGCGGACGGCGCAGCGGGTGTCTTTGCCGCCGCGTCTCTGTGCTCAGGAAGCTGCGCGCCTAAGTTTTCTCCTTCACACATCAAGCACGAGATCGAATCGATGTTCCCCAAACACGGCGATTGGGGATGAGCTCCTTCCCAGCATCCTCTGATGAAGCAAGATCTCTGCCACCTCCGTCATGATTGGATTTTCATGGCCGTTTAATTTAGCCTCGAATTTGATTAATATGGCTACAATTGGATGGGCACACGCAAGATATGAAATTGGTTTGCTGGTTATGAGCTTCATTAGGGCTGGAGGTGGCCAATTTCTTTTTCCAACAAGCTCAATCGAAGGAGCGACCGGCGAAGTGCACGGGAGCAGGGCAAGGTGCGACCAGCATGACCGGCCGAGCTCGTGGGCGAGACTGAGGGCAGGCGAGCGGGCGGCGAGTCACGGCGCGGGAACAGGCAGGCGAGGCGCGGCGAGGTTGTGGGCAGGCGAGCGGCGCGCCAGCCGAGCAGGCAAGCAGGCTGCTGCTGCCATGACGTTGATGGTAACTCTACCATTGCCTAGATACAGGGTGAGCCTATCATTTGTGCAGCTTACCAAATAAATTATGCACTCATCCAGGCCTAGCAAATGCAGCCTAACAAACATGGGGCCTTGCACCCGCTCATGCTGGATGAGGCTGGCTCCGTGCAGGATGGTGATGCAGGAAAAGTTCCTCCAGGCTACCAAACGCGCCCAGGGAAACGTGCAGATGCACCACATGGACTTTGGAATTGTCAACAGCTCCTACTCCAGATGGGACAGATTTACAAATGTCGGCACAATTACAGCATCCTGCATCAGCAAACTATCTACTCAAGCTTCCCTTTCACGGGAATCCTACCAAGTTTCATCTCTAATGACGAAACACTGGACATCAACTCCTGCACAACAGTTTCAGCCGCCTCGAGTTGATCTTTCACAACCTTCCTCTCCTCCACTAGAGCTCCAGCTTGCAGTGACATGGTGAGCAAAGCGCAATCACTTACCAACAAGCCTGTCAACTGTTCAGAGCATAGTGTATCCCACATCTCACCCGCTGCTTGAAGGGATATGCGTTTCACATCTATATCTAACCTTTGCGTAAGGCGGCCAAGCTTGAAATCTGTAATGGCCTGATACAGCTCTGCCTTGCTACTAATGACTCTAGTACCACAAAGATTGCCGGGTACTCTGTCTTTTCTTGGACCGAATCCATCACACACCAAGACACTGCCCCCAGATGATCTTGTCAATATATGCCTGTTAAGTAACATTCGGAGCCCACAGGACCCACTGCCCATTGACGGAACTGCGCCCGAAGTAGCACCACATGCAGATACATGGTTATTTCCTGATCTTCTCATCACAGATGGAAGGACTCCAGCCAAGTGACCCAATACTAATGCTGTTTCTTTGCCACCAGTAATAACATCTCTCACTCCATCAAGAACTTTGGATCCGTTGATTATGCAATTTGGAATTGCAAGAATAACTGCAAGCCTTTTCTGCCTCTCAGCTTCCTTTTGTTTCTCAGCCTCTTCCTTATTCTTCTTAGCGAGATACTCAAGAATGAGCCCATTGGCAGCAGCAATCTCCCTGTCCTGCTTCTCCTTCTCCTCTCTCTCCTGCTTTTCCTTATCCTCTCTTTCCTTCTTCTCCTTCTCCTGCCTTTCCTTCACTTCTGGATCTACTGTCTTCAATCCAAACCCCTCGAGGACTTTAGCTAGCCCACTGCCGATCATTGATAATGCCGGTGCAAGCTTATCAAATTGGACAGAAAAGCTATTTTCCAACCTGTTTGATAAAGACAAATAAAAACAAGGCTAGTCAGAACAAACAACCAAACATGCAAAAGTGAATAAGTGATCACTCTCTAGTTTGCTAAGAAAATCTTTAGTTGGTCCTAAAAGGCTTAAAACTCAGTCATGCAGTCATGCACGCTAATAGCTTGTTTACACAAACTCACACGAAGAAGTAACCAAATCCAAACATGACATCACATCTGCATCAGATTTGAGGAATAATGACTGGAGGTTTAAATGTAATAGAACAGCAGGTAGAAATTAGAAACATACAGGCAGAAAGTATAGACAAATTTGGTTATGATCTCAAATAAAGAAACTAATCATCAGAATATGTAAGTACCTAAAGGATTACAGAATGCTGGGAACATTGCCATCCACAAGACTACTGATCTGAATACAACAGCTTCAAATTTTCTACATACTCAGCCTTCTCATAAGGGGTAAAATTAGACAAGGGCATAATCTTATTAGCATTGCTATAATTTGGCCAATTTCAAGTCATGACAAATTTTCTACACATTCAGCCTTATCATATGTGATAAAATTAGACAAGGGCATAATCTTATTAGCATTTGCTACAGTTGGCCAATTTCAAGTCATGTAGAACCTAGCAACTGTGCATCACATTCACACAACAAGAAATTCGCGGTAAAATTGACAAGGGCATTGGCATAACGAGTTTCACAGCAAACTTATCAAGCAGAAAAATCACCGAGACATCACGAATCTCGCAGCAAAATCATAGAAGGGATAGTCAGCCTCACCTGATAGAGACGGTGCGATCCCACCTCTCGTCCTTAGGGAATGCAACCTGAGATTGCAGGGCACTAGGTCTCTCTTGCTCGCCTGCGGCCCAGGCCGCGGCCTTCAGTGGAAGCGTCTGCACCCGGATCTGTGCCGGGGCGGAAGCGGAGGGCATGGAAGTGGCGGCCGCTACAGGTGCTCGCGGCGCGACTCCAGCTCGTGCAGCTACCTCCTGAGTAACGGTGCTCCCCGGGGTCTGGGTCCCCAAGTAGGAGGCAGCAGATTGCTGGGCAGCGGTACGGAACCGGAGCTGCGGGGGCGTGGGGTTGGCTGGATGACGAGTCCCCGCGGCTCCGGGCGGCGCGCCTCCTGGCTGAAGCGGCGGGACCTCCTCGATCTCCATCGAGGGAGGTGGCTGCGTAGGATGGCCTGCAGAGACGGAAGAAGATGATGTCGGTGAAGCCGCAGACACGGTGGCCCTCGGGGCAGCAGTCCGCAACCGGGGCTGCGGGGGCGTGGGATCGACAGGACGACGAGCCCCCGCGGCCGCGGCTCCGGGCGGCGCGCCTCCTCGCTCTATCGTCCGGATCTCCGTGATCTCCATCGAAGGAGGTAGCGGAGCTGGGCGGAGCTCGGGGATGGAACGGAGACAGTCGTCGAGGTAGCGGCGGCCGTCGAGACCCTCCGATCTTGGGGGGCGTAGATGCGGCGGCGGCGGTTGGATTGGGGGATGCGATGCGGTTGCAAGATCAGATCGCGTCCCTACGACTCGGCGATACCTCTGGGCCCACCAGTCCGGCGGCAGTTATAAAGGGCTTGCGTTCCGCCGATGTGCTTCGCTTGGTCCAATTCGGAAGCGTCGAAGCGATGCGCCCCTCGGTTGCCAAATGAACATACGTGTTTGGTTCGTGAAATTGTAACGGATTTGGATTGCGGAGGCATTGACAATCCGTTACATGTGTTTGGTTATCGGCGCGTAGAAACCTCACTCGCTCCCTCCTCCATCGGTATCAGGTGGTGTTTGGTTTGATTTCTGTAGCGCAATCGTAAATGAAATCAGAATACACCGTTAACGCAAATGTAATGGCAGAATGCGAGCTTTGTTTGGTTCGTCCTCGGTAATGGAACCAGAATGGTTTGGAGAGAAGATTCATGTCATGGGCAAGACTCCTATGGCATAGCTGCTGAAGCTAAATCGCCATCGGCACCATGTCCAGCTCCATCTTCAGCACGAAAGGGCTCGCCGCAGGCTATCATATCCATCTTCGGCAACGACGCTGTATCCCGATGAACCTGGCTAGTGAATCAGGCCTGTGCATCACCGTTTGAGCCGGCAGACGCTCCCATTGCACTAGCTCACGGAGAAGATTGAAATAGTGCATGCTAGATCTGCAGCCCATCAGATACACCCACAAGAACGCATCGAGACGAGGATTGAATCGCTGAAAGAGCACCTTGCCGATTAATGGCGGATCTCCTCATACACGGGCAAAGCGGAGGGGACGAGCTCGCAAGGGAGAAGAAAGGCAGACGAGATTGGAAAAGGGCGACTGCTGAGGATCACATGGGGAGAGGCGGCGCTCGCGCTACTAGTGAAGCTCCTCGCGCAGGCGAGGGAGAGGGCCGCCGGTGTTTTGAGATTTTAAGCAGCAGCGGCGACGGTATTGCGCGAGTGATACCGGTGGTAGATGAGGGAGTCGAAATTGAACGCGGCCATATTCGATTAAGGAGTAATGGATTACAGAGGACGTCATACATTTGTAAGAAAGATAGCATAGGGTGATTACATTTGTAAGAGCATCTCCAGTAAGGCGTCTAGTTGGGCCCCTACTCTATTATTAGGAGTTGAGCAAAAAATCAACTCCAGCAGGGACTATACTTAGGCTCTCATTTTGCATGCCCTCTCAAGCTCCATCTCCAAGCCCTCATTCCTAAGGTCCTCTAATCCTCCCTATCATTCATGGTTCCCACTAATTTTTGTACTGAGTCTCACACAAAATAGGGTCTTGAGTCAGTTTACTGCTGGAGTTGAAGCCAAATTTTAAGTCTTTATTTTTGCATGCCGGCCTAGAAAATGAAAGTAGAGGTCTTGTTTTGAGGTCTATTGCTGGAGATGCTCTAAGAGCTGAGCTGCCAGTTTGTTTCTTTTGTTGAATTGAGCGCTGGAATGTTACCCAGGTGCCAGAGCTAATATGGCTGCAGAAATTTTAGAGCTGACTTTGTACATTGCATCCCCCGATGAATGGAGAGTTCATTTGTTAATGCTTATTTGTGAGGGATCATTTGTATTAGCGTATTGTTAATTTTTTTTGTAATATTATTTTGAGAATTGTGACACCCCCTGTGAAATGATGAGACTATTAGTATGATCCTAAATTCCATATAGCTAGGCATGTTTGCTTGCAGTGTCAACGTATAAAAGAATTTTGAACATACATACAGTCACATGCACATGAGATGCTTATTCGGACTTATTCTGGCTTATTCCTTTATGCGCAGTATCAAAAAATACATAAACCAATGACGCATAACCCCAGATAAGCCATGTCAAACACACCCTCAGATACGCATCCTGCAGTCCCAACTCCAAGCGTCCATTTTCTCCACTTCGTCCTCGCTCCACAACGTTAATCGTGCTGGTTTGTGCTGTAGCTCCTGTAACACGACTTGCCACTGAGTTCTTGCCAGAACGACCAGATCACCTTCAAAGGTGGAATCGAGTCCTCCGCAGCTGCAGCGGAGAACAAAACGCAGCATCTGAAGGTGTCTGAGGCCTCTGATTGTTGTTTCGGATGCAACATTAATGCAGAGTCCTGTAGCAACAAACTGAGACAACTGCCGAAACTGCGTCTCTCTGCAGCGATTGCAGGGCGTCCAGCGTCAAATTCTACTTCCCTTCGGTAGTGTCTTCAGTGATTAGTGAAGCAGCCACCAGGTTTCATCTCCAAGCCAAGTGGTTTGCACCAAGTCAGGACCGTGATCACTAGCGACGAGCCGACGACACAACCAGTCATGATATGATGTCGTACATGTTCATCCCCAGGCAAACAAAGCAGACATGAATCCAGATGCGGTAGGGCAGCGATGAGCAAGTCGTGTTCCAAATCGAAGAATCCGCACGTGTCCAGCAGCGCCCCAGTTAATGCAAGCCAAGCAAAGAATCTGCACTTGTTGATATCCAAATCGGCATCTCCAACAGATCTCCTATGCAACAAAGGGATACCGGATACAACTGCACTCCTATTGGCCCTGCGGCCAGTGACGGAGCTTGACAGAATTTGAGATGGTTGCATATAGATGCACGCCAACAAAGAATCACACTATATTATCGATGAAGAGAAAAAAATGGGAATATGAGGAACCAGGATGCCTTGCACCAAGAGGAGAGGGCATGCGACAGCTCAGCAGGACAAAAAAAAAAAAACCTACACAGATGATTCCATGGCACTATAATAAGTCTAAATTTCACTGTTCACCCAACTACACGACTACCATATTGAAATGTCAGTAACTGATCATCAGACGCAAAATCACCATGATAAATGATTACAAATTGGTTATTCAAGTACTACGCAGACTAACACCCCCTTCCCCTCAATTCAGATGAAGCAGTAGATGATTCACACGTAAAATAGTCTAACTTAAGGTAGAAATTGCACATGAATAGTACAACATACTGCTTAATCATAGTGAAGAAACATGAACAGCTACTAAGAACAAATTATGCAAAATAACTCAAATACCACGTTTGCGTGAAGGGGATCGTGTAAGCTCCCACAGAAGCTGCCCAAACCAAGTAGGCCCCACGACCTCCATCTCTCCACTCCATGAAAGTTGGATTTAAAGGCTCATAAACCATTGAAACCAAGCAGCCCCAAGGAAAAGATGATGCAAGAAAGAGAGAACCTCCATACCACAACACTTGCTAAATTCTCAATGGCCAATCAATGTCCTCAGAGACCAACAAGGGTTTCTATTTCCAAATAAAAGATATATCGACTATTCGATATAGTACAAATTTGCTTAATGTTACAAAGAAAATAAAAATATGATTCCTACAAACACAAATGGCCTGGACAACAGAGACCAACAACTACAGCGGTACCTCCTAAAGAATCCTAACTTCCGTGCTTGGCAAGATTTTCCATCAAGCTCTCTTAACAGAATTTCTACTAGCCAAAAATCTGAAGCAGTACATCGACAAACACCAAACTTCTTTCTTGGATCTATAGTCAAAACCTTCAGGGCAGGGGCATTTTCCACGATATGCATAAGGAATTCAAGTTGTCCCTTGATTCCATTAAATCCTGTAATATGCACTTTCTTTAGATAATTATATAACCAAGTGGAAGACTGCGGAGAGTTCCCCGTCCCACACCTTCCAAGCAAGATGCATCAAACTGCACAGATAACAACATGGTATAAATATACTTATAGTCAAAGCTACAAATGATTCACATGCCAGATTACACTACCCTCCTAGTCATGAAAGTCAGACAACCTTATCAACCCTCAAATTTGGTCAAAGGAAGCACTTATTTAGTAAAATATGAATTCTTTCACTCTTCGCACTTGTGGAAACGTGGAAAACCCATCAGCAAACAGTGTGCCAGAGACATATTTGAATAATTCCTTTGTCACTATAAGCAGATGACTAACATCCACATGTAATACGACAAATAAGGACCTGTGGTGCAATTATCATGTCCTCCACGATGTAAATTGCACAGGCACCCTGCTGCTTGCTTAGGCATCTCGAATACTGAATAGTAGTAAATTTGCATTGTTTTCAAATAATAAAGAATAGTATGAAAGCAAAAATGAGATACTCAAATGCACGGTATCTACTACTAAAGAGTGCAGGCCAGAAAGCGTACTTACATGCATCTCAAGCTCCTCAATCAAAGGTGAAGCTTTCAGGAAGGATGCCAATGAGAGAATGTTGTTGCTTTCACTATAACTTACTAAGAGCAACAAACGTAGAAATTTCAGCTGGGAAAAACAAGAAATGTCTTCGAGCAACAAGGGTGACTGAAAGATAGAGAACTGTCAGACAAAACTACAAAATAATGAGCCCAGATTCGTAATGTGTTGCAAGAACATACCTCTAATGGTAGATAACTAGTCTGCAAGGTGACATTTTGCACACCCAGGAGCATATTTGGAAGCACATTGAGGACATACTCAATGGTGCAACCATAAAGACGAAGTTCTGCTGTTTCTAGCTGCTTAACTTGACCAAGGTCAATAAGCAGTCGCTTTCCATGGTATACCAAAGTCTGGAGATTTTCTGCATGCAACTGTACTCTTGTAATGCTGCAATGCGCAATACGCAAGTACCGCAACCGAGACAATGGCTGTTTCACCTTTAGTTCATCATCCAAATGACATCTAATGAAGCTCAACCACTCAAGATTAGCACAACCTGATAACATGTCCTCAAAATCCATTCTAGATATATCAAATAAATGCAGATCAAGCTTCTTCAGGTTTGGGAAACCTCTAAATGGGGACCGTGGTCTGAAGGATACGCAGCTAAGCTGAACATGCTGCATACGAGATATGCTAGCACTGTCGAAAAGTTCAATGGGAAACATGTACCTATCTTTGACACCAACAAATTCATATGGGGCTAAATCCAGTGCAAGATTCCTTGTATGTGATGATACAGCAAAATCAATCCATTTGTTAAGATGATCAACTAGTATGCTGTCAAATTCAACTTTGACCTCAAGCTCTTCAACCACCTTGCCATGAAGCTGATTTAACACTGTATTAACACGGTCGATATATTTCTTGGCATAATTTTGTTTGTCATAGAAGTATCTACGCCCGCCACATATCACAATGCAATCAAGGCTTAATTTGGAAGAAATAGTCCATATATGCCTCCACTTATTTGAAAGAACACTTGTCCTCACCACCTCATTAAGCTGCAACTTTGAAAATACCCTGTGTAGCACATCCTGCAACAAAGTAATGATGTACCTTGAACCCTCTTCCAAGTATGGACATATTAATTCACTATATACAGCATCATAGTAAAATAAAAAAGTTTTACACACCTCCGGGAGGTCTCCAAGTTCAACATTTGATCGCTGCATTCTGTAGATAGATTTTTCAGGACAATGAGTTCTGCACATAAGGTTGTTTCATTTCCTATGCTGCACGATAGACAATACCAAGTGTTCAATCAAACATGGAAACAACTTTAAGAACTCATAAAAACATAGAAACAAAATTGTAAGCAGAATTCCCTCATTTTTTTTTAAAAGCAGACATGCTATGTAAAATTCGTTAAGTCTCCAAAAATAAATAGCAGCTATCTCTGTTTGAAACTTGAAACTCTTACCCTATATCACCTTATGACACACGTAACAGCAACTGTCATTGATAATGCCTAAGTACTCACGTCAGATTCCTAGAAGTGAGTACTCTCTCTCTCATTAGCGTGGCTTAGGGAATATGCACCAAATCCTTAACTTTGACCACTATTATAGATAAAGGTTTATCTAATTGCAGTATATCAAAGTACTTCCCAGTTTTTTATAGATTGAAGAAACTACCGTGTATCCATTTTGGCATTTAGGAAGTGCCATTTTGATTTGAAAATTGCCTCCAGAGGGCAAAAAGACGCTGTTTTGGTGTTAGCCCTGAAAACCATTTTTTTAGAAAATTAAAGACTCAAGTCGAAATAACAGTCCTTATATCATCACTCGTCAGACCCGCGATTTTCGTCTTTCGGCTGCCAGCGCCCCAGCGTCGCTTCCGCTTTGTCATTGCTTCCTTTCCAATCCGAGTACACCATAGGTCCATAGCCGAATCT